>JAQQTO010000041.1:1200000-1800000 GCA_029884595.1 Ormosia semicastrata
AATAAGGTTTCTAAAGAATCATCAGTGTAAAACAAAGCAAGGCGTTTAAATCACGAGTTCATGACTTGTAAGAATACTACTGATGAATCTGCATAATATGTAGATTTAAAGGTTAAAAAGGGGTTGTGGTTATGTGAATTTTTAATAGAAGTTGTTGATTTTAGATTTAGGATCAGTGTAAATAAATCTCACATCAATTGTCATTACTTATGATAATTTTCTTAGATTGGACTAACTTTGGAAAACCATCCTTTATAAGAATTCAAGACCATCAAGTTCATGCTCAGCGCAGATTTCCTATGTTTAGCGCAAAAGGATGATTTTGATTCTGACTTCCACATGCTCAGCGCAGATTTCTCACGCTCAGCTCAAAAAGATGACTTCATTATTGACTTTCGCATGCTCAGCGCAGATCTCTCATGCTCAGCGCAAAAGGACGATTTCGATTCTGACTTCTACGTGCTCAGCGCAGATTTCGCATGCTCAGCGCAAATGGGGAATTTTCATTTTTGACCTATTTGCGCTCAGCGTGGATTTCTCATGCTGAGCACAAACGGTTATTTCTAATACTTTTAAATAGGACGTTCAGCTCATTTTCACAGATTCTTCTGATTTTTCTGGACACAAATTGGAGGATTCTCAGAGAGTCTTGGGATCTATTGGTGTTCAAGTGCTTTTGGATAGAAGATTTGAAAATCTAATGCAATCCTCATCCAATTTCTACACTTCTTCTTCTATTTTTCTCAATTTCATCATGTGTAACTAAACTCTACAGGTTAGAGTAGGATGAATTTTAGTTCAAATCTTGTGTACTTGTTCTGATCTTGAATTCAATGATGATTCATAGTAATTGAGTAAATTCTTCTACTCTTAATGCTTTCCTTGACTGCCCATTATTGGAATTGTTCTTGTGACTTGATTATTCAATTGAAAAATTAACATTAGGTTAGATCTGAAGAAATTTACCATGAATTACATGATCTTAGGAATAGGATATGGAATTTATGCATTTGTATGAATTCTTATGCTTATTGCTTAGTTTGAATTCAGAGCACCTAAGAGATTAGGGTTCTTAGTTAAGACTAAAATGATTATTTGCCAAAGAATTGGGGATAATCTGAATTTGTGAATTTGAATGTCAATTGCTTGAATTTAAATTGAATTCAGAATAGAATTAAGACATAAGAGGAGAGCTAAGAGGATTCCGAACTCTAATCGATTTTATTCTAAAAATCTCAATTCACTTGTGTTGTTTGATTCTAGGATAATTCATTTCATACTTTTAGCAAAATTTATGATTTATCATTGATTTTACTTACTCCACTCCTAAGTTTTACTGTAACTCTTGACTCAAATACATGTTATTCATTAGTTCAATTAGTGATTTCTTAATTTATATTGATAATTGACACACAATCTTCGTGGGATCGACAACCTTATTCACTCTTTATTACTTGTATAATTTGGTATACTTGTCAATTCATTAACAACTACCATACTCCACTAGAAATTTACAAGTGAAATAAGAAATAATTACTTAGGACAATTAACGTGTAAGTGTTAAAACAATTTTACCTTTTGATTCTTCCCATTAGAATATTACAAAGATTATCACTAAGTTACATTTATATATTTGGTCAGAGAGGTGACAGTTACATCATTGTGAAAACTATTATATCACAACTATACAACCAACAAAAAAGAAGTTTCAAGTTGCTAGTTATACTTGTATTTCATCTCTCCCACTTAATCCAGCTCATCAATAGATTCAACCTCCTCCTCTGGCAGTTTAAATTCATCGATCGCTTTAAAGTAGGCTTTCTGTTTTTCGATAAAATCTTGCAGCAGGGGATCCTTTAACACATCTTGTTCAGACGACACAGCACGCTGCTTCTGAAAATTCAGCAAATATGCATCAAAAACTTAAGCAAAATATCTATTATACATGATTGAACCTAGAATTGAGAAATAAGAAGCATGCATTTACAAAAAAAAATAAAAAAATGAGATATGTTATGTGCAGGGGGGAACAGAAGCACATTAAGCTAAAAATTACTAGAAAATGTCGTATTCTACTTCCACCCATCAATTATTTCAAAGATTTCACTAGGCCAATGAGTAATGAGTAATAAAGGAATTAAAGAAATTTTTAATATTTGAATGACTGTCTGAGATTGAAATTTGATCAAATTTACACTGTAACAACCGTTAAACTAATTCAAATGCTATAAAAAGGGTGGCCCAATGGGGTTTGCAGAGTGTCAGATGTACGCGGTGTTACCCCAATGGGCGATAGGTTGTGTCCACGACTAGAATCCGTGACCACTGACAGGTCACAGGGTAGCAATCTTACCATTACGCCAAGGTTCACCCTTTACACTAATTCAAATCCTATAAACAGTGAAAATTCCTTTTATATATTAAATATGATTAAATTAAATAGACCTTCCTTACTCTGAAATTATATATATTAAATTAAAATTTCAAGGTTTACTTGGAATTTTAAACGCTTAGGGAGGTTTATGTAAAATTGTCTGATGTAAACACAACAAACTTAAAAGATCAATCATGCTGTAGAAATTTGCATTCCCAGTAGACAAGCAGGAATACTCATCTTAAACAGTAAATATACAATCCATGGAGAATGCTTATTGCAATATTTTCAACAAGGACAATTTCAGAAAAGATCAAGAGCTTGTTGAATAACGAAATCAAAATTCTTAGATTGAGAGGAGTTTGAAGTTCCAAATAAAACCACAGAAACACAGGAACATATTAGTCAATTTATATACCTTTCTACAAGGAACTGTCAATGCCTTGGCCTTAGGTAGATTTGCAACTTTAACCCCATCACTTTTCTCCCTGTTTTGCATGACAAAGGAACATACACAACAAATAATTATATGGTAGACCTTTTAGGAAAGAGACAACAAAACTAACAATCAAACTTGGTTCCCTCAAGTCAGACCAGTGATATTAATCATATTATGGGTCTATCCAACTATAACATAGATATCAACAAAGGAATGAAGGAAACATGAATTTCAAAGGTATGCCGCATTATAATGGCAAAGTAGGACAACTAAGGTGAAACAGAAAGGGATCAATTCTGAATCAGTAATCTCTTCAGGAAAGCTTTACAGGTACTTACTTAAATGAAAGACACAGAAAGACTTTTCAAGTGTTCAATCAATATCTACACGGCTACACACGCAATTTAGCCAACATCCATCAGAATACTTTAGAGAACTTATTTCAAGAATTGAAACTTTTGAATATCCGATCCATCATAAGGGTAACATTTTTTTTCCCCACTATTCCCTGAATTTCAAACAGCCCTATCCTATTTTCCCTTTACCAATGCCATTGTTTCTTAAACTTAAAACGATTTCCAGCGCATCTGTCACTATGTAAAACAGAGGGATAATTACCGACTATTAGAGATCTTCAGAATGGGTGTGCTACTGACAGAAATGGCCACTGTCTTCCCTTTATCCTTCCTTTTATTCGACCTACGTCTCCGGCTGTATACTATTGAAATAGGCTCAGAAGCTTCAAGATCAACAGTCCCTGAAGTCAAAACATGGAATAATAAATTAATTTTGAAATTAAGTAACAAATACTGATAATCACAGTTACTATAGCATTGCTAAGCTCATATGAAACTTAGCTTGTATAAAAAAATATATTAATATTATCATTGGAAATTCTGCTCCCAAGTCCCAACTAAATGCATAATAGTAACAACATACATATGCCTATAACTCAAAAGTAAACCAAAATCCCATTCTAATTTGTAAAATCAGGAGGCAGATCCATAATCACGCGAATTATCCACAAGGAAATTCCGAAATCAGATCGAAAACCCATTCTAAAAATTGAGGCCAGAACAATTGAAGTACCGCGAAGAGACGAGGTTTTGCGGGAAGGCGTAGAAAGAATGGGTGGTGGAGGAGAGGTAGGGTTTGAAGGATTATCGAGATTGGTGGAAGTGTTGGTGGTAGAGGTGCGTCTGGTGACAGGTTTTTTGCATGAAGAAGAAGACGATGGGTTGGGTTTGGTAGGGTTGAGGGGCACAGAGGAAGAGGAGTGGGAAGTGTTGGTGCAATCGGAGAGAGGCTTTCTTCTGCGAGTGAGCACTTGTCTTCTTGGGTCAGCTTCCATTGTTAGTTGTGGGTGTCAGTTCCCATTGCAGTTGGAGTTGAGTGCATGAGTGATTGTGAAGAAGAGTGTGTGCAACTGGAACTGCAAGATCAGTCAAGAAGCTTCTTCTTCTTCTTATTCTTCTTATTCCTTTGTGTTCTATCGTCTTCTCAATAGCGGGAATTTTCGGTTGAAGGCGAACAAGGCACAGGCAGCCAAGCGTGGAAAGAAAGCCTCAACACAACTATTGGGTAATGTGTTTAGGCCCGTATTCGTAGATGGGCCACATGAAATCCAACACTTTTAGCCTGCTCTGACTCTTCTTTTTACTAAATATATGAAAACATGGTCCAATTTGAAAGTTTTATTCATTTTTTGCAATTTTGCAAAATACCCAAAACTTATTGTTATATATATACATAGAGAAGAAAACCGCCTGTTGATGGAAAGCTGGTTTACAAGAGTTTTTAGATTTCAAGAGAAAACATTGAATAAAGAGTTTCTGATTCAGTTTTTTTTTTTGGTACATCTAATTCAAGTTATTACCGCACATGAAGTTTCATAAATTGAATTAACAATTGTCAAATACTGACAAGTTCCGGATCTCATGCCCCTTTTTCCTCATGAAAATGTTCTTTATTATACTTTAAATCTCGCACTTCACACATACACAAATGAAAAAATAAATTATTGATTAATAATATGTATTACTTGGTTAACACTTAAAAAATTAATAACCTATTTATTTAAGGCAAAAATATGTTGTAAGTTCGTTAAATAATCCATTCGCATCTACTTCCTTTGGCTTGATTGCCTTCATTTTGATTGATTGGCTGGGTGTTTTCTTCAATCGTTTATAGTTTTTTTTTTCCTTTCTTTTTCAATGTTAAAAAAAATCAATATATGATATTAATTAATCAATAATTTATTTAGCATTAACTCATGTATGAAAGTTGTGATTGACTTATGTAAGGAAAATGTGTGAATCTATTTTGTAAGAATAACAATACTTTGCTACAATTGTACTGACTGGTCTGATCGATCGACTTGCAAATTTTGCAACTCGGAATTTAGGTCGATTTAGTTAATTTATTGGACCAATTTTTTGATCTATTTGGTTAAATTTGGATTGGTCCAATGACTCACCTAACTGAGTTGATTTAGGTTGGGCATTTTTTTATATTAAAATTTAACAAAAAATTGTAATTTTTAAAATTTAAACATTATATTTAAAAGTCTTTATCATAAAATATATTCTATCACTATATTATATATACTTCCGTTGAATATTCTATCATTACTTATTTGAAAATATGTTTTTCATATAATATGTTTTTGTTTAATAATTTTTAATATAATATATTTTATATCAACTAATTTTTTATATAATATTTTAAAAAAATATTTTTATTTATTTAAATTTTTTTATTTAATCATTTGACACACAATTAAACCATTTAACCTATAATCCGAACTTTTGAACAAGTTGACTTCAATTATGTTCTTTGCCTTACAATGCAGTAGTATAATGTCCTCTCACACCCCACTCCCAACATAATTATATCATTCTCTGTACTTTTTTTTTTGGTATATGTAAATACCTCATCAAAGACTATATATATAGATGATAATTTATTCTTTTAATTTTCTTAAGCAGCCATCAAAATCTTTTAAGAATCGGCACACTTCACCTGCTACATGTCATTAAAGCAAACCAATTGGTTGACAAAAGCAGATACACACACATAAAAGTCACAAAACCAGCCTAAGCCTCCAGTTTACCCCTTTGGTGCTGATGAGTTGATTTGTTCATATACACCCATTAGTTCTTCAGTTAGTCAAGCTTATTTTCTTTGTTTTTTTGTTTTTTTCCACTTGATAAAAGCTTATTTTCTTTGTTTTTTGTTTTTTTCCACTTGATAAAATCTTTTGTTATTTGTCACGAACCATCTCTCCCATAAGGTTCTTGACAATTAAGGATGGATTGCTAATGGCTTTTCCTGATAGTGACAATTAAGGAAAGGAAAATATACAGCTCCCCTTTCCCTGGGAGACTTTCTTCCCCAAATATATCATATATTACTTCTGGAATAGTCCTTTTTTTTTGTCACAAATTTCTAATCATTACTATCTCTGGTGGAAGGAATAACAGAAAAAGGGTAGTTGTGAACTGGTGATTTATCTTTGTTTCGTTTATATTGCTTCTTTACGCTAATTTCATAGGTTATATTGAATGTAGCTGTGAGGCCATGGATTTTTGGTGGTTTTTTTATATGGAGTTGATTGCTTGACTGACATTAAAGACCACCAAGATATATCCAGGCAAGGCATGGGGGAATAACCAGCTGGAGGATAAACTATGATGTTATCAAGTCTGGAATCTTTCATGCATGTAGTTTTGCTTGTAACTTGTAATTGTGACATTGTTTTTTGCCGCTTCAGAATGATAAACCTCCATTCAGTTTGTCCCCTGGGAGCAGGGACATGCTAGTGTTATATTATTTTTTCTTAAAGGAACACAGGCCTTTGGTGCTGATGAACAGTAATCGATCTAGAAATTTTAGATAATGGGTACAAAGATAATATACCAGAAGCATAAAAAAATGTTTTAATAATTGTATTTATATATTAAAAATTATATTAATATAAAATTATAAAAGATTAATTTATAATTTTTTTTTTACATTTTCATATTTTAAAAATATTGAATAATCTTTTTATTGTCATTATTATTAAATATTTTTTTTTATGTATATAACTAAACAATCATTTAATAAAAATAATATATTTAAAATTAGAGACATGAAGGTAAAAATTATATATAAAAAATAAAAAAACATATATTTATATAAAGTCAAAAAAAAATTAAAATAAAATAAAAGCATATGTCCGACCCGGTCATTTCTACATAGGTCCGTCCCTGCTGGTGAGTTGATTGGTTCATATACACCCACCAGTTCTTCAGTTAGTCATGCTTATTTTCTCTTTTTTTTTTCCCCTTCATTTGATAAAATCTTTTGTTATTTGTCAAGAACCATCTCTCCAAAGATATTAAGATGTAAAGTAAAGACTTATGAATAATTTTATATACCTCATGCAATAGTCTTTTCGGCTTAAGCATAAAAATTTACTGAAAGAAAGTACAATGTTTTCAGAGGAGGGGAAAGAAATAGTTTGAATTTAAGAAGCATTAGTATACCCATGCGTGAATTTCAGAGATATTTTTATCTTTTTCATTTATTTATATTTTATTATCTTTTATATAATTATACATAATATGTCACAATTAGATGACTTGTCTGCATGAAGAAAGAAAAAAGAAAGACAACAAGTGGTACGAGCAAAAAAAGACGTGGGATAATAACAATAATATTTAATTTAAGAAAAAAAATATAGAGTCACCCTGAATTTTTATATTTTTACAAATTATTACCATAAATTTAAAAATTATTTTAATTAATCTTTAAACTTTAACTAATGATCTAATAAATTTTTTCATTAATCATATGTTAAATTACTAATAGAAATGATACGTGACATCATCTTACTTATCTAAATTCATTAAATGTTGATCATTAATTTTTTTATTCATTAAAATCTAATTTTTTAATTATATTTTATCTCAATAAATTAAATAAAAAAGTAAATTATTTTTTAAAAAAATAAGATTATCTTGACTTAACATTTGTGCCATTATTTTTTTAAATTATATTTTTTATCCAAACTCATTTTTTGTTTTAAAATAATTTAATTTTTCAATCAAAACACAACAAATTAATTAAAAAAAAAAAAAGGAATAGCAGCCTGAAATAGGAATAGCACGCTGAAGCAAAACCCCTTACACCCTCCCACGATTAACGTGCACACAACAAGACTCGTTCTCCTCTTTATATTCTTACTTAGTCTTTTGTACCATTATTTTGACTTAATTTTTGGATAAAAAATATAATTTAAGAAAAATAATGGCACACATGTTAAGTCAAAATAATCTCTTTTTTTGTTTTAAAATATTTTAGTTTTTTATTTAATTTGTTAAGAATAAAATATAATTAAAAAATAAGATTTTAATGAATAAAAAAATTAACAATTTAGATTTAATGAACTTAGATAAGTAGGATGATACTATGTGACATCTCTATTAGTTATTTAACCGATAGTTAATGAAAAGATTTATTAAGTTATTAGTTAAAATTTAGGGATTAATTAGGAAAATTTTTAAATTTACAATGATAATTTACAAAAAAATAAAATTTTAGTGTGATTCTATACTATTTTCCCTTTAATTTAATTGAAACCATATGATTACAGGTAGTAAAATTAATTATACATAATAGATGTCCCTCATTGCAGATCCAATTTCTATAAGCAAATCATGAAATGAAGTATGCTCCTAGTTTTTCATGTCATTAAAGGTGAACATTTTTTAACTTCTATCAAAACTTCGGTAATTATTAGTCTGTGAAATTAAAAATTACCCTGGTTGAACATCACCACTAAGAACAAGATAGGGTGTTTTCAAACGAGCCTGAGCTTCCCTCATATTTTCTCCACAAAAAGTGATGGTCTATCTGAACTCTTCATCTGCTTCATCTTCAATTCTTCCTGATATCGCTTCATACGCTTTTCCTGCTTCTTTTTGCCAGGTCCTTTACCGTGGAACTTATGAGAAAGCATCCGAAAGGCTTCCTTAGGAGTCAACTGGCAGCAATAAAAGAACAAGTCAATCAAGGAGAAGTGATGTTCCACTATATATATAAATGGTACTCCGATGTGTGTGTGTGCATGCAAAACAAATCTTCAGACATAATGGTGTGCTACTCCCATATTCCAAAGCACAAATGGATCACCTTTCCTTTTAGCTATTAGAAGAAAACACACCTTACCCTACATATACCTATAGATCATGGATCATGAGCAGGTGCAGTTTTTGAAAAACTGCATAAAATCTCGACCGTAAAGATAGTTTTATACTTTTATTATAATGCAAAATATTGGTATAAAATTTATTTTAATAAGTTTCAATGGTAAGATTCACAACTGCACCTTCTGCAGTTTCTTTTGAAAGTGTAGAGGATCTTAATCCGTAGATCATGTATAACAAAGCCCTGCGACATGGAACAATTGCATCTGACAATCATAGTCTTTAATTATCTACCATAAATGATGATAATATTTCCAAACATGAATTATTTCTTCATATACTAGGCAGCACTTCATGCATCTCTAACTCTCAATGCAAATCTCCTTTTTGTTTTGTGCTTCCTTTCCTTCATCGTCTATGGTCCCAACCAATTTGTTTCTCTTCTTTTCCATGTTTCTGCCACCCCATTCAACGTCTTCTTTAAGCAGTTTGAATGCCCCTGAGAACCCTTTCCCAACAGAAACTTCATGGATAGTTTCATCAGGAATTAATATCTCCTCCTTGTCTTCTGAATCGGGTTAATAGTTGCTTTAACTTGAGTCCATATCCACCAGCCTCGTCACTCTTTCCTTCATCAGGAGCATTTGCCTCTTCGTCAACAAAAATACGCCTTCTATTAGCCCATTCTTTGATCTCGGAAACAGCTTCGGATTATTTGTTTGTCCTTGCTTCTTTCATCGCATTGAAATTAAAGAAAAAAGAATATTGTCTCAACTCACAACAAAAAGGACTAAGCGTCGATCAGAGTAAAAGGATGAGAGCAGAATGGCCGGCGGACAGAGACAGCGACGACTTTCAATGGAATGAACGAGATGACCACCGTCGTTGGCCGTGAGAGGGAAAGCCAGACAGATCGATTGGGTGAGGTGAGGAAGAAGCGAGAAGGAACTCACAAGTCACAACTGAGGTAGTGGGAAGGAGTGAGAAGTGAAACTAACGGATTTGAATCTCTCATTTTTTTTTTCTCTAAATGATGAATTGTAAAAGATATAAAAATATAAAAAAAAATTATTAGTGAGACTTAATTATTTATATAAATTTTTTATAATTTTTTTTTTATAATTGACTATTTGAGAAAAAAAAAAATTAAAAATATCCAAACACGTAACGAATAGTAATAGTGAGGGTAAATAAATTAGTTTTGATATTTTTATCATTAACAATATATACACTTCTTTTCACACTTATCTCAATATCATTCACTATATTTATATTTTTTATTATTTTTTTTACTAAATCTAATATTCTTAAAAAGAATATCAATAATGCATACACCCCTAAAAGGGGTGTATGATTATTTTTTTTCTAAATAAATAGTTAAATAGTAATACTAAATTGTGTTGTCTACTCTTCTAATTCAGGTTTTCTTCTTTAAAGATAAAGATAATTATAACAAAGTTTAAAAATTAAAATTTAAATAGGATAGGATAGAAAAACAAATTAAGATAATAGTATTATTAAAATAAAAATGTAAGATCAATAAAAAATAATTAATTAATGATAATAATAATAATAATAATAATAATAAATTAGTTGAAATTGAAGATAATAATAATAAAAGGATTAAGAATTTAAATTTATTAAGAACAAACGAAAAAAATAATAAATTAGAATAATGTTATTAAAATTTAAAATAAAGCAAAATAATGTTATTTGTATAAAAAAGAATAAGATAATATTATTAAAGAGATTTATATAAATTTTTTATTCAACTAAAATTAAAATATTTTTATGTTTGAGTTTAACTGAAATTGAGATAAATAATAATAATATTAATAATAAAATTAATCAAAAATAATTATAAAAAGATTAAAAACTTGAATTTAATATAAATAAATAAATCTTTATGTGAAATTGTCTGACGTAAACCCAACAAACTTATCAATCATACCGTAGAAATTTGCATACCTGCTAGACTAGCAGGAATACTCATCTTAAACAGTATAAATACATAATCCATGGAAAGTGCTTATTGCAATATTTTCAACGTGGACAATTTCAGAAAAGATCTAACCAAATCAACATCCTTAGATTTAGAGGAGTACAAAGTTCCAAATAAAATAACGGAAACTCAGGAACATATTAGTCAATTTATATAAAAGTCAATGCCTTGGCCTTAGGTAAAAGTAACAATCAAACTCGGCTCCCTCAATTTATGGGTTACATTAATATGTTATTACAAGTCATTTGTACGGAGTATCCATGCTCCAAATTTTTTTATGAGTATTTAAGAAACCGCCTGGGCAAGGGGTGGCAACTGTCCCCAATTTTTTTTTTGAACTTAGATTCTTTACTTAAAATGCTTTAGTGTTGCTGTGTTTTCAAGCACAGGTAGACACCTAAAAAACTCTCACCATTTCAACTGGAAACCGACGAGGTGAATCGGTGTCCTGCCAAAGAGAAAACCTTGCTAATGACATTAATTGGTGAGCCTGCAAATGAATGAATTGATTCTATGAGCTTAGTTATCTCATCTTCTCAAATATATGAGAAAGATTGAACCCTTTTGACACTCAGAAGTATCATGAACCATCATGAACCTAGGAAATAGGTGGACCTTTTATTTTCACCTCAGCATTTTGAATATGAGTCTCCTTGGGTATTTTTTCGAATGTTGTTAGGATTTGATTTTCTATTGCAGCCACATGAAAAATCGCATGAAAAAGGAAAAGAAATTAAGCTTAGACCACCAATAATGGCCGAACCCGCCCCTGTGGGAGTTGACCTGTGTTTGGAAGAAGACCCGATATGCACCTCGTCCTCAACAACATTCGCTACTACTCGACCTCAGCAACCTCTCAACATTGCATCCCATTCTTCGTCCACCAAGAAGTGGATCCATTCACACTTCTTTCGCTTTCAGCACGGCTACATAGGGCCATCAGTAGTGTTAAGTGCAAACAAATGAACGAGTGATTAAGGGTGTTGTTTGTAATTTGTTACTCCAAGTAATTTCATTATTTATAAGAATTAATGTTAATTTTCAGCTTTCAGCGTTACTCAAATAACAGGTAACTGGTCAACAATCACAACTGTTTATCTCATTTTACACAGATCCAACATGTCATATTGTAGGGTTTATGGTGAGACTTTTGACCAAATGATCCATATTAAACGCACCTTAAGAAATAGAGTAGTTCTCACCCAAAATATGTCGTATGAATACGATATAGAGCAACCTTTTGTATCATCAATAAAGTTTAACAATAAGGATAAACATAGAGATGAAAAATTTATGGATAAGCTTTCAATATAATTTTACAAATAAAATTGAATTATGAATTTTTTTACCCACATTTTTAACTTTATACCAAACATACCATAAAACTCATATTTATAGGTAATATTTAAACTTTTGCCCCTGAGAATTTTGGACGAAGTTCTGTCACTATTAACAAATAATTTTTTTGGGTAATATTATTTACAAATATTTATTTATCATTAACTGATGTATGGTAGCCCTGATTAACTCACGTATGGAAGGTGTGAATCTAATACGCACGAATAACATTACTTTTTACCTTAACACTGCTGTATTATTTTGTCCCTAAACCCCACTCCAACAACATATCATTACGTGAAACAAAAATCTTTTAAAGTGATGATATTTGTAAAATGAATAAGTAAGTTTATATTAACTATTAATAGATAAACTCACATCAATCATTAATGATTGATATTGAATTACTTATTCATTTTACAAGAATTCTCACTCTAAATAATCTTTGTCCCATTATGTTTGCTCCTAATTTTTCCTTTGAATATTATGTATTCTATTTTTAATCTCACAAACACGAATAATAATCTTTTAAAATGAGAATTTTTATAAAATGAATAAGTAAGTTTATATCAATTATTAATAATTTATGTAAATTTATTTATTTATTTTACAAAAATTATCATTTTAAAAGATCCTTCCCGAGGGAACACATTCAAAGCAATGTCTTTGGATGCCCGGTGAAATAAAAAAAAAAGTATGCAGAAAAATTATAAATTGGTGAAAATTTATTCTTTTAATTTTCTTAAGCAGAAGCAGCCATCAAAATGGGTAAGAATTCATTGGCTGACTTCATCTGCTACATGTCAGTAAAGCAAAGCAATTGGTAGACAAAAGCAGACACGCCCAACAAAGTCACAAAACCAGCGTAAGCCTCCAGTTTAACCCTTCCTGTGTTCCAACAAAACAGAGGGAAACCCATTCTCACCCTGTAAACAAACCCAGGGGCCACTAAAGATGCACAAATTTCAACCTTCTCGGCTCAACCTCACCCACTCACCTATAAATACCCACCCTTACCCTCCCAATTACACTTCACCACACTCATCATCTTCACTGGAGATTTCTAAAACACAATACATAGCAACAAAAAAGAATCAACATGAAGCCAATTCAGTCATGGGTTTCAGAGCACAAGCTCGCCACAATTGGTAAGTTATAGAATAAATAATCAATAACCATTACGAAAAATTCATGCATACATACGTATGTATCTTATATACATTTATATAGAGTGAGTCTCGTTTCATAATAAGACTCATCGCATAGGAGTGTATATAAGATACATAGGTGAAATAGAACTCACCTCACGCTGAGTGAATATAAGATATATACGTATATAAGAAATCCTCTAACTTTCTCTTTAATGTCATAAATTTTGAAGTTGATGAATGATTATAAAATTTTAATAAAGTTTGTGTTGAATTTGATTACAGGGGGACTGTGGGCCTCTGGAATTGGAGCATCACTTATGGCTTATTCACGTACAAGTTCTCCAATGAAGCCAAGCCTTAGGCTTATCCATGCCAGGTACGTTTCCCACAATTGTTTAACACTTTAACTACATATTGTTCCTTTGAGGATGCAGGTTTTCATTATTATTATTATTATTATTCATCTAATGAATGTCTGATTTGGTTTGCAGGATGCACGCCCAGGCGTTAACACTGGCAGTGCTGTCCGGTGCTGCGGCTTATCGCTACTATGAGAATCGTGCTGGTGAGCCAAAACCACAGGCGGAGAGTGCTGCCCCAAGTGTGGCCAAGCTGGTTGAATGGGAGCTCCTCAGTCCTTTCTGATTTTTTTATTTTTTTTAAGAAAAAGAAAAAGAAAAGCAGGGGATTCTCTAATCTCTGTCATCTAGTTATTGCAATTGTTATTTTTTAATACTAATATTGTCAGACTCAAGAATCAAGGGGAAAAAAGAAAGCTGCCCCTAGTTATCTCTATTAATCTATGTTCCAAGAGGGAAGAGGTTCTAAATTACAATGTGTAACGACTAACGCGCTTATCCAACTGAAACGTTTCAGATTAAATTTTAAAATCTATCTTTAAATGTTATATTATAGTATATTTATGTGAGAGTAATTAAATTTATTATTATATTATCTCTTAAATAATTACATGTGTTATTTTTTATTTTTTTCTTTTATGAATTTCAAATTTAAATTCATTTTTAATTTTTTTTAAAATAAAAACTTTTTTAATCTAAATATTGTGCATCATTTTTTTAAGAGTGAAGTATAATTTGAGGATATAAACTCCTTATAATAGACCAATTAAGGGATTGAAATTTATTGTTATCAATTAAGCACCTTAATTTTATAAAAATATATTTTTATTAATAAAAGATATTAAAAATACCAAAATATCCAATTTGATAAATGAAAATAGTTTATAATATGAACAAAACCTATGTCAAAAATTAATTTTTAATTGATAAATATTATTAAAATATTTTTATCAAATTGGAGGCCTAAAATTGGTAATTAAAAAAATTGTCTTTTAATTGATAAATTTTAAAGTTAAGGTCCTTAATGTAAAAAAAAGAGTTTTAAAGTTAAGGTCCTTAATGTTAAAAAAAAAAAAAAAAAAAAAAAAAAAAGAGTACACAGTCTCTCTGAATTTTAATCTTTTTTGTAAATCACTATTACTTAATTTTAAAATTGTTTCAATTAGTTTCTAAACTTTAATTAATGTCACAATATATCTTTCTATTTAATTTGAATCTGTTAATTCATTAATGATGATATTGTGTAACAACATTTTATCTGTATTTGTAAGGAAGAAAATATATTTAAAATTAAATTTTAATAAGTAAGTTAATAAATAACTCTTAATTAATATTAATACAAATAAAATGATACAATGTAATATTATCATTAGTGAATTAATGGATTCAAATTAAACATAATCTATTGAGACATTAATTAAAGTTTAAGGGTTAAATGAAAAGATTTTAAAGTTTATGATAATAATTTATAAAAAAAGTCAAAGTTTAAGGATTTTTTATACTTTAAAAAAAAACGTTAAAGTCCTTAATTGGTTATCACAATAAAGTTAAGGTCCTTTTACAATTATTTTTTCTCTTTATCTTTTAATTTTAAACATTCTTTCTTAGTCTAAATTTTTTAAATTCTATCTAAATTTAAAGAAAAAAATGCACGGGGAACTTACTAATCCCATATGAAAGGGAAATGGAAAGGACATCAAGTCTATGTTTAGATGTAACAGAAGGAAATAAGTGGACAAGAGCGTAAAAGAGAAAGGAATGAATGAATCAAAGCTACATCTTCTCTTGTTTAAAATATTAATAAAGAAATGAAACTCAAGTACCTTGTTTGAAAATTTAATTATAAAGAAACAAAAGAGAAATTGTTTCGTCTTAATTTGCTCATAGTATTCTTCTTTAGACATGTTATAGGTGTGTGTAAAGAGAGTAACCCCTTTCATGATAGCCATGGGTTGCCTTTTATAGGAAGATTCCATGATTCACTTAATGAATACCTATGATTTTCTGTTAGAGAGAGAGCAAATGAGGGTGTGTTATGTGTCATCTTTTTTCTTATTGTATAACTTTTTTTTTTGTCTACTATTCTATAACTAAACAAATATTTTATAGCGTGGGCAGTCCAAGATGGGCTTATGCCACTTGGTCGGTCCTTAGTGTCACGTGGTGATGTCCCTAGGCCCAAGTATGGTCCATAGATGCGTTTAGGCCTATATACGGTCTAAAAATTAAAATACTTACTTTTAACTTATATAAGTTTTTAGTTTCCTTATTTCATCTTAATTTTAAGAAAAATAAAAATTTAATTTTTATCTCGCATTGATAGTTTAATTGATAAGAATTAGAAACATGAAGAGAGAGTAATAGAGGGTTCAATCCCTGCAAATACTTTTCATCTTACTTTTCCTTTTCCTATATCCCAACCTCTCCCTCAAGTCCCATTAAAGGCCACTTAGGAGCCTTACTAAGGGACTCATTCGCCAAGCCCGCAAGGTCAGTCTTAAACCTTACAAAAAGAAGTTTAATCTTTAAGAAGAAAGGGAGATAGACCTTCTTGGATTTTTTTGCCTTTTCATTTATTTTTAAACTACCAAATAAGAAACTTCTTCCCTTCTACTTGTTTATTTCCTGTTCCTACAATTCAAACATACAATGTAAAGTTAGTATTATTTCTCATAGGGGTGTACATAGGTCGATTTGATTTAATTTTAGGAGAAAAAATCTAAACCGATCAAAATCAATTGGTTCGAGTTAGTTTGATATTTGCAAATTTTTTTGACCAAACAAAACTGAACAAATGCAGGTTGATTTGGTTCAGGTGGTTAGGTCCTTCAAGTATTTTTTTTAATTCCTGCTAACAAAAATCAATATCCTACACAAAAAATCATGTAGCCCATCAACTCAAATTCAAGCAACTTTGATTCAAGCACACTGCATGTAGTCGTCTCAACACAAAAAATTCTTACAACAAAGTTCAAATCATAAAGAGCATCAATCTCAAATTTGAGAAGATTAATCTCTCTCGACACAAAAAGAAAAAAGAAAAATAAACAAAGCTCAAACCTATTACAGCAACCTAGTAGCTTGCTGTCTGTGGTCTCCCATTCGACAATAAGAGGCAGCTTGTCGCTAGTGTCTCGTTTATTGCAACACAGGGAGCGTCGCAACAACTCATCACAAGCTTGCAGCACTAGAACTGGGGAGGAGGCTCTTGTTGTCGGTGACTCTCGTCGGAAATGAGCACAAGGGAGGAGGTGACCCAAGGAGTGTCGCAACGTTTTAGGTGAGTGGATCGGTGCTAAGGTTGGATATGGGGATGGTTGGAGACTTGGAGTTGGATGTGTTTCCAGAAAAGAAAAAGATTCTAGATTCCATAGGGAAAACATAATGTTTAAGGCTACAATGGTAAAAAAAAATTGATTGGGTTTATGAGTTGGATCGAGTCTTGGGTTTCAAAGGATGAAACCCAAGAATCGAACTACTCATAATTGGTTTTAATCAAATTTTACTCGATTAGACCTGATCTATTGTTTGGTTTGGTTTTTCGAGTTCGTAGGGCCGAATCAAACTAATGAAAATCCATAATTTCGGGTTCCTGATCTATTCTTTTTTTCTTTTATTTGTTTTTGTTTTTTGCATACATTAATATTTTAATTTAATATATATTAACATTTAATTTTTTTGTCTAAGTATATTATTATTTTAACTAAATACATGCAAAAAAAAATATTTGAGTTACAAATTCATCAGTCCTAATTTATATAATCTAAAAGCTTATATAATACAAGCAAGTGCAAAAAAACATATTGTTGAGAGTGTGCAAAGGCACCATCTAGGACATAATAAAAGACTAGTATTTATTATATTATGATATTTCACTTATGTTGACAAAAAAAAATAAAAACAACATAAAAATTATAAGATGTAGGTTAACAATACCTGCTAGTATCTAAGGATTCGATACGAGTACACAATAGTATGACAAACATTTTAAAGTATTCATGCTTCTTAGATCATAAAGGTTAAAAAATAGTATAGATCTTTGAATAGAACAATTAGGTAGGAACCTCTAAAAAGCTTCTAGTAAATATCTTAAATATTTATTATAAATATTTACTATAGATATTGTTAGTTATGACAACCATCACTCAAGAGTAGAGTGAATTAGGTGATTACAAATTTTTAAAATAATATTAAAAATTATGCATTTTGAAGCAATCAATTAATAAATGTAGTGAAACATATATAACAAAGGTACAACTATTATAGATTATTCAATTAAAACTTGGATTAAAAGAAAAAAAAGTAAACAAGCTAGATATTAAGTTATTAACATTAGAGTATCAATTTGACAAGATACACAATAAATAGTTATCATGCAGCAAATATGAAAATTAAAGAGCGTAGAGAAGAGAATCAAACTCAATAATTTATCTTGATTCAACCACCAACCACTTGTGGCCTACATCCAATCTCCAAGCTTAACTTGAGATTTTCTTCACTATCTCATAGACTTCACACGTGCTAGGAAAACCTTTGTACAAATAAGAGCAGTCCTCACACCTTGAGCTCCTCCACCATTATGTTGGAGCCTCCAACTCTTCAAGTTTCAATGGTGCTTGAAAAAGTCTTTACAAACTTTGAGCACTTACTAAACATTTGGGATTCTCCACCTTTTATGTACAAGCCTCATACACTTCATTACCCTTGATCTCACTTGAAGGACTCTCCATCCTCTAGAAGTTATTACATTAAAGGTTACAATATAAACTCTCTCAAAAAGTGGATATACAACTTGAAAAACTAATGTGATAGTGAGATTTTGACAATGAAAAGCTTAAAATATGATTTTGATTATTCAAAAATTAAATCAAGTATCCAAGTGTTTCTAGAGATGTAAATATTTCAATTTTCACTTATATATAGAGCCATTTGATAATTTAACCATTGGTGGTGTTTAGAAATGTTTTCTTATGAAAACTAGTCGTTTATAAAGCCATTAGGAGCGTATTTTAATGCGCGGTAATCGATTACAATGTGTTGGTATTCGATTACTGACCTTCTATATTATTGGTAATCAATACAACATCTTAGTAATCAATTACAAGCTTTTCTAGGCATCCAAGAACAATGTAATTGATTACAATGACTCTGTAATCGATTGCAGTCATTCTGATATTTGAAAAACGACTTTAAACACTTATAACTTTTTCATTTCTCATATGTTTTAAGCAAATGATCATCCATTGGAAAGATATTTAAGTATATTTTCATATGAAATAAGTTTCAGAACAAAAATAAAAGTATTTTTAAAGTAGTGATAAAAATAGTAACTAAAAGTCAGTTTTTTAAAACTCAAACTTGACTATTTTTTATAATTTTAAACTACCATCATGACTAACTTTTCAAAACATGTTTGTTAGGCATTTTAAAATATAAGAATCATTTGTAAAGATTTCAAATCATATTTGAGCTCTTTTATTGTAAAACATCTATCTTTACATAGGAGAAAGTCTAAAAGAAAAATATACCAATTTTAGTCTTTAGACTTCTTGATGTAATCCAAACTTCTAAAAATTTATTTTCTTCAAATCTTGTAAATGCTTAGAACATATTGTTATTCTCATTCTTCTTGAGTTGAGCATAATTGAGATCTTTTGTTTTCTTGTTACAATTCTCATTCTTGGTACTTGGACTATTTTACAAAGTATTATTCACTTAAAACAAATATAGTTAGTCCAAATTCATAATTCAATATCTTCATATGCATGATTCATAAATGTATAACTCTAATTTGTCTAACATGCATATAAAACTTTCATAGACACATCCAAATAAAACATTTGTAAATTACTAATAGATTATATTCTATATAAGATGTAACAAATAACATTTTGCCCAAAATGCATGATTTCTTATACAACACTAGAATGTACATTATGTAAATTTTCATTCAAATTAATAAAGTCAAATCTAATATTAATTTAATACAACTCATATAACATATTATTATATATATTCTATAAAAGATGTTACAAAGAACTTAATGCATGATTCTTATATGAAATATAATTAATAAGATAGAGTACATGATCATGCATGATCTAATTAATATAATTCATTAAGTACATCTATGTAACATAATTATCATTATTTTGTCTTGTATTTATCATCATAAAAAACTTAATATATTAAATTATTGGAACAAACTTATTTTTATAATATTTTATAAGTCATGTAGATATCTAGATATTTTAGAAATCTGGAGAATGTTCTAGAATTCCATCCCCACCACACACATGGCTATATCACTAGTTTCTACCACTAGTAGTAGAACAATTATAAATAAGCAATGCCCTATTAGGCCAAACTATAGAGAACTAAATATTTAACTTCTAAATTAAAATTTCTCCTGACTACTACTCACTTACTCTTGGTTTCATAGCTTAAAACAAGGTTTGATATGGGCTCATTGAACTCAAGTTGCTCGTGAACTTAAAACAAATCAAACTGAACTAAAACATGGTTGTATTTAAAACATCAACAAAAGCATGAATCCGTTCGGAAAGTGATAGGGAAAATGGTTGGCATATGGTCTTGGATTATTGATAGATTTCTTTTAATATTTTTTAATCAATAATATATATTGCCAATCCATTAAATATCTATTGAGACATCGTTAATCTTAAATAAGGTTTTCTTATTTTAATTTTGAAAAACTTCTTTTTAAAATTATAAATTTTAAAAAGGAATTGAAGTCTTATGCATTGAGTATATCGATTGGACTATTTTTCTATTAGTATAACTTCTTTTAAATCTTTAAGCTTTGAAGATGGTTGTATTCGTGGAAAGTGAAAAAAGAAAATATTAAATACTTAATTATGAGGATATTTTATTAATTACCTTAATTTTTATATTTTTAAATAAATAAATTTTTAAAATGAGAGAAATAGATAAAAGCAATAATTGACAATTAATAGAAATATGAGATGTGAGAGAAAATAGAGATTTATTAAGAATTTTATTAATTATATTAACTTTTGTAATTTTGTAATTACAATTTTTTTTAAAAAATCTTATATATATATAATTTGATATTACCAATTGCATGAAAATTATATGTTTATTTTTTCTATTTGACCAACGTGTGTTAGTTTGAGTAGAAGGAGTTTAGATCCCTTAAGCATGTAGTCCTAAGTTCAATCCTAAGTTTCGTGTATATGAAAATAATACTGTTGAGAAAAATCTCCACTTAGACACTTGTACCCTAGGCTGGGAGATCAGTTTCTCCTCTATTGAGTGCGAGGATAATCTGGGAAACAATTTTTTTTTTACTTGATTATATACATATATGTTAAATTTTTTGAGTCAAGTCGTAAGGAATATTTTTAGAAATCTCTAAGTCCTGGTGTGAATGGTCTACCTTTGATTAGACCGAGGAGGTAGATTAGTTGAACTGCATATAAAATAACTTGAACACCTCTTGACTATATAAAAAAAAAACAATTAAAGGCAGTAAGACCAAAAATTTTCAAGGACATTCTAGAGTTTAATGAATGCAAAGCTCCACCATACAACACCATAACTATATTCGGTTTTGACTTATGAAGAACTAGTAATAGACCTGTGCAATGTGTGGGTGGCTAATTACCTTTTTTTCCCTCCTTTTAATTGAGTGCAAGTTTTAAATTCAATATATTCTATATTAAGCTAATGACATGAATATTTTTCAGTGTCTTGTACATTGTATATGATAATGATAATGATTATTTAGTTCATGTTATGGTAAGCTCGAACGTACAAATGGCACAGCTCACAACACTGGCCCCAAAACCCGTTTAATTTATTTTCAAACTTTTCTCTGCACATTGCTATACTTGTACATCTACATCTGATCTAAATTATGAGCTGGGTTCTTTTATAATCACTTACTTTAGTTGTTTGACTATATATAAAACGATGTAAAAGGCTAAGAACTAAAATGCTCCTTTGATTTTCATTTTCTTTGTTATTTTGGCCGTTTCTGCCGCAAGCTCTCAAAGGCTATCATTTGTTAAAAATACTATCGAGCAAAACAATAGTCTCACTCTATACATTAATTGATGTTTCTTGTGTTGGACATGACATGCTAGTACAATATCTAATCACTTCAAAATGATAAACATGTATATGAGACAATCAATGCTACTTTTTGGATTCACCAAAGTTTGTCAGATAGTTAAAAAAAAAAGAAAAAGTACACAGAATGATCCATGATGTTTCATATAAGGTGCCAAAATATTAGCAATTCACTTAAGAGAGCAATCAAGTAAATTCTTGATCTTTTTCCTCATTGTTTTAAACAATATATTTCGTCCAATAGAAGGGACAATATTATTTTAATAAGAATGAAATGATTAAATTATTCATCTATAAGCCTAGAAATGATGGAAGGAATAATATCTTCCGTTCATTCATTATCAAGAACAATTTACATCCATACAAGGAATGACCAATAAGCAACAACCTGCCTTGAAAAACATGCCAGCCTCCAATAGAGCATATTTTTCTTTTTTTACTGAATAAGCCTAGAAATTCAAACAGTAATTTCTAAAAGAAAGTTAACAGATGTAGCAATACATAAATTACTTTTATCTATTATCTGCAATCTTCATATCCATTCCTAATAAGATCCTTTGATACCTAAAGCAAACTCTTGAAACATTTCCAAGGCTTTCCATAAGACCAGAATTTGAAACAGTAACTTCTCCAAAATAATTAACCTACTTGCACTCATTTATTTGCCATGAAATTTAAATCCTATTTAAATCACACAAATAATTCAGCTTTAAATTCAATGATTTGGAGCAGGAAAAGACCTCCAATCCAAGACACAGTCACAGAATTTAAAATCTGTCATAACCAGAACATTTAACAATCACCAGATCATTTGATATATTTACGCATACGTTTTGGGCTTGAAGATTTATAGGGCATTAGATAACATACAAAGGTTCAACATAATCAAGTTTCGGCCATAAATATTCTCATTTGGTGGGTTAACACTTAGCATTATAGTAGCTGAAATTTGAAGTTAGTACAAGTCCAATTTTTGCTCCATTCTTATAAATGTCTTTCAAAATCAAAAAGAAATTTCATAAAAATAACTTGAACCTCAACAGAACAACACTTAGAAGCATTCCTCATCAAACCTCTTTTCGTTATTAACCCAAAACCATAAAATCAAGACTGGTTACTCACCAAATAATTAGCCAAACCAAAAATTAAATTCTACAGAAAAACTCTTCAATATCACTCCTAGCCCTCCAAAAACTGGTTTAAGATGCTTCATAAATCAGAATTTATATATTATATGAACAGAAGTGATGGTTAGCTTAGTGGTCCACAGAAACAATTGTTGTAGGTTTGAATCACTCTACCAGTAATTAAATCAATCACCAAAGAAAGAAACATATAAAGTTGAAGAATCAATACTACCTTGTTTCAAGGGTTTACCTGGAGCCAAGTATTTATTCTTTTTTTTTTTTTTGAGTCATTTTCCAAGTGTTTATTCACTTGAGAAATCGTATATGTTCCGACTGGAGCAAATCTATTAATGCTTATATGCATTATTGCTTTATTAGCCACACATAGATGTTGTGTTCATTGTCAGTTACAAAAAATTGATGCTATAAGTATTATCAACGTAATCACTTTTTTATTATTTAAAAATTTATATTCACTATTAAATATACTGTTTAAATTCACAAAAAAAATAAAAGCATTTTGCACACTCAGAACAACAAACTAATAGAAAATATTTGAACCATTGGCTCATTTAGCTTACTTGCATAATTGTGTTTGCTATTTCTTAATCATTTTTCAAAGGGGAAAGAAGAGAGTGATTATACTCTTAGTAAGTTGGTGGCTAGAATCCAGGTATATACCAATGCGAAACACATAGTAGAGATTTGAATCAATTTTTGTTTTTGGGTATAGAGTTTTGAAGCATTTAAATAGTAGAAACAAAGTACCTGAATTGGGAGTGAGGGTGGTGCTCTTCTTCAAATTGAGCAATTGCTTCCTTCTAGATCTTGCTCCCCAAAATTGGAAATGTCTTGCCATATCCTGGTGTTGGTTTTCTGAAAATGGATAAGATGGAGTGATGGACATCAATTCCAAGCAACAACATATAAACTAATATACAAATTTATGACATTACAATCATGTCTTGGGGATGAGATTGATGAAGCAGAAGTAGAAGGTAAAGGCTCATAGAAACCAATGTAGGATTTGAATTCTTCGAGAAAACCATGGATGCTTTGTTGGCGTGACTGGGCTTGCGAGACTTCGAACACGAGGAAATGTATTAGGAAGCTCTCTAAATCAATTTGTCAAACAGGTGGTGTACTTTTTCAAGATCTAACAGTTTTAGGGCCTCCTTTGTTGGTCAAAGTGGCCCCCTCACCGAAAAATAGATTGAAATCAAGCACCGAAAGTACCAAAAAGCACCAAAAGTATTCAATTGCAAACTGGATTGCAATTTGCAAATGTGGTTCAGTTGGCAAACCGCGTGAAGGCAAATCACGCGGTTTCAGCTTTTATAAATAGAAGCCTCTGAAGAAGAAGAAATCATTCCAACAAAGAGAGAAAAACTCTAGAGAGAGAAACAGAAAAGCTTAGAGAGAAAAGCTTTAGTTTTTGAGTGTAATTGGGGTGTGAGTTGTGAGAGATTTTGAGTGTTTTGTAAACACTTTTTATATTTCCTTTATCAGTAAAATATTTGCAGCAGCCCGGAGACGTAGGCACAATTGGCCAAACTCCGTTATCAATTTTGTGTGTGTTATTATTCCGTATTTATTTCGCTTTCTACAAATCTGATGATAAGAAAATTTTGCGTAATTTCCCAACAAGTGGCATCAGAGTTAGTTGGTTATTTCTGCTAATTTTGAAGTGGGTACTATTCACATAAATAGTAAATTTTATGAATAGTGAATTTTATGAATAGTAATTTGTGAATAGTAAAATTTGTGAATAGTGAATTTTATGAATAGTAATTCATGAATAGTAATTTTATGAATAGTAAAATTGGTCAGCGTTACCAATTTATCCACGGAGGTGTTCTAAAGCACGGTGGTTCGCAGAAATTGTTAGAAACGATCCTGAGGAAGTCAGATTCGAGTGGGAGCGATGACTGCAGACGAAGGAAAGGTGAAAATTGAAAAGTTCGATGGTGCGGACTTTGACTTTTGGAAGATGCAGATCGAAGATTATCTGTATCAGAAAAAGCTTTATCAACCTCTCTTAGAAAGGAAGCCAGAGGGTATGAACGATGAAGACTGGGCTCTTCTAGACAGACAAGCCCTTGGAGTTATTTGATTGACGCTATCCCACAATGTTGCTTTCAATATAGCAAAGGAAAAGACCACGGCGGGTCTTATGGCGGCTCTCTCCAGTATGTATGAGAAGTCGTCGGCCTCTAACAAAGTGCACTTGATAAGGCAGTTATTCAATTTGCGGATGACGGAAGGCGCATCGGTAGCTCAGCATCTCAATGAACTCAATACAGTACAACCCAGTTGAGTTCAGTTGGAATTGAATTTGATGAAGAAGTCCGAGCATTGATACTTTTGTCTTCTCTACCAGAAAGTTGGAATGCTACTGTCACGGCTGTGAGTAGCTCATCGGGAAGCAATAAGTTGAAATTTGATGATGTTCGTGATCTGGTTCTCAGTGAAGAGATCCGACGGAGAGAGTCGGGTGAATCGTCAACCTCTTCAGTTTTGCATACAGACTCAAGAGGAAGAAATTTAACCAGAGGAAATGGACGCAGCAAATCGAACTATCGAGGTAGATCAAAGGACAGGAGGTCCGAATCTAGGAATCCCAATAATTCCAGTAGCTCAAAGACCATCGAGTGTTGGAATTGTGGGAAGACCGGACACTACAAAAATCAGTGCAAGAGTGCACCAAAGAATCAGGAGGCGAAGGACGAGGCAAATGTTACTTCCACCTCAGGAGGAAATGATGCGTTGATATGCTCTTTGGAGAGCAAGGAAGAGTCTTGGGTGTTAGACTCTGGAGCATCGTTCCATGCTACTTCGCAGAAAGAATTCTTCGAGAGGTATGTCCCCGGAAACCTTGGAAAAGTATACCTTGGTGATGACCAACCTTGTGCTATTATTGGTAAAGGTGTAGTGAAGATTAAGTTGAACGGGTCTGTTTGGGAGCTGAAGGACGTCAGGCATATTCCCGACCTGAGAAAGAACTTAATCTCAGTAGGGCAGCTGGCTAGCGAAGGCTACACTACGATCTTTCACGGTGATGATTGGAAGATTTCAAAGGGTGCAATGACGGTTGCTCGAGGCAAAAAGAGTGGTACTCTTTACATGACAGCAGGGGCACACTGCTCAATTGCAGTTGCAGCTGGAAACGAAAATCCAAATCTATGGCACCAGAGACTTGGCTATATGAGTGTGAAAGGGATGAAGATCATGCACTCGAAGGGCAAATTACCAGGTCTTCAGTCAGTGAAAATTGACATGTGTGAAGACTGCATACTTGGAAAGCAGAAAAGAGTCAGCTTTCAGACAAGTGGAAGAACCCCAAAGAAAGAAAGACTCAAGCTTGTTCACTCTGATGTTTGGGGTCCAACGACTGTCTCATCAATTGGTGGGAAACACTACTTTGTGACCTTCATCGATGATCACTCTCGGAAGGTATGGGTTTACTTTCTAAAGCATAAATTTGAAGTGTTTAAGGCTTTCAGGATATGGAAAGCCATGGTTGAAAATGAGACAGGGTTGAAGATCAAAAAGCTCAAAACCGACAATGGTGGTGAATATAAAGACACCAGATTCAAGAAGTTTTGCTATGAGCACGGGATCAAAATGGAGAGGACCGTGCCGGGTACGCCTCAACACAATGGTGTAGCTGAGCGTATGAACCGAACGTTGACTGAAAGAGCCAGAAGCTTACGTGTGCAGTCAGGCCTACCGAAACAGTTCTGGGCAGAAGCAGTCAACACAGCAGCTTATTTGATCAACCGAGGTCCATCGGTACCATTGGAGCACAGAATACCAGAAGAGGTATGGAGCGGAAAAGAGACAAAACTCTCAAATCTTAGAGTTTTTGGCTGTGTAGCATATGTGCACATCAATGATCAAGGTAGAAATAAACTTAATCCCAAATCGAAGAAGTGCACATTCATCGGTTATGGTGAAGATGAGTTTGGCTACCGCCTTTGGGATGATGAAAACAAAAAGATGATCTGCAGTAGAGATGTGATCTTTAATGAAAGAGTGATGTACAAGGACAGGCATAACACAGACACCAGTGACTCAGAATAAAGTGGGCTAGTGTATGCAGAGGTGGATGATGTCCCAGAAGGTCCTATAGTTGAGAGTCCTCAGTTAGAGGAATCACCTGAACAGAGCAGTGCGCAGCAGTCCGAAACACCACAGTCTTCTACTCCAGCTCCTATATTGAGAAGGTCTTCTCGGCCTCATGTGCCTAATAGGAGATACATGAACTATCTGTTGTTGACTGATGGAGGGGAGCCTGAATGCTATGACGAAGCTTGTCAGACTGGAGATGCTAGCAAGTGGGAGCTTGCCATGAAAGACGAGATGAAGTCTCTGATCTCCAACCAGACATGGGAACTAGCTGAGTTACCTGTGGGGAAGAAAGCACTTCACAACAAATGGGTGTATCGGGTGAAGGAGGAGCATGATGGCTTCAAGAGATACAAAGCCCGACTAGTTGTCAAAGGATTCCAGCAAAAGGAAGGAGTCGACTACACCGAAATCTTTGCTCCAGTTGTGAAGCTCAATACTATCAGATCTGTGTTAAGTATTGTTGCTAGTGAAGAGCTCTACCTTGAGCAGTTGGACGTGAAGACCGCATTTCTTCACGGAGACTTAGATGAGGAGATATACATGCACCAGCCAGAAGGTTTCTTAGAAAAAGGGAAAGAGAATATGATGTGCAGATTAAAGAAGAGCTTGTATGACTTAAAATAAGTTCCAAGACAGTGGTACAGGAAGTTCGATGGCTTTATGCACAAGGAAGGTTTCCAGAAGTGCAATGCCGACTACTGTTGCTTCTTCAAGAGATATAAGTCCAGTTATATCATTTTGCTACTTTACGTCGATGATATGTTAGTAGCGGGTTCAGATATGGACGAGATCAGAAACTTGAAGATGCAGTTGTCAAATGAATTTGACATGAAAGATTTAGGTCCAACAAGGAAGATCTTTGGAATGCAAATCACGAGAGATAAGCAAAGAGGGATTTTGCAGTTATCTCAGGCAGAGTACATCGACTGTGTTTTGAAAAGATTCAACATGGGCAACGCCAAACCGGTTAACACACCTTTGGCCAGTCATTTTCGCTTATCCAAGGATCAGTCCCCTCAGACGGAGGAAGAAGGAGAATTCATGGCTAAAGTTCCGTATGCTTCAGCCATTGGAAGTTTGATGTACGCAATGGTCTGTACGAGGCCAGACATTGGCCATGCAGTGGGAGTTGTAAGCAGGTTTATGTCAAATTTAGGTAAAGCTCATTGGGAAGCAGTAAAGTGGATTTTGAGGTATCTACGAGGCACTACAGAGAATTGTTTGCACTTTGGTAAAGGAGAATTAAAAGTGCAAGGTTATGTAGATGCAGACTTTGGAGGTGAAGTCGATCATCGAAGAAGTACCACCGGTTACATATTCACTGTTGGAACTACAGCTGTTAGTTGGATGTCGCAGATACAAAAGATTGTTACTTTATCCACTACAAAAGCTGAGTATGTGGCAGTAACAAAAGCCAGTAAAGAATTGATATGGCTTCAAGGATTATTAACTGAACTGGGATTCATCCAGGAAAAGAGTGTTTTGTATAGTGATAGTCAGAGTGTAATACATTTGACAAAGAATTCAGCATTCCATTCCAGAACAAAGCACATTGATCTTCGTTATCACTTCATCAGAACTCTGCTTGAGGATGAGGTGCTAACATTGAAGAAAATCCAAGGAAGTAAGAACCCCGCAGATATGTTAACAAAAGTGGTGACTATCGACAAATTGAAGTTGTGCTCAACTTCAGTTGGCCTGCTAGAGTAACAGACCAGAGAAGGCTGCTGCATTGATCGAGGTGTGAAGACAGATTGAAATCAGTCTTCAAGTGGGAGATTGTTGGTCAAAGTGGCCCCCTCACCGAAAAATAGATTGAAATCAAGCACCGAAAGTACCAAAAAGCACCAAAAGTCTTCAATTGCAAACTGGATTGCAATTTGCAAATGTGGTACAGTTGGCAAACCGCGTGAAGGCAAATCACGCGGTTTCAGCTTCTATAAATAGAAGCCTCTGAAGAAGAAGAAATCATTCCAACAAAGAGAGAAAAACTCTAGAGAGAGAAACAGAAAAGCTTAGAGAGAAAAGCTTTAGTTTTTGGGTGTCATTGGGGTATGGGTTGTGAGAGATTTTGAGTATTTTGTAAACACTTTTTATATTTTCTTTATCAGTAAAATATTTGCAGGCCCGGAGACGTAGGCACAATTGGCCGAACTCCGTTATCAATTTTGTGTGTGTTATTATTCCGCATTTATTTCGCTTTCTACAAATCTGATGAGAAGGAAATTTTGCGTAATTTCCTAACATCCTTTGCTCTGGAAACAGACAAAGTTTTTCTGCATCTCTTGCAGTACCATGGACAGCTCCTCCGTCACATTGCTTTGCTTCGCGATGGCCTCGATTCTTGCTTAGTCTTCCCTTTTGAGAATTAATGACTGCCGGTGTAGATTTACTTCAGTAACTAATTAATGCTATAATGGATGCAAAGCAAAAACAGAGTGGAAGTTGAAGGAATGGAGAGGAATGGGTGGATGTTGCGCGGATGGAGGAGCCAGCAAGAAGTAACTCATGCTCAATTATTTCCTTAGTGTGCACTTTGAGAAGGCACTATACAGAGCTTTTTGTGCTAGCTTCAACGGTTACACAAAGACTTGAGGATTGAGAGTGTGAATGTTGAAGAATTGCTGAAATGGTTGAATGTGAGAGTCCTACCATGACAAAATGCTGACATGGTTGATGTTATAATAAATCCTTCTTAAAGAATAATTGACTTGTGAAAGGCGAATGTCTAATGTGGCTTGACAATAGAGTTCAGGGAAGCTGATATGACATTTCCACAAGCCTTGGAGCTTAATTTTAGATATTATAAATAGACTAGATGGAGTTTCTCTAAATGAGGGTGATGTTTTAAATGCACCTAAATAATTTTGGAGCATGGATGTTCTATAGATTTTTACTATTGATGATCCATATTTATCACTTAAAATTTAATCAATGACTTATATTTATTATCTGCTACTTAGATTACAGGTAATACTTTTATATATTTCTTTCTCTTTCATAATTTTTTTTCTTCACTGCTTCCTAAGGCTACAATCCAACAGCTTGTCTAACAAAAAGATAAAAAAGAAAATGTAGAGATGGACTTCAAGGACTCATCCTTGGCCGTCATCAAAATCTGACGATGGTTGTCAGATTTCCTACAATTGGTGAAGCTCAAGTTCGTGAAGTTAGGGTATGGGTACTCATGCAATGCTGGCACCATTCTCATGTTTGCCCTCATCCTCCCTCTCTTCCTTTCCCTCTTGCTTCAACTCACCGATTTCAAACTCCACCACTTATCCCAACTCTGGTCCAACCGCACTCTCTAACTTGACACCGACTTATTCACTTGCCTCTCCAGTTCAGCCGCCCTGCTCAACCGTACTTCCTCAAAGGCATCATGTCTCGCCCACCAAACTTGTGCATGGAGGAGGCGCGTTTGGAAGCAGAGGCAGTAATGTTTGGAGCACTCGATGCTCTGTTTGCCAAAACAGGGGTTCAACCCAGAGACAATGATGTATTAGTTGTCAACTGCAGCTTGTTCAACCCAACCCCATCTCTCTCTGCCATGATCGTGAACCACTACAAGCTCAGGATCAACATCAAAAGCTACAACCTTGGTAGCATGGGTTGCCTCATCTCCATTGATCTGGCCAAGGACCTTTTGCAGTTGTGGTGAATGAAGATTGGAGAGAGAAAATATAATAAAAAGAAAATTGAGACGCATGTTAATTTAACAACAACAAAAAAAACTGAAGAAACTAACTTTTACCTATTATCATAAATAAATTGTTTAAGAGTATTGATGTTCAAAACTTTGTTAGGAGGATTGTAAATCTTTCCCTAAATGAGATCTTACTTGCACAAATATTGAGAAGTACGTCTACGCCTTGTCACTAGCAGCTGATAAGTATGAAATCACACCTTTGTAGAAGCACTAAACCATGAATTTCTTAGTTAAAAATATGGGGATATGATGTCCTCCTCATTTGAACCTTTTTGCAAAGGAGTCTACATCTAACTGATCAACTTGTTTCAAGGGCATTATTGAATGATGCAAAATGATCATGTGAACTATATTCTGCAAAAGCTATAGGATTTCATTTCTTTTGAACTATTTCGTGGCATTGTTGTTAATTTCCTTCCCCTTATTACGTACATTATGTTCTTACAGAAAACCCAACATTGTATTACTTAGATCATCAGTTTAGGTCATAACTCTGATATATTGTAGAGGATTGGGCTTTGAAAAAGAAAGAAAATCATTTCCTCTATATGACTCACATCAAGGGAAAAAAAATTTCCTAGACTAAATTAGCTAAAAACTATCATCAGTTATTAAAAAAATGGTTGAAGTCGAATACTCATTTTTTTTTCCCAATTGGGATCGAATTTAGTTCTTCTAACAGCCTGGGCTGTTTAATGTTGGGTAGCAATAATGTGCTTGAATTTAATATTAGAAATATTGATTCGACAGTCCAATTTAATATTAGCTAACAACTTCATGCGCTATGTAAGATAAATTGTACCTTTCACTATGATCATGAATGAAGAAACAAACTTTTGAAGAGGCATAAGAATGTTGATTTCTCCCTTTTAACTCATTTTCTTATAGTACAATAATGATGGAGATAGTATACTTCTCTTATGAGTAGTGAAGACCACTTCCTAAATATATAGAGCATGATCATAAAGTGCTTCTATCAAACATCTTTCTCCATAATATATACTTATTAAGAATAATTATGTCTTTATATTATTTAATGGGTATCTATTTGAATAGATGTGGCAATTCAAATAGATATATGACTATTCAAAATGAAGATAACTCTTTATATAAATTAACCAATAAAATTTATATATTTCAATAATTATTAAACTATTAATTATTAGATAAAACAATATATCTAACAAAACAAAATGTAGACATTATATGGGATACAAAATTCTTACAATCAGTACCGATAAAAGCACAACAATGGGTCTCCAAATACCAATGATAAAACAATCAGACCAGTTCAATTAAAAAATTAGTGAACCAATCATGTATCTGGTTCAGTCAACTCAAAAAATCAAAATTTCATAAAACTAATCAAGACCAGTTGTGAATCAGTTTAAACCAGCTGTGAACCAATTTTTATTTTAAATTTTTTTAACTCAAAAACAAATTTTTATCTAAATAGAGGCTCAATTATAAGTTTCAATAACTCACATATAAAAGTCTAAGGCATGAAAATGTTTGTCTTCGGCTTTTATATAGGTTATATACAATGTTTTTTTCACTAATTTGTGTAGTTTCTTACTAACTTTTATATATGTTATATGTTTAAACGTTTTATTTATTATATAATGTGAGATTTTAAAACATCATATAACATAATATGAGATATTAATATATTAATTTATTACTTAATAAATTATATATATAATTATTACTGATTCGACTATAATTTGACCATAATTTTATTGGAAAATTATGCAAAATTTTCTTATCATCAAATTTATAGAAAACGAAATAAATATGGAATAATAACACACACAAAATTGATAACGGAGTTCGGCTAATTGTGCCTACATCTCCGGGCTGTTGCAAATATTTTACTGATAAAAAAAATATAAAAAGTGTTTACAAAATACTCAAAATCTCTCACAACCCACACCCCAATTACACCAAAAAAACTAAAGCTTTTCTCTCTAAGCTTTTCTGTTTCTCTCTCTAGAGTTTTTCTCTCTTTGTTGGAATGCATTTTCTCTTCTACGGAGGCTTCTATTTATAGAAGTTGAAACCGCGTGATTTTCCTTCACGCGGTTTGCCAACACAGAATTGGCTGGCTTCCACTGTAATTGTAAATTGCAAATTGCAAATTGCAATTTGTAACTTTCGGTGCGTTACTGTTGCAGCTTTCGGTGGTCACGCATTGGACAAATTAAATTGGGGAGGGCCTACGTTTGACTAACAATCTCTCACTTGAAGACTGATTTCAATCTGTCTTCACCTCGATCAATGCAGCAGCCTTCTCTGGTCTGTTACTCTAGCAAGCCAACTGAAGTTGAGCACAATTTCAGTTTGTCGATAGTCACCACTTTTGTTAACATATCTGCTGGGTTCTTGCTTCCTTGAATCTTCACCAATGTTAGCACCTCATCCTCAAGCAGAGTCCTGATGAAGTGATAACGAAGATCAATGTGCTTTGTTTTGGAATGAAATGCTGAATTCTTTGCCAGATGTATCGCACTCTGACTATCACTGTGCAAAATACTTTTCTCTTGGACGAATCCCAACTCTGTCAACAAGCCTTGAAGCCATATCAATTCTTTATTGGCTTCTGTTACTGGCACATACTCAGCTTCTGTAGTGGATAAAGCAACAATCTTTTGTATCTGTGACATTCAACTAACAGCTGTAGTTCCAACAGTGAATATGTAACCGGTGGTACTTCTTCGATGATTGACTTCACCTCCAAAGTCTGCATCTACATAGCCTTGCACTTTTAATTCTCCTTTACCAAAGTGCAAACAATTCTCTGTAGTGCCTCGTAGATACCTCAAAATCCACTTTACTGCTTCCCAATGAGTTTTACTTGGATTTGACATAAACCTGCTTACAACTCCCACTGCATGGCCAATGTCTGGCCTCGTACAGACCATTGCGTACATCAAACTTCCAATGGCTGAAGCATACGGAACTTTAGCCACGAATTCTCCTTCTTCCTCCGTCTGAGGGGACTGATCCTTGGATAAGCGAAAATGACTGGCCAAAGGTGTGCTAACCGGTTTGGCGTTGCCCATGTTGAATCTTTTCAAAACACGGTCGATGTACTCTGTTTGAGATAACTGCAAAATCCCTCTTTGCTTATCTCTCGTGATTTGCATTCCAAGGATCTTCCTTGTTGGACCTAAATCTTTCATTTCAAATTCATTTGACAACTGCATCTTCAAGTTTCTGATCTCGTCCATATCTGAACCCGCTACTAACATATCATCGACGTAAAGTAGCAAAATGATATAACTGGACTTATATCTCTTGAAGAAGTAACAGTGGTCGGCATTGCACTTCTGGAAACCTTCCTTGTGCATGAAGCCATCGAACTTCCTGTACCACTGTCTTAGAGCTTGTTTCAAGCCATACAAGCTCTTCTTTAATCTGCACACCATATTCTATTTTCCTTTTTCTGAGAAACCTTCTGGCTAGTGCATGTATATCTCCTCATCTAAGTCTTCGTGAAGAAATGCGGTCTTCACGTCCAACTGCTCAAGATAGAGCTCTTCACTAGCAATAATACTTAACACAAATCTGATAGTATTGAGCTTCACAACTGGAGCAAAGATTTCGGTGTAGTCAACTTCTTCTTTTTGCTGGAATCCTTTGACAACTAGTCGGACTTCGTATCTCTTGAAGCCATCATGCTCCTTCTTCACCCGATACACCCATTTGTTGTGAAGTGCTTTCTTCCCCACGAGTAACTCAGCTAGTTCCCATGTCTGGTTGGAGATCAGAGACTTCATCTCGTCTTTCATGGCAAGCTCCCACTTGTTAGCATCTCCAGTCTGACAAGCTTCGTCATAGCATTTAGGCTCCCCTCCATCAGTCAACAACAGATAGTTCATGTATCTCCTATTAGGCATATGAGGCCGAGAAGACCTTCTCAATATAGGAGCTGGAGTAGAAGACTATGGTGTTTCGGACTGCTGCGCACTGCTCTGTTCAGTTGATTCCTCTAACTGAGGATTCTCAACTATAGGACCTTCTGGGACATCATCCACCTCTGCATACACTGGTCCACTCTGTTCTGAGTTACTGGTGTCTGTGTTATGCCTGTCCTTGTACATCACTCTTTCATTAAAGATCACATCTCTACTGCAGATCATCTTTTTGTTTTCATCATCCCAAAGGCGGTAGCCAAACTCATCTTCACCATAACCAATGAATGTGCACTTCTTCGATTTGGGATCAAGTTTATTTCTACCTTGATCATTGATGTGCACATATGCTACACAACTGAAAACTCTAAAATGTGAGAGTTTTGTCTCTTTTTCGCTCCATACCTCTTCTAGTATTTTGTGCTCCAATGGTACCGATAGACCTCGGTTGATCAAATAAGCTGCTGTGTTGACTGCTTCTGCCCAGAATTGCTTCGGTAGGCCTGACTGCACACGTAAACTTCTGGCTCTTTTAGTCAACATTCGGTTCATACACTCAGCTACACCATTGTGTTGAGGCGTACCCGGCACGGTCCTCTCCATTTTGATCCCGTGCTCATAGCAAAACTTCTTGAATTTGGTGTCTTCATATTCATCACCATTGTCGATTCTGAGCTTTTTGATCTTCAACCCTGTCTCATTTTCAACCATGGCTTTCCATATCCTGAAAGCCTCAAACACTTCAGATTTATGCTTTAGAAAGTAAACCCATACCTTCCGAGAGTGATCATCGATGAAGGTCACAAAGTAGTGTTTCCCACCAATTGATGAGACGGTCGTTGGACCCCAAACATCAGAGTGAACAAGCTCGAGTCTTTCTTTCTTTGGGGTTCTTCCACTTATCTGAAAGCTGACTCTTTTCTGCTTTCCAAGTATGCAGTCTTCACATATGTCAATTTCCACTGACTGAAGACCTGGTAATTTACCCTTTGAGTGCATGATCTTCATCCCTTTCACACTCATATGGCCAAGTCTCTAGTGCCACAGATTTGGATTTTCGTTTCCAGCTGCAACTGCAATTGAGCAGCGTGTCCCTGCTGTCATGTAAAGAGTACCACTCTTTTTGCCTCGAGCAACCGTCATTGCACCCTTTGAAATTGATAATTCTTAGAAATAAGAGTTATTACTATCTTTTTAACTTAATCATTTTCTCTGGTTTGATCAATTTAGGAGAAGAATTTCAAGTATTAATTGATCAAGCAAATACTTGTGTGTGATTTGATTAATTTTAAAAAGATAGCTGTAAATTCTGATGAAGGTTTGATTTAATTATTGAGCAGGTTTTAAAGGTGTAAATTGCTGAAGGTAAGGCTACTGGGATGTTTTGGAATGCTTCAACTTTGGGGAAAAAGAGTCATTATAAGGCAAAATCAATTCCAGCTCATCTTTTGACCACTAGAAGACAAGATACCAGCTGTACTGTGCTTAAAAGGAAGAGAGAGAATATGATGCAGCTATCAAGTGTACTCGAAAGTTGGGCCAAGACATTTTTTTAATATTTGACCTTGAAAAGGCCCAGAGTGTGAAGGAGGAGAGAGGGTGAAAAACCCTATTTGTGGGGGGGCTAGTACGAGAGCAGGAGGACTTTTGGGTACTGAGGGGGACTGAAAAAGGAGCCGTCAGCTGCTGTTCTTGGGATAATTTCATTTTTTAGGAAGGATGCCTCTAATTTTCATTTTGTCTGCTTATTTTGTTTCTATGCTCATTATGAGCTAAATTCCTTTAGTTAGGATTCTATGAATTTGTAATTGTACTGAAGGGTAATCCAATGTGATGGATGTTATGCATTTTCTTCTTTTCTGTGTTAATGCTTAATTTCATTTTAGTCTGATCATCTAATCTGAATTACAAACTGATTGCGTTTGGAAAAACTAAGTTGGTGGACTTGATTAGAGGATAAAGATAAAGCAATTAATTGGAAAATTAATTGTGTTGAATGAGCTAGGGACAGCCTTCAAGTCTTTAATGGCTGGACGTGCTTTTATGATTACTGAGGGAAATTAATTCGAACTTAGGAATAAGAAGTTATTAATGAACTCAGTGTTTACTGCTGGAAAGCAAAAATTTATTCCGTAAGCCAAATGTCTGTAACATCCTGAAGCATATTTTACCCTGAAGTTAAGATTACGAAGAATTAGAATCCTAACTGTTTCCATTTCTCGAATTTAAATATTTCATTTAGCGCTTTCATTAATTTCTTGTATTTATTATTTGCTGCTTTGATATCTCGTTACTTCAATTATTTTATATGTTCAACATTTTCTCTTTAATTTTTGTGTTAAACAGAAAAAGTTAACTTCAGAGTTAGTATTTAATGCAATTTAAATCCTCGTGGGAACGATCTTGACTCACACTGTATTACTTGTTGACTGTGTACACTTGCACATCGTAAAATTAGATCAACAAGTTTTTGGCGCCGTTGCCGGGGATTGACAATGGTGTTGAATATTTAAATTCTTTTGTTAGCTTAATTTATTTTGTTACTTCTAATCATTTTGTGTTCTGTGTTCAGAAACAGGGCAGGCACTGCAATCTGTATGCACAGAAAGGGTGAACCAGAATTTCAAATTGATTTGGAGATAGAGAAAACAGCTAAAAGTTTAAGGAAGAGAACCAAAGAACAACGTGCTTTGGCAGAACATTCTGAGTTAGGCTTCATGGCTAATCTTCTCATAACTGATGAGGAGCAGCCTAATATGATTGACATGGCAAATGACAAAGAGAGGTCCATCGGGAATATGCAGCTTTTGATCCCCAAATGATGAATACCTGGGATAGTGAGGCCAAGAATAACTACTCAAAGCCAGCTTGAATTTAAGCCAATGATGTTTCAAATGCTTCAAACTGTTGGGCGTTTGGTGGTGCCCCTACTGAAGATCCTCACCGCATTTGAGGCAATTTCTGGAAGTGGCTAGCAATTTCAAGACCCCTGGGGTAAGTGATGATGCATTCAAATTGAGACTCTTTCCTTATTCATTGAGGGATAGAGCAAAGACTTGGTTGAATTCTTTGGAACCCAATTCAATTACTACTTGGAATGGATTGGCTGAAAGGTTCCTGACAAAATATTTTCCTCCCACTAAAAATGCCAGAATGAGGAATGATATTACTTCCTTCAGGCAGAATGAGGATGAATCATTGTATGAAGCTTGGGAGAGGTTTAAAGATTTGTTAAGAAGGTGCCCTCATCATGGCATTCCTGTGTGCATTCAAATGGAAACATTTTACAATGGATTAATACCACCTTCAAGGCTGATGTTGGATGCCTCTTCTGGAGGAGCTCTTTTGAACAAGTCTTATAATGAAGCTTATGAACTCATTGAGGGCATAGCTGCCAATAGTTATCAGTGGCCAACCAGCAGAGCAAATTCTTCTAAAGGTGGGGCTGGTGTTCATGAAGTAAAGGAGATGACTGATATGTCTGCTCAGCTTGCTGCCATTACCAACATGCTGAAAAACTTAACTGCAGTTAACACCAGTAAGGAACCTGTCATGGTTGAATCTGCTCCAGTAAATTCAGTAGCTTGTGTTTTCTGTGAAGGGAGGCATCTTTTTGAAGAATGCCCGACAACCCAATGTCGTTGAATTATGTGGGAAATAGAGGGAACAATTCTTTTTCCAATACTTATAATCCCGGTTGGAAGCAACATCCTAATTTCGCCTACAAGAATCATTACAACACTCGAATCCTCCTTGTGGTTATGCTTCTCCGCATTACCAACAACAACAACAGAACATTCAAGAAGAGCTGAACCATGCTCCTGCAAAGGAGCCATCATTGGAAGCTATGTTGAAAGCTTTCATGGCCGAAACTAAAGCTCAAATTCAGAATCAAGGAGTTTGTAAGGAACTTGGAGAACCAAGTAGGTCAATTGGCCACTGCATTAGCTAGCAGACCTGCTGGTACCTTGCCTGCTTCTACAGAGTCTCCATCATCTTCCAATGATAAAGGTAAGGAACACGTTAAAGCTGTAACCCTGAGGAGTGGTAAAGTGTTACAAGATGCTACAAAGATTTAACCAAACAGGAACAAAGGCAACCGAACACAAATTGAAACCGAGGAACCTAAGCACGAATCAGTTCCAAGGTCTGGAGATACAGAGCAAGTCATTTCTAAGCGGACTGAACCCAAGATGGTTCCAGAGAGACCACCTCCTCCATTTCCACAGAGGCTGAAGAAGGCAGCTCAAGAGAAGCAATTTAACAAGTTTCGGATATTTTGAAGCAGCTGCATATTAATATCCCTCTAGTTGAAGCTCTACAGCAGATGCCCAACTACACCAAATTTATGAAGGATGTTCTTACTAAGAGGAAGAGATTAGGAGAATTTGAAACAGTGGCAATGACAAAGGAGAGCAACCAATTGTTACAGAACAAAGTTCCTCAGAAAATGAAGGACCCAGGCAGCTTCACTATCCCTTGTTCCATAGGAAATACTTATTGTGGAAAAGCTTTATGTGATCTTGGAGCAAGTATTAATCTCGATGCCTATGTCCATTTTCAAGCAACCGAACATTGGTGAAGCCTGTGCCCATCGCCGTAACTTTGCAACTTTCGATAGGTCTATTGCTTATCCGAAGGAAAGATTGAGGATGTTCTAATTAAAGTGGATAGATTTGTATTTCCAAAGTGGATTTCATTATTCTAGATTTTGAAGCTGACAAGGAAATTCCAATTATCCTTGGAAGACCCTTTTTGGCAACAGGAAGAACATTGATAGATGTGCGTAGGGAGAACTTACTATGAGGGTGAATGATCGCAAGTGACTTTCAATGTTTTTAATGCATTACAATATCCTGATGAAGATATGGAAAGTTGTTCTGTCATTACTGATATTGATTCTCTCGGTGCAAGAGCAATTAATAGCATCAGCCCGATTTAGAGCACGAGTCTGAAATGAACCAAGAAACTGATTCTGCAAATGAACAGTTAAAGCAACTAGAGGAAGGAAATTTGGCACACAGATATTGGATTAGAAAATATGAATCCTTAGATGTATCTGCAGACACCTACACCGAGAATGTACCCTCTGTTGAAAGACCTCCCATACTTGAATTGAAGCAATTACCTTCTCATTTGAAATATGCTTATCTTGGAGAAAAGGAAACTCTTCCTATCATCATCTCTTCCTTCTTAACTTTTGAGCAAGAAAGCAGTCTTATTTCACTTCTGAGGAAGCACAAAAAGGCTATTGGATGGAAAATGGCAGACATTAAAGGTATCAGTCCTAGTCTTTGTATGCAAAGAATTCTGTTAGAAAAAGATGCCAAGAACAAGTGTTGAAGGCCGAGAAGGTTGAACCCAATTATGAAAGAGGTGGTAAAAAGGAGATCATTAAATGGCTCGATGCAGAATCATCTACCCTATTTCGTGCACGGTGTGTGGGTAAGTCCAAAGTGTATGCTCCAAAAAAAGGAGGAGTTACTTGTAGTGAAAAATGAGAAGAATGAGCCGATTCCCACAAGAACAAGCATGTGGTGGAGGATATGCATGGATTATAGAAAGTTGAACAAAGCCACAAGGAAGGACCATTTTCCACTACCTTTCCTTGATCAAATGCTTGATAGGTTGTCTGGAAGAGAGTTTTATTGTTTTCTAAATGGCTATTCTGGTTACAATCAGATAGCCGTAGCCCCTGAAGATCAGCAGAAGACTACGTTCACTTGTCCTTATGGTACATTTGCTTCTGAGCACGAATGCCTTTTGGGCTCTGTAACGCTCCAGAACTTTCCAAAGGTGCATGATGGCCATCTTTTCTCGATTTTATTGAGAAAACTATGGAAATCTTCATGGATGATTTCTCAGTTTTTGGAGATTCATTCATAGGATGCTTGGATAACTTAGAAAAGGTGCTGGTTAGATGTGAGGAAACCAATTTAGTTCTAAATTGGGAGAAGTGCCATTTCATGGTCAAGGAAGGCATTGTTCTAGGTCATAAGGTGTCAAGAAAAGGCTTAGAGGTGGACAAAGCTAAGGTTGAGGTGATTGAAAAACTCCCTCCACCTAATTCTGTTAAAGGCATCAGAAGCTTTCTAGGACACGCTGGGTTTTATAGAAGGTTCATCAAAGACTTCTCTAAAATATCCAAGCCACTTTGCAAACTGTTAGAGCATAATAGTACATTTCATTTTACAGACGAATGTTTATCAGCTTTTGAAACTCTGAAGAAGGCTCTGATCTCTGCCCCCGTGATAGTAGCTCCAGATTGGGAGAAGCCATTTGAACTGATGTGTGACGCAAGTGAATTTGCAAAGTGGGAGCTGTGTTAGGTCAGAGGCATAATAAGATATTCCATACTATCTATTATGCTAGCAAGACTCTCATTGATGCTCGATCAACTACACCACTACGTAAAAGAATTGTTAGCATTGTATTTGCATTTGATAAGTTCCGATCATATCCGGTGGGAGCTAAAGTAGTGGTATACACCGATCATGCACCATCAAGTATCTAATTGACAAGAAGGATGCAAAGCCAAGACTTATCGATGGGTGCTTTTGCTTCAAGAATTTGATTTGGAAATCGAGATAAAAAGGGAGTTGAAAATCATGTAGCTGATCATCTTTCCAGAATTGTTGAGCAAGGAGAATCCCAGATTGAAGAAGAAATTAAAGAAAATTTTCCTGATGAACACCTACTATTGATTGAAAATGCTGCAGCACCTTGGTACGCAGATATAGTGAATTTCCTGGTCGTGGGATAGTTCCAAGTGGATATGAACCCTCAACAGAAAAGGAGGTTCATGCATCAAGTTAAACACTTTTACTGGGATGAACCTTTTTTGTATAAAAGATGCCAAGACCAGATCATGAGAAGATGTGCTGCTGAGGAAGAAATGCAAGCTATCCTCAATGATTGCCATGCTGCTTCCTTATGGTGGTCACTTTGGAGGAAAGAGGACAGCTGCAAAGGTATTACAATCAGGATATTTTTGGCCCACTTTGTTCAAAGATGCTCATGAGTTTGCCAAGCTTTGTGATAGGTGCCAGAGGATAGGGAGCATTTCCAATAGACAAGAACTACCACTCAACACCATTTTGGAGATTGAGTTGTTTGATGTTTGGGGAATAGATTTTATGGGACCATTCCCTATATCTTATGGAAATGCCTACATCTTAGTTGCAGTCGACTATGTCTCTAAATGGGTAGAAGCAGTGGCATTGCCTTCCAATGATGCCAGGGTAGTTACCAAATTTTTGCACAAGAACATATTTACCAGATTTGGCACTCCTCGTGCTATAATCAGTGATGAAGGGACACATTTCTGCAACAAGCTGTTTGCTAACTTGCTTGCCAAATATGGAGTGAAACATAAAGTGGCTACTGCCTACCATCCTCAAACTAGTGGACAAGCTGAAGTGTCCAACAGAGAGATCAAGAGAATTCTTGAAAATGGTGAATCCTTCTAGGAAGGATTGGTCTATCCACTTAGATGATGCTCTCTGGGCCTACGTAACAAAGCATTCAAGACTCCCATTGGCATGTCTCCTTATAGATTGGTTTATGGCAAGGCTTGTCATTTACCAATAGAACTGAAACACAAGGCATTCGGGCTATTAAGAAGTTGAATTTTGATGCACAAGCAGCTGGTGAAGCACGATTATTACAGCTGAATGAACTCGAAGAGTTCAGGTTCTTTGCTTATGAAAATGCTGAAATTTATAAGAGCAAGATCAAGGCATGGCATGATCAGAAAATTCAGCCCAGGGAATTAGTGGAAGGAATGCAAGTGCTCTTGTTTAATTCTAGATTAAAATTGTTCCCTGGGAAGTTGAAATCGAGGTGGTCTGGACCATTTAAATTGGTCAAAGTATATCCTCATGGAGCTGTGGAGTTGCTGGAGGAAAATTCTGGAAGAAAGTTCAAGGTGAATGGGCAAAGAGTGAAGCAATATTGGGGTGAGCCGTGGACAAGAATGAAGGTCACCACTCATTTTTCAGACCCCTAACCACTAGTGTGAAGTCAGGCTGAAGACTTAAAACCAAGTGCATCGGGAGGCAAATTTCAAATTTTATATCCTTGCCCTTATATTTTAAAATTATAGTGTAAATAATTATAGTTAAAAAAAATATATATATATATATATATACAAAAAAAAAATGTTGACTAGTGTTTGTTACAATGTGGACCATCCTAAGCCCAGGGATCATGAAAAGGTGCTGTGTGGTCACATCTGACCCAGTTAACTGTGCAGTAGTGGTGACAGTGAGTAAGCCTAAGAACCGCGTGCAAGAGTATTCAATTGTCTCAGGGTTCTAAGCTATGTAGCTAGCGTGGGACTGTACATCTCTCCACTATGCACTTAATGTCACCTACCTATCCCTTCCTTTTTATCTAAGTCCTTGTTTTCTCGTAGCCCCACACGCAATCCCAATCTCACCTTCGGGCTCATCTATCTCTTTCTGTCACCATCAACCTAATTCCTTTTCTTCCCATTCCAAACACCATGGTTAAAGTTTCCGCTCAATCTTCCAAACATCTCGTTGCTGCTGGTCCACCATCCTCTGATGAGGAAATCAATTTGCGGTTTGTGGATGAGGAAGGGAGATTGAAATTTGAGAGAGAAGTCAAGAAGAGGAACTTTCATTTGGAGAAGGGTTTCTTCATTATGGACTCACCCCATTATGGTCTCACTGAAGATATTGCCGAGCTCATAGACAGCCATAACTGGAAGCAGTTCGTATCTCACCCACGAGAACCCATTGTACCTTTTGTCCGCGAGTTTTATGCTAACTTGACTGCCCCAGAGCAAAAATATGTTATCGTGAGGGGTTCAAAGGTGTCATTTTCTGCAGCAACGTTGAACCGGAGGTGGGGTGTGAAGGATGTTGCAGATGAATATTTGACTCTGTTGAAGAATGCTGAGGAAACGGAGCTGACTGACATGATGCGGGAAGTTACAGTGGAAGGGGCCACCTGGATTCCGTCGGATGAAAATTGGAAAATAGCCTGTGCCTGATCTCACACCCTTGGCTAAAGTTTGGTATCATATAATCAGAACCAAGATTCTTCCCACAAAGACACTTGGAAACAGTCAACAAGGATAGGTTAGTTTTGTTGTATTGTATTTTGACTAAGAAGAAGGTAGATGTAGGACACTTGATTGAGAGGGAAATTGTTGCTTGTGCATTCAAAAAGAAAGGGTTGTTGTTTTTCCCTTCTTTAATCACTTCCTTATGTTTGAGATGTGGAATCAAGGCTTTATCTGAGGATGAAATTATGGATAACAAGGGGGCCATAGACTTGACAGCTATCAAACGTTTTGGGGCATCAGCATCCAAGGTGCCAAGTTCAGTTCCTACCTCTAAACCGCAGGAACAACCTGATGACACAAAAGCAGATCAATGCTATCAAATGTCGCAAAGATAGCCACACAGAAGAAGCAGCCTCTTTGGGAATTTGCTAAGGAGCAGCACTCTGTGGATACAACGGACCCTTGGAATCAACAAGCTGCGGCAAGGTAGTTATCCTCCCTTGTTTCCTGAAGAAATACTTCAACCATTCCAGTACTCCCCTCATGAACCCAAGACACATAGCCACCCAGCAAAGGATTCTGCACCAGTTGACCCTCTTGCACCACAAGAAGAACCTGACATCCCTTCTATTCAGCCGACTGCTAGTGAGCACTCCATCAATAACAATGATGTTACTTCTGACTGGACACCACCACCTCCACCTAGAGAACCACCACCTCCTATCCAACCAATAGGATCCAAGAAAGGAAAGGCAAAGATGATTGATGAAACATCAAAAGCTCCCCCTCCATCACAGAAAAGCAAATTCAAGCACCGAGCTCCTCCAATGATTCGAAAGAAAAAGCAAAAATTGAAGTACCGCTAAGGAGCTTCCTCCCGCAACCAATGAGGATTCTCGAGGATGTCATGCCTATTATAGGCGTAATTGAGAAACTCAAGCCTGTCATAGCCTCTAAAGTTCAACCACGAACTGGGGAGAAAAGGAGGAGATTGAAGCTGCAAAGGAAAGAAGCGCTGACCTGGCAATTACCAAGGAAATTCCAGCTACAAGCAAGCACACAATGAAGCAAATAGCCAGATCTGGCAACAGAAGGACCAGTGCCAGATTGGCTCAGCCTTGAGAAAGCAGAAATGCCCAAGATGCTGCAGCATGCTGCAGCATCAAATGATCAGGAGTTCCCTTAATCTTCCTTAGTTTATTTTCAGTTGTTTTCGTTAGTCTCCATTCTGTTTTTCAATTATAAGTTTGTCTGCCCCCACTATTTGAATATAATAGGCTTAATGATCGGTGGGGGGGCCCCATTTATATTTTGTTTTGGATGAACCTTGACTGCCTGATTAATGAATGGATGATGTTGTTGTCCATGTGCATCTGATGACGAAATTTTTTGTTCTTTTCTCATTGCATGTGACATACATTCATACCTTGACTTAATCCTCTCTACACTCAATCCCTAGCTCCCATTGGATTTTACGAAGGACTTCTTTCAAGTCACCAATCAATTTGGAGAATTGGGTTGCACAAACCCTCGTCTAAGGAAAAGAGGGTGAGATCTAAATCAGATTTCAACCTAAGTTTGAAGGTGAGTGAGTATGAATGTGGTATTGTAGCACTCTACAGTATCAATCTTGTGAGTTTTTAGACTTCCAACAGATTCTGTTCAGGATGCCTTCCATTCATGTATTTTCTCTGCAGAACTTGACTTACTTCTGTGATTGATTGCATATTTCACTGTTGTACACAATTTGACTTGAGGCCTTGTTTTGTTAACTATTGAGACTTAAATGGCTAACCCATAAGTATTATCCTTTGTTCACCCCTTTGAGCTTAAGACTTTCTTGATTGATGATTAACCCCATTTCAAGCTCCAATTCCTTGCAAAACAAATGTACTACCAGTTAGTTGGAGTTTCAGATTTTGTCAAAAATGTTATCTCATGATAGGTTGTAACCACATTGGTTGCGGACAACCAACAGTTTAAGTTTGGGGGTAATGGGGTTGCTTATGTAATAAAAAGGGAGGAAAGAGCAAATGTATCAATGAAACAAAACAAGTTAAAACAAAAAAACAAAAAAACAAAAACAAAAAACAAAAAACAAAAAAAAAAAAAAAAAAAAAAACTTTCCCCTTGTCATCGAAAGATGGGTAAAAATTAAGAAGGAATGTTTGAATTTGGGAATGGAAAAATTTTTGACAAAAATTTTGAACTCCACCTAAATACCTACTTTCCCAAAAATTCCACACTGAACCTTAGCCTCATTATAACCCATTAAAGTCCTCTTTCTTTGTGTATAATGTGTGTATATGCTCTTGATTGTTAGAAATTTGTCAAGCATATGATAGAGTTGCATGAAATGGATGATTGAGTGAAACATTGACACAGAGCATAAATGGAGTGAATTCTGCAATATGACAATTTCAATAATGTGTTAAGTTCCTGATCTTAGGAAGATTAACTGGTGAGACTTCATCCTTTCATCCGAAGGATTTTGGGAAAATGCACCTAAGACTCGGTTGAAGGGTGGTTTTGATTGGAGTTCTGGATAAAACTAAGTTGAGAGTTTAGGGAAGTCACCCACACACATCATGGAAAGTGATTAAGAAAATGGTATGGTGTGTTGAGCATAATTTTGAAAATTACATCTGAGGATTGGCATGGACTTTGCTTTTACTATTTTGATTTTGCCCTGTTATTGATTGTTGGATGTCATTACTTGAGGACAAGCAATGGTTCAAGTTTGGGGGTGTGATAATTCTTAGAAATAAGAGTTATTACTATCTTTTTAACTTAATCATTTTCTCTGGTTTGATCAATTTAGGAGAAGAATTTCAAGTATTAATTGATCAAGCAAATACTTGTGTGTGATTTGATTAATTTTAAAAAGATAGCTGTAAATTCTGATGAAGGTTTGATTTAATTATTGAGCAGGTTTTAAAGGTGTAAATTGCTGAAGGTAAGGCGCTGGGATGTTTTGGAATGCTGCAGCTTTGGGGAAAAAGAGTCATTATAAGGCAAAATCAATTCCAGCTCATCTTTTGACCACTAGAAGACAAGATACCACCAGATCTTGTGCTTAAAAGGAAGAGAGAGAATATGATGCAGCTATCAAGTGTACTCGAAAGTTGGGCCAAGACATTTTTTTAATATTTGACCTTGAAAAGGCCCAAAGTGTGAAGGAGGAGAGAGGGTGAAAAACCCTATTGTGGGGGGCTAGTACGAGAGAAAGGAGGACTTTTGGGTACTGAGGGGGACTGAAAAAGGAGCCGTCAGCTGCTGTTCTTGGGATAATTTCATTTTTTAGGAAGGATGCCTCTAATTTTCATTTTGTCTGCTTATTTTGTTTCTATGCTCATTATGAGCTAAATTCCTTTAGTTAGGATTCTATGAATTTGTAATTGTACTGAAGGGTAATCCAATGTGATGGATGTTATGCATTTTCTTCTTTTTCGTGTTAATGCTTAATTTCATTTTAGTCTGATCATCTAATCAATTACAAACTGATTGCGTTTGGAAAAACTAAGTTGGTGGACTTGATTAGAGGATAAAGATAAAGCAATTAATTGGAAAATTAATTGTGTTGAATGAGCTAGGGACAGCCTTCAAGTCTTTAATGGCTGGACGTGCTTTTATGATTACTGAGGGAAATTAATTCGAACTTAGGAATAAGAAGTTATTAATGAACTCAGTGTTTACTGCTGGAAAGCAAAAATTTATTCCGTAAGCCAAATGCTGTAACATCCTGAAGCATATTTTACCCTGAAGTTAAGATTACGAAGAATTAGAATCCTAACTGTTTCCATTTCTGAATTTAAATATTTCATTTAGCGCTTTCATTAATTTCTTGTATTTATTATTTGCTGCTTTGATATCTCGTTACTTCAATTATTTTATATGTTCAACATTTTCTCTTTAATTTTTGTGTTAAACAGAAAAAGTTAACTTCAGAGTTAGTATTTAATGCAATTTAAATCCTCGTGGGAACGATCTTGACTCACACTGTATTACTTATTGACTGTGTACACTTGCACATCGTAAAATTAGATCAACAGAAATCTTCCAATCATCACCGTGAAAGATCGTAGTGTAGCCTTCGCTAACCAGCTGCCCTACTGAGATTAAGTTCTTTCTCAGGTCGGGAATATGCCTGACGTCCTTCAGCTCCCAAACAGACCCGTTTAACTTAATCTTCACTACACCTTTACCAATAATAGCACAAGGTTGGTCATCACCAAGGTATACTTTTCCAAGGTTTTCGGGGACATACCTCTCGAAGAATTCTTTCTGCGAAGTAGCATGGAACGATGCTCCAGAGTCTAACACCCAAGACTCTTCCTTGCTCTCCAAAGAGCATATCAACGCATCATTTCCTCCTGAGGTGGAAGTAACATTTGCCTCGTCCTTCGCCTCCTGATTCTTCGGTGCACTCTTGCACTGATTTTTGTAGTATCCGGTCTTCCAACAATTCTAACACTCGATGGTTTTTGAGCTATTGGAATTATTGGGATTCCTGGATTTGGACCTCCTGTCCTTTGATCTACCTCGGTAGTTTGATCTGCTGCGTCCATTTCCTCTGGTTAAATTTCTTCCTCTTGACTCTGTATGCAAAACTGAAGAGGTTGACGATTCACCCGACTCTCTCCGTCGGATCTCTTCACTGAGAACCAGATCACGAACATCATCAAATTTCAACTTATTGCTTCCCGATGAGCTACTCACAGCCGTGACAGTAGCATTCCAACTTTCTGGTAGAGAAGACAAAAGTATCAATGCTCGGACTTTTTCATCAAATTCAATTCCAACTGAACTCAACTGGGTTGTGACTGTATTAAGTTCATTGAGATGCTGAGCTACCGATGCGCCTTCTGTCATCCGTAAATTGAATAATTGCCTCATCAAGTGCACTTTGTTAGAGGCCGACGACTTCTCATACATACTGGAGAGAGCCGCCATAAGACCTACCGTGGTCTTTTCCTTTGCTATATTGAAAGCAACATTGCGGGATAGCGTCAATCGAATAACGCCAAGGGCTTGTCTGTCTAGAAGAGCCCAGTCTTCATCCTTCATACTCTCTGGCTTCCTTTCTGAGAGAGGTTGATAAAGCTTTTTATGGTACAGATAATCTTCGATCTGCATCTTCCAAAAGTCAAAGTCCGCACCATCGAACTTTTCAATTTTCACATTTCCTTCGTCTGCAGCCATCGCTTCCGCTCGAATCTGACTTCCTTAGGATCGTTTTTGACAATTTCTGCGAACCACCGTACTTTAGAACACCTCCGAGGATAAATTGGTAACGCTGACCAATTTTACTATTCACAAATTACTATTCATGAAATTCACTATTCACAAATTTTACTATTCATGAAATTCACTATTCATGAAATTTACTATTCATGTAAATAGTACCCACTTCAAAATTAGCAGAAATAACCAACTAGCTTTGATGCTAGTTGTTGGGAAATTACGCAAAATTTCCTTATCATTAGATTTGTAGAAAGCGAAATAAATGCGGAATAATAATACACACAAAATTAATAACGGAGTTCGGCCAATTGTGCCTACGTCTCCGGGCTGCTGCAAATATTTTACTGATAAAGGAAATATAAAAGGTGTTTACAAAACACTCTAAATCTCTGACAACCCACACCCCAATTACACCCAAAAAACTAAAGATTTTCTCTCTAAGCTTTTCTGTTTCTCTCTCTAGAGTTTTTCTCTCTTTGTTGGAATGTATTTTCTCTTCTACGGAGGCTTCTATTTATAGAAGCTGAAACTGCGTGATTTTCCTTCACGCGATTTGCCAACACAGAATTGGCTGACTTCCACTGTAATTGCAAATTACAAATTACAATTTACAACTTTCGGTGCGTTACTGTTGCAGCTTTCGGTGATCACGCGTTGGATAAATTAAATTGGAGGGGCCTACGTTTGACTAACAAATTTAACCAATGAACCATAAACCTTTTTTACTAGTTCAACGATCAGTGTGATTTTAAAAACATTGCCTAATACCTGCACTGAGACCTCCACCCTCGAACATTGCACGTGATCTGCATCTCTTCTTTTTCCCGGCTACAACTATAGAGGAATGATAGTAGAGAAAAATACAATTGCTTCTCTAGAAAAATTTGCTTTTTCTCTTGAGACATGATATTTTTTGTTCTTACGAAAAATGAATGAATTCAAATTGCTTGCTAATCACAAAATACTACACCACTGTGGTATTTTAATCTTCTGCTACTAGTTGTGTTATAGTAGAGTGTCTATTGTCATTCTTTTCTTTTGTATTTACTATCAATCTTATTCTTATTTTGAAACTTTTTTATTAAATTATCTTTAATTTGTTTTGATCTCATGATTAAATTATTTTCTTTAATAAAAAGTTAATGAAATGAGAATCGTAATAAACACAAATGTGTAGCAATTGACACTCGCGTGTCATAGCCATATTTCATTACTCATTAAATATTTGATGGATGAACTTAGTTCTGTACAGTGGCGGAGCTTGAAGGAAAAAGTTTGAGGAAGCTAGAAAAATTGTTTTCCTCAAATTTTCATTATAAAAAATTTGTTTTGGTTTGCCTCTTTTTCTTGATAAGAAATCAGAAGAATCAAAAGGATTAAAGGGTCCTTTTAAAGCATATATGTATGCAGTCTGTGCTGCATTATGTTTGATATTTATCTTTTCAGTAGTCTTATAAAAGTTATGTAAAAGAAGGGAGAAAGAAAATAAAATTGAACTAATGAATGTGGTAGTGGACTAATGGCAACTAATGATCATGCCATTGACAAGCCCAACAATGTTTCAAGCGAATACAATTAACAGGTAAAAGTATGGTACTCTTTATAAAGTTAATGTGGTTATAAAGAGATCAAGGATAACCTATATCTAGCCATGAATTCAAGCAGAGAATGCTAATGCTAAGCCAAGACTTTGATAGACTCTTTTGACAGTCCTTTTGACACTTTTCCTTTACAAGCTGCATAGCATTCATTTTTTTTTCCCTATATTCCTCTGAAGGTTTTCAAAAGTCTTTAGGAGCTATGGCTTCCCATCATAATGAAGATCCACCACTGTTATGGGTATTTGTGGTTGGTTTTATTAGTACACGCCATTTTGAATAAGAATATATTTATTCATAACACACACATATATATATATATATGTCCCTTTATATTTTCATAGTTTAATTATTATATGATTATAGTTAATTTCATTTTATTTTTTCATACCTATATTCTAATTTTACTGCATATCCCTAAATGTGAGTGACGAGTTTTTCTCATATCTACAAGAACCATTTTTCTTTGAATAATCGGCCATCAAGGGACGAGCCCAAAATTTTGTAGCCGCACACAAAGCTGCCCATGCCCATATATCTATTACAATCAATGCGAGATGGCCACTGATTAAGAGAAATTATTGCCTACACATATTTTACACATGTTATATAGACTATGCTCTTGATCTAAAATCCCCTTGTCCAATATAATAATAATGATCCTTAACAATATTCTCATATAATTTATTAGACGCAATTAATTGTTGTATACATTTATAAGTTGCGGCAACTTCATGCACTTTTCTATTTTCATAAATAACGAATGTGCCATATCAAGATTTTAGTTTATTTAAATTAGTAACTTGAGTTTTTTTATTGATAGATAGCCAATAATTCATCTGAGTTTTGAATTAACATGTATGATTTTCAAATAATTTATTTAAGAAAAAATGAAGAAAGTATTCAATTTGACTGGAAAAATTTATATAAGTGAAAAAGAAATTAATCTACACAAGCATTAAAAAATAATTAATAAATTTTTATTTTTTTAATTTTTTTACATTTTTTAGCATAATAGTAATACTAAGGTTTGAACTTATAACTTCATACAAACTATTCATGCCCTTCATTATTACCCAACTCCTAGTGACTTAACTATTTTGACATTAAATAGCCTTTTTTTATAAACAACAGGACAAAAAAGCTCAGAGAAAAACAAAATTACATAATTATACTACGAACAAAAGAAATATTATTAACATTAGCAAGCAAAGCAACAAATAAAAAAGAAGGAGTATAATAAAAAATATGCAAATCAAGGTTAAACTTATGCCCATGTTTAGTTATGGGATCAGCACAAAAATTTCCTTCTCTATAATAAGTATGGAGAATAGCAACCTGCCAATCCTTTAACATGAGACTTTTGATTCAAGCAACAATATTTGAACATAGGTGCTTAGAATTCAAATATGAATGAATAATATTAAGGGCATTTCTCGAATCTATCTCAATCATCAATCTTGAAATCTTCATATCACGAGTTAGAGACAAACTATTCAAAATATCATACAGTTCCACCATAATTGTGGACATGATTTTAAGATTAACAGCAAACCCATATAGAAACCCTCCAAACTCATTTCTAACAACACCCCCACAAGTACCAGTGTAGGTATCCCTAAAAAAAGAATTATATTAAATTTACTAACATTTTGATTATAAGCTTGTTTAACACGAAAAATAAGCTAATTTAAACACAACCCTCATTCTTAAACATCACTTTTACGTCATATCTGATGCATAAAATATATAGTGATTCCATCGAAAGAATGGAATTGGAATGTTAGCTTTGTTTGGTACATAAATTAATGTGAAATAAAATGAAAATTAATCTAAATGACACAAATGGCTCTAATATTTTTTTTTCATATATATCTTATGTATGTGATATGAATGTATTCTTGATAGCAATTTTTAAATTGATTTGTCAAACCTTGACAATAAAATAGTAGTGTTAAAAAGGCAAATATATATATATATATACACACACAGTATAATTTAAAACTTAGGTATTATATAGATATTAAACTTTAATTTTCTTGCCTTTTATTTAAATATTCTATTGATATACCTCATCCGATTTAAGTGGGTTAAATTTAACAAGGACAATAATTGTTATTTTTTAAAATTTAAAAATTAACTTTTTAATCTGAAAAATTAAGAAAATAAAATTTAAAAGAATAATTTTTTATGAATTTTTAAAAAAATTATGAATTAATTTTTTTGAGTTAAATAGTTTATGAATAATTTTTTATGAATTAAAAAAATTAATTTTAATCATGTGCGTCTAATTAAATTATATGATAATATTTTTAAGGTGATATGATCAATTAAATGAACCAAAACAATATGAGTAGAACCCATCTTAGTTCATCTTTTCATCAAAGTCAGTACTTAAGTTAATTAAGGGCCTATGACGGTTGTTTACTATACAGCTATTTAGTATAATTAGATTATTTATCTTTAATCTTTGAATTTGCGTAGGGTCAGATTAAGAGTTTTTTGTACTTAACTCATATACAATCTAAAAACTCTGTATACTTAAAAAAAAAAAACATAAACCTTTATTCATATCATTGCTCAAAAATCCCAAGTGGAGCGAAGAATACATATACCTATTGAAGGAAATGAAAGATCCTATACACTACTAAGTCCCAAAGTTGACCCTAACACGTTCAGTTTCAGTTGTTTACCATGCACAGACATTTTTTGCTGAAGGAAGGTGCAACACGAGGTCACGTGGCTTCAATTCATTATTAATTATGCCTAAAATCTTGTTTGAAAATATTCTTGTTCTATTCATGGTAACAAGTGTCAACTTTGAGTGCTTGCTGCTTCATTTGGCCACGTAAGGAGTGTTTAAAACTCAGTCCATTCTAATAATCCTTTCAGCCTTTAAGTTAATTGGGAAGAGTTTATATTTTAGAATTTAGGTTTGGTGTGTTTTTGAATTAAGTTCAAATTATACTTTAGATCGTCTCAACTTAATTTAATATTACAAATTATTTTTAAATGTATATTTTTATTACAACTAATAAATAATAAGATTTCTTAACTTAAATTAATAAATTTTGAATAATATGAAAATATCTTTATATTGCTATTATTTATTTTGAAATACATAATGTAAAATATACTTTAATTTTAATTTATTACTTCTATAATTTTATAATTTAACTTTGCATAACATTCAAATTTAGACATTATATCTATATATCAGATTGATCGAGTTTGAGTTCATTTAATATCGAATCATGGTCGAATCGAAGTTGAATTCAAAAAATGACTCAATCAAAATATCAAATCGAATTTAGATCAAATTAAATCTGTCCAAACAAATTCCATGTACAGCCCTAGTACACATCTTTGTTAGCTTTTTGGAACTTCGTTAATTTTATCCCTCAAGCTTAGGGATACCATTTTCCCTTCTTCTTTTTTTTGGTACATGAGAAATCATTTTTATTCTTGTTTCCATGCACTACCATTTCAAGTTTTACACGTATCACCTAGTCAGTCAGTCTCACATTATCATACTATTGACCTGAAAATTAAGATTGTTTTGAAGTAAGAAATTTCATAATTAATGATTAATCATCCATTACATTGCGGAGAGTTGACTAATTAAAAGGTTCGAACTCCTCATATAAGAGAAATCAAGATATATATATATATATATATATATATATATATATATATATATATATATATATATATATATATATATATAGGGAGGATTCATTTACACTTAGTGTAAGTAAAAAGACTTACACTTAATTTCTTATCATTAAATTTATTTTAATTTAATGGTTCTAAATCATCTAATTAAATGATGAGAGAGAATAATAAATATTCACATTAAAAAGAAGAGAGAATTAATAAATGTAATTTTAATAAAAAATTTAATTATCAAGTCTATTTATTAACTTAAAAAATGATATAATATTGAATATAATTTATAATATTTTTGTTTTTATATAATGTATTAATTTATTATATTTTAAAATTAGTTAAAAAAAGTAACTATCAACTTTTATACTAAATAAAAATATTTAGTAAACATTACGTCTGACATGTTTAAATAGAAATTATCAAAATGATTTGAAAGTGTTGGATTAAATAGGACGGATAATGTACGATTTATAATTATTTAGAAACCATTTAAAAGTTTAAAAGTGTATTTATTTTAACAAATTAAAAAAATAAAGAATTTTAGTAAATAAAAAGATTCAAACTAATTTACTTAGATATCATTATACTCTTTTTTTTCCTCGATCATGAACAAATGACAAAGAATTAACCTTTTTACTAAATGTTATGTTTTACTCAGATCTTTCACAAACACCTAAAAGTAAAGCAAATTACGTCTAATATATTTTTTTATTAGCAAAATATAAAAATGGCCAAATTAAAAAAAAAGAGGCATCGAAACCATTTGTTTATTGGTGACAGTAGAGTTTTGCAAGTGATGAATGAGTTTAGACATGTACTTATAAAATTATCTGACATATTAATATAAGAAGACAATGACTCCAAAGATTCTTAAAATATAATTTTAAAAATTAGTTATACTTTATTAACTTATAACTAAATAAAAACAAAAATATTATAAATTATATTAAATAATTAACTATTTATTATATTTTTGTTTTTATATAATGTATTAATTTATTATATTTTAAAATAAGTTAATAAAAATTAACTATCAACTTTTTATACTAAATAAAAATAACTTATACTAAATAAAAAAAATATTATAAATTATATTATATCATTTTTAAGTTAATAAATAGACTTAATAATTAAAATTTATTTCTTTATTAAAATCAAATTTATCAATTCTCTCTTCTTTTTAATGTGAATATTTATTATTCTCTCTCATCATTTAATTAGATGATTTAGAACCATTAGATTAAAATGAATTTAATAGTAAGAGATTGAATGTAAGTCTTTTTACTTACATTAGGTGTAAATGGATCCCTTCCCATATATATATATATAAGATATTAGATATGTTGGCTCATATATAAATTTGATTAACCATCATCTACTCTTTTTCTTTCTCTTTTACTACTGGTATATATTCTCTTTTAAAATTGCAGAAGGGGATGCAAGATTTGGAAGCTATGGCATATATTATCTTTTAAAGTTGCAGAAGGGGATGCAAGATTTGGAAGCTATCTTATACGAAGCTTGATTCCTTAATCAACAAAATTGCCCATTAGCCAACATAAAAGAAAATGGGAAAAGAAAAAAAAAATGGAAGACACAAGATTATATAACATATATATATGTGTATAAAAGCAGGCATTTGATTACTGATTTACTCTTGATCGGCACTTTCGCTCCAGTTCTTTATTGCTTGTCCCACTGCTTGTTTCACAGTTTGTGCATCAATAGCCTCACCTTGTTCTTCATTCTATAAAAGTTGCAACAATTTGCTGTCAATCTCATACAAGAAAAAAAAAAAAAATATATATATATAGGAGAAAGAAGTGCAAGAAAATATTCGTTATTGAGAAACCTAGCTAGCTTCTATACGTAGTAGACAATTAATGAAAGACACTATTAGGGTTAAGATTTAACACTATATATGCATGATCATTAATCCACAGCAACTCGGTCCCCAAGAGAGAGAGGAGCGTTTTATAAAAGAAAAACACATGTGACATCCAATTAAAAGTATAGAGTAACAGAAAGAAAAAGAGAGGGGAGTTGCTATGGTACCTAATGGATTTAGTATTTATGTTGAGTTATTAAATATTTATTGAATGTTGATTTTATAATAAATATTTATAATTATATTAAATATACTTACTAATTAATAAAATGTTTGACAACTCTACTTAAGTATCATACCAAAAAAAAAAAATTGGTACCATAACAATCACAAAAGAGAGATATATAGATCAATGATACGCATGTTGAACTAATAAGCAATTGTAATAATTTTTTAGTATGTATCTTACTTCTCCTCCAACTGCTTGAAATCGAAAAGTGTCTGTACAAGAAACCCTAGCTTCCAGCACTGTAAGACTCATCTCTTCAAAGGCCTCCAGTATAGAAACAAGCAGACTTGGGCAGCTCTTTGCTGAAAAAACTTTTATAAGAAATCCCTTTTCTAGGGCTTCTACTGTAACCTGCACAAGTCCATCCAGAAAATGCGAATCCAATCAATTTTTTTATTAGCAAGATCTTGGAAACTTGATCAAAATATGGCAATTGTGGAATATAGAGGATGCTGCTAACTTTTCTCAATTAATAATTAAATACCATAGGCAAGGGATTGTGGTCCCTTGATGTTTCTGCAGTGGCTATCTCTTGATTCAGTCTTTCTACTTTTTGCTTTAGCTCTTCGATATACTTTGATGCATCGATTATAATCGAGGTTTTGTTTAGCTGCCATCAACCATGCATAGAAGCACAAGAATTATTAATTAGATAATTTACCATCTCAAATAAGCACCAAGTAATTGATAGAATAATAAGACTATACATTGGTTAAAGAGATAAATGATATTAAATTAAAGAGACTTATCAATCACTTTTTTCAATATTAAATTTCAATAATATAATTAATATTCATTTAATCAACTTATTATTTGTTTGTGTTATAGTTTTCTACCCAGACATGGGAATGAGAGCATAGAAGACAATCCAAGATACAGAAAAGAATGAACATGGATTTGGTCAATAAGGAAGAAGGAAAATAAAGTTGTGAAAGATTTAAATAATTAAAAAAAATTGCAGAGAAGAACCCATGATTCTTTTAACAAAAATGGAATCAAATTAGGAAGAGAAATAGCTGAGAGGAGGAAAGGAATTGGCTGATTTCCTTGAGAATATTCATGGAGAAATCCAATGAAAAGAAAGATATCAGAAGATAATGCAGGGAATTACAGCATGAGAGTTGGTAATAGAACGAAGAAGTTGCAGCTTCTCATGCAGTGCTGCTGCTCTCTTTTGCCCTCTAGAAACCATTTTGTGTGCTCTCTTTTTCTCTCTCTCTCTCCTTTTTTATGATCGTTCTTGGCTTTCTTTTTCTCTGGTGCTTTTCTTTTTCTATCAACTCTGCAGAGTTCTGTGGTCATTTAAAAGAGGGGATGAGCTCTCAAATCTATATGATCTCATTTGTTTTCTTCCCACATGACTGTCTCAGTTTCTTCACAAAGAAATACTTTATAGAATTTGGCTGAACTTACAAAAATAACCTTCTGTTATATTTTGGAGTCTTTCCTGTTGCCCATTTTTTAAGAGCTTCTTTCTCTTTGATAAGAATTAACTTATTGATATAGCATTGATGTGGCTGCAAGTTAAAGGCATTACAATATATCTGTAACGATGAGCTTTTAGAAATCATATTCAATTTCATTCACCAATATTCATTTTACAATAATATAATACATATCTAGAGCCACTGGATTGAATTAGTTTAGTTTATATATATAGCTAAGATTTATTGTATATTTTTGTATTCACTTTTATAGATGTAGGCTACAAAATTGGAACCACTAATTAATTAGTTTTTAAACTAAGGAAATAGCTATGCACAGCACAGGGATATATTGGGAAAAATGGAATATCTGGCATAAGTTCTGAGTTGGAGGGAATGGGAGAAGAGGAATCATGAACTCGTGATAGTGAAAATTGGCCATCGAAAGAAGTGAAGGAGAAGCAACAAAAGGATCTTTAGTTGTGATTTTGGAATGCCTCCAAACACTCCTCACGGGGGCTTTTTTAGGCTCTCCTCCACTCTCCATCCCTTCTCGCACCAGCAATCAAACTTTTGTCATCTTTCTCCCTCTCTCTCCACACGTGCCATCACACATTTCTCATCGTATGAGACACACTGATTTTCATTTTTCTTTCCCTCTTGAAAGTGAAATTTAAATGTTGTGATTTATATACTTTTCTTTGGTACATGTTTTGATTTACATACTTGCTAGCTGGTTATATACCATGCAGTTCCAATGAACAGATCAGCTTCCATTACCAATGAAACCCATTAATTGTCATAATTAATTATTTGTTATCTTCCAGATATATAATCCCAAGCTGTATATAATTTTGATACGGATGTTCACATAAGGATTTGGATATAATAACTTAATTTGTGGTATATTAGTATATTACTGATACTGAAATGACTACTTTCATTTTTTCCTGGTTGCGATTGTTATTAGCTTGCTCAATAAAGAAAAACCCCCCCATATCATAATATTATATTCTTGAATAGGCTTCTTTATTTCACTGCAAAAGGCATCTGATCTGATAGTTCTTGATTTTGCAATCAATTTACAAAATATTCAATAGTTTCAAGGGTGAAAGGGTACGCTAAAGATATAACCCATATCATGTTTACTAATCAGCTTAAATTCGCTAATTATATGTAACAAGTTCGAAGAAATTAAGGGAAATAAAGTTCACACCCTTAAAATCTAGCTTATAATTTTTAAAAGGCTGTAACTAAAATTATAAGTAAGTTTGATTAAGCAGTTGAATTATAATATCAGATATTCGAGTCCACATAAATGTAGTGTCAGACCAAAGGGTGTGAGGATATCATACAAGGAAAAAAATAACTCTAGCCTTATAATTCTATTTAATTTAGTTTCTTATACCCATAACAACACCTAATTTATAACCACCTTTTTTAAACTTTAAAGTTTATTGTTGTTTATGGCTTTTTCTATGCTTCCAAGTTCTAAGGTTTTGTTCTGTTGAAAAACAAATGACATTCTCAACTCTCTATGCATGGTGTTGGCAGGAATGAAAAGAGTGGAAGGAAAGGCGTGGAAACTCAGATATTACAATGCTAGTGCTTAGATACATGGTCACTTTTTACTTCTACCAAATACAAACAAAACAAACAACATAGGACATGATAATCAAGCAATTCTTTGACACATCAATATAAACGTTAATTACTGCGTATTTATAATGAGCGTATAATGAGAGATAAGCCGTATAGTGAACATAGGATATACATATAGGTTCAGATGTATACATAATTACATACACATACAATGACACGGATCATATCATATCATATCAAATGTATTTAGAGCTGTTGCTTCTTGTTGCTTCCGCCTTCCAGTATTGTCACCATTCCACAAGGACAAATCACGTACCCAACTCTATTCACATGTGTGACCATTAATCATCACAACAAAACAATATCTTCCATACGCATATCCTGCTCCTACCTTGTCTCTTGCCTTCCATAAAAGTATTTGTTGCTCTGAACTCTACTAGAGCCTTTTAGATTCCATTAGTGCTCAGCTAGGTTTTCCCTGTGAGGCTGTGACCCCCAATTTTTCCTCCACAACCTCGAGCGCAATGCTTCCCTTTGGAGCCTTATATATGGATCATACTCCTTCTAGGTTAATTTGATTTATTTTATTATTGATATATCTATCTATCTGGATTCCTTTATCTTTTATCAATTTATTTATATTAATATTTTTCTCCCAGTCATAATTCATGAATTAAAGGCCACAACCTCATTCTTAAGACAACAAATAACATGGTCATGAAAACACAGCACACTTGGTCCTTGGACTCTCGTACCTCAATTTTTTTTTAAAAGGTCATGAGAGAAGTGTTGAACATAAAAAAAATTTTGAACCTCTACCTAAAACCTAAACTTTTAAGATTATTGGTTTTGACATGATATTATAAAAATTTAAATTTAAATTTTCCTACGGTATGTCAAAGAAGGGACATTCAACTCTTATGAGGTGGTATAGTGAAAGTGAACTGTGTCTCTCAAAAAAAAAATATTTGTGTTTGATCTTTAAATAAATCTTATGAGAAAAAAGTTATACCATTTCACTTTTGACCCGAAGGGAGTTGGGATTCTAGAACGAATCATACTCACTCATGGCGTGGTCCGTGACTACCCAAACTCATTTGTAATTAACTCGAAAGTTTATTAAAAAAGAAGAGATACCTAAATAGTTGGATATTTCACATCTTGAAAGGTTTATTAAGTTTTAAATTCTATTGAAATCATGTGGGCCGAATTGATGAAAAAAAAAGGATAGATTATCGTAAGAGTTGGTTTCTGGACAAGATGCATGAAACAACAAAGACAATTTGTGATTTAAGGGTATAGATATTCCTTAATAATTAATCGTTAATATTTAGTTATATATCTCTCTTATTTAAAATATAACATACATTATATGATGGTTGACACAATTAGTAAGTGTAAATCGTATTAATTAAGTTAGCTAAGATTCAAATCTTGTCTGAGTTTATTCTTGTTAGAATTTATTATTGATGAATTATCTATAAATATCTCCATAAGTATTTTGTTAAGTTTTGAGACTTGTCCTAATCTTCATATGTAACAGTCACTCCTGATTTTAAGACCTATATATACATTTCAATTAAACAAAACATGTAGCTAAATATCAGTCTCATAAAAACAAGGGTACCAAAGGTAAATTTGTACTGAATGGCACATCATTGAAAATTTGACAATAAACGAACAACAATTAATTGAGTGTGCATGACTAGGTCATTGTCATATATTCGATGGTATCATAAAAAAGTGGCACAAAATACAAATTTATACAGGTAAATATTTTGTAGACACACATGTTATAATTGAGTTTATTCTAGCAACCTTTAAAATATATTCTTAATTATTAATATTGGGTGGGATCATTTCAATCAAAATCATACTCCTTGGCTTTGGTTCATAAATCAATAATTGAGTAGGTAATTTTGCTGATAATTAAACAAAAAGAGAAACAGATGCACATGCTTGGTGAGGTACACGGGCAGTTCCATTAATTACGTTTATTTAAGAATCATAATCAATTTATTCTGTCCTTTTAAGAATGAAAGAAAATAAAATGTTGGCCCTCCCTTGTGTTACCCTTGCTCTTACTTCATATATAAGTCTCCTATTTAATGGAGCCTAAGCCCTTTATAGCAGGAGACTGAGTGAGAAGTAGTGTCCTTGGGGGCTTGGAGGACTTGTTAGTTGCAATAAAGCTGGAGACTGAGAAGATTCTATTTTGGATTTGATTGTTCTACTCACGCATGTTCGATGATCGATGAATATGATATGTACGGTGGAATGCTTTTTGTATGATTGGATTTATGCATCTATGTATATAATACGCCGATTGATCACTATATCATGCTGCTTAATTACACAGATTAAAGTGAAGCTATTATTTCATAAGTTATATAAAATTAATCACTTCTTCCATGAAATTCTTGGAAAAGATCTCAATGCAAACCAATTTAACGCGCGGTTGTACATATTTTCTGCCAAGATTACAAAAGGGAACAAGGATTATTAATAGTAAATGACTAGTGAGTGATATGTTATGATGAATATGAGTTATATCAATATTATATATGTTGCTGACCTGTACGCGTTTTGATGTCCATTTGTATAATATCATGTGACCACCAAATGAGCACAGCATAAAACCAAAAACAGAAAATAATAATAATAATAATTAGGCTCCAATAATACAGAGAATTCTGTTGCTCAATTCAGAAAAGTTTCTCGTGACATTCCAAATCATTTGAAAAATGAATATGAATTTGTCTCTTTGTATGAAAATGAAACCTATTGCTTATTCACACATTTCACAGAGCCTGCATTTTATCTACCTTGCTAAAAGACACTATAATATGGTAGATCTACATAATCCGAAGGATAAAATCAATTATCGTTATGCCTGCCAATATTTATCTATTTTAATGATATATATATATATATATATATATTCTTGATTTTAATCTTCTGTTAGCTATTTATTTTTCCTTGTCACTAAATATTTAATTTGTGTTTGTAATGTCGTATTATTCTGGGATTCTTGTGACTTGCTAGCTAGCAAAACTCACGTGAGTTGCACTTTGGAAAAGTACATTCACATGCCAATGTGAGACAATGGAAACAAAAGTTATTAAAAGTATATAGTTCAGTGTGATAAGCGCTTCTGTTGTTCATGGACAGGTAGAAAGAGAAACATGTTGCATTGGCGACAATGCAAGAATCTATCAAGATAATATAAACAGCAAGGAGCGTTGTACCATGCATCCTTTTATGATGTACTTTGTAAGTGACTTGCTGTATTAAGTTAGACCTATTTTATTAAATAACTAAAATACCATTATATTATTTATCATTAAACCAATTGAGTGTGGTTTATATTATTTATCATTAAACCAATTAAGTGTGGTTTTTTTTTTACAATTTACTCCTTCAGACCAAAGATTCAAGCAATAGAGAATTTGTAGAAGCAAAGCACCACTTTTCTAGATTATGCAAATGAGCTCGTCAACTGGAATTTTGCAACCCAGAATTTCATCCAAGTGAAGCTTGGGTTTCATTAACATAAAAAAGCTTCATTTAAGGGAAATTATGCTAAAGCAGAACACAATCTTTGTGTTTCAAATTTCTCTTCCAACCCCCTACCCTTTGTGTTTCAAACATAACACTCTTGCCCTGCAATTTGAAACGCAAAACAACACATTTCACAGTAATTTGAAACACCAAAACACCAAAAAAAAAAAAAAAATAGACCCAAAATTTCTGGTGATGTTTCTCACAACAATTTGGAACACCAAAATAGGATCTTTCAAATCACACCCACTATCCTGCCATTTGACCGATCACCCTTCCTCTCCTCCCCTAAATGATGCACCACCAAGCAGTGGCCAAGTCTTCCACCTCCGTCCCACCGAGCTCCAACTATGAGACGGAGATCCTCTATGATCAAATAAGCTCATCAGCTGGAAGTTTGAGTTGACGGCCGCTGTCATTCTTCGTCGTACTACCAATATTCATCCACTGTGATCTTCATGGAGTCATCAATGGGTTCCACCATAAGATTCGGTCGAAGCAAGCAGGCATGGGGATACAATTTCCAAACATGTTATTTTTCCTTTTTTAACCTTAACTTGTTCAGCAGGTTCCATATCATACTTTACAACCATTGATCTCTACTTCATTCAAATGTCACACTAATTAATGGCTAGAATACAAGGTACACGATGCACATTGACTTCATTGGATGCATGATAGACGTCACTTAAATAACAAAAGCATGAACAAGTTTTGTTGTATTTTCTTAAAGTATCATTTTAATTATTCTTCTATTATTTAATTAAAAATATTAAATAAAAAATTAAATGTAATTAATATCTTAAAAATATAAAAAATATTTAATACAAAATTATTAAAAAAATAAGTTAAAAGAATTTAAAATTATTCAACCATGAACTTGTATATATGTATGTACAAACATGTGGTAATAAGTCATTGGGTAATGGTATATTAAGCTCAAATTAATGAAGCAAAATCATGCAACATGTTCAATCTCTCCCTCTCCCTCCCTCCCTCCCTCTCTCTCTACTCTTCCATTTCCCTTTTCCCCCCTTCCAACCCAGCCTTTTCATCCGAAGGATAATAAATGGGTCAATGTCCATTGGTCTTCATATACGTCAACATAAAATTATATCTAAAAAATATTTTTATAGATTTTATTTATACAATTATGTAAATTAGACTAATTAAAATCAGAATAATTACATAATTTTTTGTATTATATAATTATTTTATATTAAAAATATTAATATATTAATTATTAATTAATTTAATTTACACAACTTATATAAAAAAAATTATATACAAATATTTCTACTCTCTAGGTTACACCCCTACATAGGGCTTTGCTATTGTAAGTGTGTTCCATTCAAGAGAGAGCAATTTCTGCAATTAGATACAATCTTTGCACTATGGATAGCAACACCAGTTTGTCCTTTCTCTAGCATAATTTTGTTGTCTATGGACTTTAATAATAATATAATACTAAATCAGCAACTTTATCTCTTCTTTGTCATCCATTGTCTGCAAATTCTAATGTATGGGCTACGAAAAGTAGATAGGATCATAGTATCAGATTTTAACAATATTGTTATAATGGCTACCCAGAAAGTTCTTCTATGTTCAAAGTTAAGATTAATATATCAATTGGTCGGTTTCTCCGATAACCTAGGAAAAAGGCACTTTTGTGCACAATTAATTAAACTGATCACAAAATTGAATTTGTCAAATCCCAAATTTGAAGAGGCTTGGATTGGATCCTTACTAAATTAAACAAATAGCAAACACACATTTCAAAAAATAAAAAAGATATCAGATCAACAAATAAAAAAAAAAAGATACTATAACATGTAAAGTGATAAAATATGAACGATATGAAGCACAAACTAACATCGAATAGTTAGAAAAAAAAAACTAACATCGAATAGTACAATATAGATATGAAAATTGATCCATATCATCAATGTCAACTTCACTTTCATAGGATGATGAATACATTACAAATGCTTTCGCATAAGACAATCAGCACGCAATTGAAAATAAAAGATAATAAAATATATATTAATCCCTTTCAATGTGAGATTAATATCTTCATACACAAAACATAAAGTTAAATTCTCTTTATATATAACATATCTAAGGTTCAAATTTTTATTTTTCTCTAAAAACACAATTCGCTTGCCCTTATGTTTAAACTCTTATAAGAATTTGTATTACAACACGAACCAAACTATTATACAATCGCTTGACCAAAACAATATTTATAATAAAATATAGAGAGCATATTAATTATTAAGCAACATATACAAGATTATGAGGTGTCGTTTGTCCCTACTCCCTATCTTCTTGTTCACAACCCAGCAAAATCCACCACATCAAACAATCAAAAACTGCAAAATGGCAGAGAAAAACACTCTTCTGTTTATTAGGTCTTTTCTAAGAGAGACACTTCAGTCTTTCAGAAGGTTTTTTCAACTGTTTGTGTCTACTCGTTAATTTCCGGATTGTATTCGAATGGCAGAGATTGTTGCGTTTTTTGTGTTTCATGTTCTGTGATCTGGTTGCCACTGATGCAGTAAGCCTCCACATAATAAGGTTGAAGTCATAGGACGGATGGCAAGAAAAGAACAGTTACAGCATTTGGAAAAAAATAAAAAATGAAAACGACGTCACTCCAAATTTGAAAACCACGAGTCTTGGAGAGTGTCAGGTGAGTGTGAGGCTCCAAGAGATTCAGTACCCATAGTATAGTACAAACCGGCATTATGGATATAGAATTGACAGTTATATAGTGGGTGTCGCATGTATGTATATTATGGTCTGTTTAATGAATCACTCTTCTATAACTATCACAGTTATTATAAGCTAATTTCATTTTATTTCCACAATAGGTTGATGCAACTCTCTTTGGAAAACATTTGGGGCGGGGGGGGGGGGAGGCATGTTTTCAGTTGTTTAGACATTAGATTAGACTAATCCTGCTGAATTCAATTATCTTTATCTTAGTTGTCAATTGCGGCTTTTTATTCCGATAATTCTTAACATTTGTTAGAAAAATAAATAAATTTAAACTCACTTAATAAGCTCTTAAGAGAAGATTCATATGTAGGCTTTATTTTTCAAAGTATTATCAAATTATTGCATAGAAAATAGTAAATGTCTATTTTGATTAATAAAAAACATACACAACATCATATTGATCCTTCATTTATAAATATATTAAATTGATCTTCTAAAGATATGTGCAATATTAAATTGATCTTTAAATATCATTTTTTTATTAAATTAGTAAATAAAAATGATTAATCCTCCTAACACATCTTCCTAATAATCCTTCTAATTATTAAATTAAGAAAGTATTGAATGCTTTTTATATTCCTAAGATATTTATTATATTTAATTTTTTATTTAATACTTTCTTTATTAAGTAATAGACAAATTATTAGAAGGATATTTTAAGAGAATATAACAAAGCTCATTAATAAATAATGTCAAACTGGTCATTGAATGACGAATTCATGGTATTGATTAATTATTGAGGGTCGAATTTGATGTCGTTAATAAATTAAATATCAATGTGATGTCATATGTATAGGGACAGATCCGAAAATATCCAGTGAATAGGTCAAAAATCATAAATTATATTATTAAATATAAAAAAAAAATTTAAAGTTAGTAAATAAATATATATTCACCCTTAAATTATTTAGTGGGTTAAGATCTAAATATACTATTTTAAATTAAAGGTAAATATATTTTTATTTGTTCACTTTGTAGAAGAGTATTTTTCTTTCATTATATAGGAAGATTTATAAATAAAGTGAAAAAAATAAAAAAGATATTTATATTAGATATTAAATGTATCATAATAGTAGTTGTCATTTACATCATGATTTATAAACAAAATTAAGTTTATATATATATATATATATATTTAAAAAGGGAAGAGAGTGAAGTTAAAAGTGAGAGTAACTAATAGATTTATTATATAAAGATTAAAAATTAATAGAATGATGAGTTGAAATTGTAATATTAATGTATATAAAATAATCATGAATCACATGTCAAATACATATCAAGTATAAATTCTTTTAACTTCATCATTTTTATCTTTGGTATAATTTTTGACCTCTTCTAAGGTCAATATTTATAATATTGATACTTTTTTCTAGAAAATACTTATATTTTTCTTACTTTGTATTTTCAATGAGACTTTATGTAATATTTGTACATAAAATAGGGAGATATATATAATTTTGTAAACAAAGAAAGATGTTAGAGTATAATAACAATATATAAAATTAGAAATATGTGTAAAATTTTTAAATAAGAATATTAATATAATAAGTATTAACTTTATAAAAAAATAATATAATTATCTTTTTATTTTTTAATAAATTTAATTAAATTATTAATACTTAAAAAAAATTAATGAAAAAAGGAGGAGTTAAGGCCCATGCTTGCCCCCTGGTATCCGTTCCTGCATATGTATATATATTTGGAGGATCAAAATAGATGTTTATATAAAAAAAATTCAGAGTTTAACAACTTTATTATTGGAGTACTAATGTAACTTAAGGGGTTGGCTCTTATTAATGGTTAAGGGGGGTGTTTTGACTACTTAAGTTTAAACTTTAGAATTAATTAATTATTGTCGATTAATGTAAATGGCGCGATCTTAAAATCATTTCTTAATTCAACTTATGTTAAGAAAAATGATTTTTATACACCTTTTTTCCTTATACTTTTTCTTACACTTTTTTTAGTTTTAAATATATATATATATATATATATTAAGGACAAAATTTATATAAAATTTCTTAGGTATTTGTAATATTATTTTTTAATAAAAATATGACACTTGTCTTATTTTTTAATAAAATATAACATGTGTCTTAAGTTTTAGTCATTTAGTCATTATTTTTTAAATTTTTATTAATGAATTATAGAAAAATATACACATATTATATTTTTATTAAAAAATAATACTACAAGCACTTAAGAAATTTTATGTAAGTTTTATCCAATAACAAATTTCTTGTCTTAATTACCATCACACTATGCTAAGGATAAAATTTGTCTACTACCTAGGGGTGTGCAAAGTTTGGTTCGGTGCAGAAAACCAAAGCAAACCAAATTGAAGCAGCAATGTGTTTCATGGAAATTAAATCAAACTATTTGTATTGTGTCAAAACAAGATTGAACCGAGCAAAACTGGTTATTCCAGTTCAGTGAACAGGTTAACCGGTTTAATTTTTAATTATGTTAATAACTGGAATCTACTCACATACTGAATTTTCATCTCCTCGTCTTCAGTGTTGATTCAGTCATCACCACACGCCTTCGCCAGCCAAAATGAGTGCAGCGCTTACGCCGTCTGCAGCGGCGGAGTTTGGGTGTGCACTGCTTACACCGTCACACCACTGAAGAGTTGGACCTCACCACTCTCAACCTCATATGAGCTTCAATCTCTAGTGTTACCAAATCAGAGAAGTAGGTGATGGTGAACCAAAGTTGTGGAGGACCATGGGGTCTAGGTCGTGGTTAGGGAAATTGGAGTGTGACAAAGGTGATAATTTAATGTGTAGAATCATTGCAGAAATATATTTTGTTGAAGATCAAAACGCAAGATCTACTGTGGTGGTGTAGGGTTGTTGAATTAGAGTGAGTTTTTGATATGTGTAATTTCATGTGTTATTGATTGGAAGTCTGTATAAGAGGATTATTTGAACAATGGTTTTGGTTTGGTTCATTATGGTTAACCGAATTGCATTAGATTAAAATTAACTACACTGTTTTGGTGAAGGAAAATCATATCGATTTATAAACCAACTGAAACTGTTCAATTCTTTTTGGTGTGGTGTGGCTTGGTGCAGTTCACCAGTTCAGTTTGGTTAATGGTTCTTTTTGCCCACCCCTACTGATACCATTTTAGATGGGATGATTATTTTGGAGATAATATATTGGGTGGACTTCTCCTTACCATTTGGAACCCTATGCTTGTCATATTGCGTTGACTAGTAATATTAGAGTAACATATCTTACTATCATTTTGCACCCCCAAAAAAAAAAAGACTACTACCATACTTTAAAATGTCACACATGGAAGCTAGCCTTCTCTTTTAGGCGAGGTGTTAATCAACTGAATAAATGGAAGCTAGCCTTCTCTTTTAGTGTTGGTTTAATCCCTGATTCAGTGTGTATTAGAGGTAAAATTCACCTACATCAAGTTTAGGTTGTCAATTAAGCTATACACCTTGTAATTTATATATTTTATTTAATTAAACTAAGTAGTAGATAATGTGGTTAAGTACACTAGAAATATTAATAATTTCACGAATCTGAATAAATTGTACAGTGTGTACTAAACAATCATTAAATAAATTGACGAATTAGATATAATTTTACATTTTAAAATTTACTCACTCGCATTTTTATAAAGAATAGTAATATTTTTACCGTTGTTCAAATTTATTTTGTAGTTTATACCAAAAAAAAAATTTATACAAGCGGATATGTCAAGATTTAAATAAATTATTTCTAAAATTGTGAACTTAAAATGAATTAATCCAAAAAAATTTATTCTGTTGAAAATCTCTGCAAATTGAAGGGCATCATCAGTTGAACCAAAGAGGATCCAACATTTATTTCCTTTTATCCATTGAGTCATGGACAGTGGAGTGAACAACTGAAGGAAACATCAAATTGGGTCAGGCCATCATTTTATGGGCCCTTGTGCTTGGACATAATTCTTTCAATAATTGGGCTGGGCCTCCCAGGCCCATTCTCTGGAGCCCCGTAGAATGCTTGTCTCTACATACATAAACTTGTTCTGCCGCCGTCAGTGGTTGAAGCTGAAAACCCTTGTATGTGAAATCGAGCACAGAACGTAGCAACACGAAAACTGAAGTATACCCATTGCAGCAGCTAAGTGAGGGAAAATGGGGAAGAAAGCGAAAGGGTCAAGGAAGGGTAAGAAGGCATGGAGGGCTAACATCAGCACCGAAGACATCGAAGATTTCTTCGAAAAATCAACAAAGGATGCTCTTTCCGGTGGCTCTCTCAACACCCTTTCCAGTGACTCTCTCTTTTATGAAGACAAGTCCAAAGGTACCTCATTTCTTTCTTTTTTTTGTTGGTATTTTCAGTAATTATTAGCTTCGTTATGATTTTTTTTTTAAAAAAAATATGTGGGCTTATGCTTTTAATAACTGATTTTGAGCTGGGAAGTGATGTGTAAATTATGCAAAAAAGATAAATGGAAGATGATCAATTATAATTGTTTCAGTGATGCCATGAATTATATAAACTTGTGTATGAAAAAGTTTTTATTTTTAATTTATGTGGAATATAACCAATTATGATTATTTGGATATTTCTGCACCTTAGACTTTGTGTTTCAATTGTTTCTGTTTGATTTTTGGATGTTTGGTGATGTTTGATGATGTGATTGAACTTATCTAATTTGACGTGGCTAGATCTTGCTGTGAAGAAGAAGATTGACAAGCACAGGGAAAAAGTGCTCCGTTGTGATAGCCTGCTACAGAAAAACCAGTTTGTTAAGCCAGTGCCATCTTCTACACTCAAGAAGTCCACTGAAAACAGTAAACTGGTTTCTAAAATGAAGGGGCCAATCAAGATGGTCGTAAGGTCTACAGTAAGTTGTCCAACTTCCTAATTTCCATTGCTCAGTGAAGTAGTAGCAGGAGCTGCCCAAGTTTTAATAATATGCTCAATTGTAATCATGGAGCCGTTACTTCTTTTTCCCTCTCCATCCCAAACCTTATTTTGAATTCTGTTTTATTTAAATTTATTTTTTCTCATGATCTATCACAGGATGATTCATTCTTAGCTTCTGACATGTTTGATCTGTGGGGGGATAAAGGTACCTTGTATGTTTGCTACTTTAAAGTCTTGGTTTTTTTTTGTTTTGTTATAGTAATAGGATGTTTAACATAGGATTCTTTGATATTATCACACAGATGAAGACAACGGCAAGGTGAAAAAGGTACACTTCATAGCATGATAGATTCTACTAGTCGATTTCTTATTTCATTTTATCTTTGCTGCACTTTCAGTTGATAATATGATGGCTAACTGCTTAATAGGTATCAAAGCCTTCTCTTATTCCAGCTGTAGAGGTTGATCCTCCGGGATGCTCATTTAATCCATCATTTGAAAGTCATCAGGTAGTTTATTGAGAAATGATGTGTTTCCCTTCTGTTTGGGTTCTTGGTCTTGTCATAAATCTTGATGAAGAATTTTAAAGACTTAATTGTTAAACCAGGATACATTAGCTTGTGCTGTTGCAGAAGAAATGCAAAAAATCTACAAAAATGAATTGGGTCCTGAACCAGTGCCATTAACTGTTCCTGGAGAAGCTGTTGCTGAGGAAGAGGTGAGTCTCATTCTCTTCATTTATGTATTTATTGTACTATTAAAGTTTTGCCACATTTGTAAAGCTTTAGGTATGTGAATTTATATCCAATGCTCTAGGTTCCAACTTTTAATGTCTAATGGGTATATCTGGATATGGCTTGAGTCTCTGGCCCTGCTTTTTTGTCAGATATATTTTCTTGATGTGGATGGTGGGAGTGATGATGATGAAAGTAATATTGAAAACGAGGGTGAAAATGAGGATGCTGCTTCGGAGAAAAGGTAGGCTATCATAAGTTTATTTAGTCTGACTTTGTTTATACACTGTTCCTATATTTTTCCCCAAATTATATTTTTTGACAATATACATTATCCATCAAGTTAATTGAAATATTGTTCTTTTGTTTTCCTTTTGCTCTTCGACTCATGCTTTTATGTACGATTTGAATTTAGACATTCTAATGCATGTTGATCAATGTTATAGTATCTATCGAATTCTTAATCTTATGCTCCTTCCTAACATTTAATTAATCGTTTCTCCTGCTAATGTTAATTAAACTTCTTAGATGCATAAAATATTTCTCTTTTATGCAGAACACATTACTGATGTTCATTTTTTTAATTATGTAGAAGTAAAATTTGCTTATTGATTTCTTGCATAATTGCCTTTTTAACTCTGCATTGTATCTACATTCGGTATATTTGTAACTAATATTAAGTATGTAGCATGTTATTTTCTAAACCCAATAGTTTCTAAACATCATAAAACTAAACATCTGATGTATTTATTTTGTTTGAATAACTATGGGACAGGCCTCTTAAAATAAAGAGGGTGACTAGAGTTGAGTTAAATAAGAGAACTAGACGCAAAGAACAACTGAGAAAAGAAGCAGAAGCAAAGAAGTTGCAGGAATTGTCAAAAGAAATTGATAGGTAATATGACCATTCTCTCTCTCTCTTTAATTACAATAAAAGATTATATTTAAGCCTCTTTGGTCTTTTGGTTACAGCATACCAGAAATTATTCAGGAAATTGAGAAAGAAGACAAGGAAAAGCAGAAAAGATATCTCAGGCGACATGTTGCTAAAGAAGAGAGGTTAAAGACGCGTCCGCCACGCTTAGGAAAGCACAAGTAAACAGTCTTTTCTATTTATCTTAATTTGCTTCGCCTATCATACTTATTGGGATTGGGAAGGGGGGTTGTTAAAGGTACTTTAATGTATTATTAGACTTAGCAGTATTATTATTATACCATATCTACAACAAAAATTTACCAATTGAGTTTTCATGGAGTTTCTCTGTGATTTGAGCCTACGAATAAAATTCCGTAGTTACGAGTCTTAATGAATGTATATTTATCAAATTCCATTCTCATAACAGGTTTGAGCCTGCTCCTGTTCAAGTTCTATTAAGTGAAGAGATAACTGGATCCATCCGGAAGCTTAAGGTAGGTTTTGTAAATTTCTCGTACTAGGATTTTTATTATTTTGTTGTCTCAGTTTTTGTAAACATGTAAGTAAACTTTCCTACTTTTGTTGGCATATATAGGGTTGTTGCACCCTTATAAAGGATCGATATAAAAGCCTAGAGAAAAGGGGATTGATTGTTCCAACGGCCAAGAGAAGAAGGTTAGTTCAAAATTCAAACTGCTCTATTATTTTATCAAACAGATTTGGCGGAGGGTTCATATTTGTTTTTTGCTACTCGCAATAAGTTAGTACTCTGTCTTCTGACCTGTCTCACCCCACGTTTCTTTCGTGGCACAAGGGTCTATATCTTTTGCAGACGAAATTCCTGCCGTATTTATTTACTTCTCGATATGTACTGTGTATCATTTGGAATTTGATTAAAATGGGCAATACATTTTCCAAACGGAATTAACTAATGCTTTTCCTCTATATTATTGTTTGTTTTGTGGAACATTATTATATTATGCATTTTAAACTCTGAGCATATTATGGGTATGCATTGGACAGGAAGTAGAGTCCTCTTCATTGTTGGCTCCCTAACTTTTAAGGAAGGTCACTCCAACATTCAGGAGGTGTTGATATGTGGCAAGAAGACAAGTGATGGATGAAAAGGCCAACATAGTTTTTCTAAATGAAAATTTTGTTTGTCTTGTTATCGGCTTAATTTTCGCAGATCGTTAGTTGCTGTAAGAACATCAATAAAATGGATCTTAGTATTTTTGCTTGATATTTTTTTCCAATTTTATTAGAAAGCGAAATGTTTATACATATAACAACTCACTTATCTCTGCATCGATAGATTACTGATAAATTTATTCAGCGTTACATTAAAAGTTTTATACCTATTATGCAATTCAATAGTTTTTCATGTTTGTCGTCATTGTCTATTTATATAGCATTATTATTCTTTTGGAAAAGATAAGAGAGGATGGGGTGACTGGTTGTGTGCCTTTTTTGTCACTTTTTTTAATTTAAAGATATATTTGTCTAGGAAAGCTTACAAGCTAAGCGCCTTCTATTGAATCTCTCCAATGTGAAAGAAAAATGGAACAAAAGAAAGCTCATGGAATTTTGAATTACGTAATTATTCGTTTATTAATTTCATACTTCAATTTAAACAAAAACTTGATATAACTAAATACATGATACTTTAAATTGGAAAAAAAAATTAAAATGAGTTTATCATTAAAATGAGTAAGGAAGTATTCATTTTTAATTTAATATAAAGTATATAATTTAATAACATATATTTCATTTGTTCACTTTAAAAATAAACTCAATTAAGAGTAATTTTATCTTTTTAAATTTATGTTCATTTAAAACAATTACTTTCTATATTTTTTCCATACCTTGCGAAGAGAGACATAAAAGAATGATTATTTAAAAAAAAAAATTCTTTCCTTTATTCAATATAATTTGGTTTTGAGAGCTGTTAAAGTTTTGATTTGTTCACCTAACAAAAATAATGGATTTAAGTTATGTTGTTTTTCTTTGAAAGTTATTGGAATCCAGTTAGACCATAACCTGAAAGCTAAATAGGTGTGACTTGGAGGGGTGTTCGTGGGTTGAGTTGAGTTGGGTTGGGTGAGTTTAGTAGTGTTTTTGGACTCGATTCGCTCATTAGAGCAATGAGTTAGGTTGGGTTGGGTTGAATCGAAAATATTTTTTCGCTCAACCCGACTCACTCAATAGTGAGTTGGATTGGGTCAAACCCATAGGTCCGACGTGTTTTTTTTTTTAAATTCCTAAAAAAAAAGTCAACTTTTTGCATAACATATTTACCAACAGTTTGTTTAGAAGAAATTTGAAAATGAGGTTGCATAACTTAAACAAAACTTTTAAAGCCTTCATTTTCAACAAATTTAAATGGAAGCTCATCAATGATAATTATTTTAGCAAGTGCAATCCTACACTCCAAGTTTGCTCTTCTTTTTCTCCAGTGATACTACATTCATCGCCTGCCCACTCTATTCATACTCATAGCTCTGCTGCCCGCTCTGCCCCCTATAACTTCCTTGCCTGTACGGTACAACTGCACTATACCCAACTGCACTCCCTCTTATATTCTAGATTTACATGAAAAGAGTAGAGAAAGAAGGCTTACCTGTTGGGGCTGCATGGTGTAGAAAACTGAAAAAGCCGCAAGAGGGAAGAGGGATGCGTGGCTGTGTGGTGGCATGACTAGTTGTAGAGAACGATTGAGAGATCGGGTGAGAGAAAAAGCAATGGTTACAGACTCACAGCGATAGTACAATTGCTAGGACTAGGAGATCTGGTGGGAGAAGAAGTAATGGTCATTGACTCAAGGCGCAAACGCTAGGAGTTTGGGAGAATGGCTACACTGCAAAAAACTAGTTACAGAGATTAGTTGCAGAGAAGAGAGAACTACAAACTGCGCTGGAGCTAGTGGAGAGGGAGTAGATAGATAGGATTTTGATGTCTTTTTCTCTTCTCACTTTGGCTTCTATTTGTTAACATATTTACATAGTCTAACGCTGTTCCTAACTATATCAGAGAGGATATTTACGAACCTTAAATGTATTTTTCAAGTAAAATACACACTTTGTCTAGGCCACTTTTTATTTTAAAGGTGGTTGAGTTTGGTTTGGTTGAGTTGGGTTGGAAGTGTTCCAACTCGCTACCCGACTCACACACTATGAGTTGAAATATTTTTCAACTTGACCTAATCCGTGAACTCAACTCAATTCATATTTTATTGAATAAATTAGGTTGAAATTCGCGAGTTCGTAGGTTGACCGCTGGATACTCCTAGGTGTGAGTTGGATTAAACTGGGCTGCAAATAAAGATAAATTGATGTCCGTATATTTGGGCCATTAGTGTCTTTGTAGCCCAAGTCCAACAAGTCAATTGGACAAAATTGCAACTAAATCCCAGTAATCTTTGAATTTCGTGAATTATACATAGGAATAGGATTTCAATTTTCCGGTGAGAATTGGAAAACTCCAAAACGTACATTGGTAAATCATAGTAATCGCTAATTACCGTAGTAATCGGCTTTGTGGTTGAGCAAAATTTGAAGAAAGAAGCATAATGCGCACCCTAGTAGCTCAGCTTTCTCATGTAAAAATGCTCTTTAATTCTCAATCTTATATGTCTTCCTTTCATTCACCTCAATTTCAATTCAACTTTGTAGTGTGTGTTTTCTGGGTACCTGCTTTTTTGTCAAATCAGTATTTATGCAGAAGAAGAACAGGGGTCAATCTGCAATCTTGCAATTTTTCATCATACAATGGCATAGGTATCTCCTTTTTTTGATAGAATTGAGAAAATCCGGAAATTATAGGACCAATCTCCTGTGAAAAAATAGAATCTTGTACTGATATACTACTAGTTCTACTAGGAAATGATATGTACATGCTAATTTTGGGGGCAATTTTTGGGATTGGTCATCATGTCAAGATTTTTTAATGAAATATTCAAAGAAAAGACTATTTTTTTCTTTTGAAAAAAATTTGTTCGATTCTAGGAGCTGCAATTTTGTTCTTTACTATTGGAATAGCTTAACTTGAAGCTCTTCTGATTTCCAGAAGAGCTATCCATTGAGCAAGAACCTGAGAGAAAAGTTGGGTGGCTGTTAAAATTGCTATTTTTTGGGACAGCTTCAGTAGTGGCTTACGAGTTCTTTCTTTACATGGATATCAACATTGTTCCTGCAAGAATTTTCAACTTATAAAGTTTACATTTGCTCGTAGTGGTTCAAATCTGACAATATTGCTAAAATAAAATAATTTCAGGAGATAATTTTATGCAACAGTCTGTATCACTTTTGTGTGTTAAGGTTCCCTTGTTTAAAAGGATGGCAGCTTCTATAGATTGGCTCGTTTTGCAATTGATGGTAAGCTGTACTATCTTTACATTTCTGTCTGAAATCGAAGCACTTTGCCTTGTCTTTGTCCTTTGTATATTAGGGTAGTCTTCTTGCAGAACAGATTCGTATTCTTGCCACAAGAGTGTTTTCATTATCCTTAATTTTTCCATTATCCAGTGGCAATCTTAGCTTGCCTGCAAGATGACAAAATTATGGTGAATTGAGAAATTTGATTGAAGACTTTGAACTTAGATCAAAGGGTTATGGAATGAGACTTTTCTTTTGAACTGATTATGAAATAGTTACTGATAAAATTAGCTGTAGTTGTTAGAGGTAACAGCTAAAAGAGCTACCTTGCCAATTATAAGTTTTTCTTGACTAAGCCACAGATATTGCAATGATCCAAAACTAAGTTCTTAATTCTATTTTGTAACTGGCAAATTCTTTGATGGTTTAGCTAGTTCGTGCCTTAGGTAACTAGTTATTGAGTCTCCAATTACATATTCTATGCTTCCAACATTTTATAATTTTCTAGTTTTAGTTTATCAATGTAAACCCATGGATGGCTAGTTCATGAAACTGATTAAGGAAATAGCTTGATGATTGTTTTCTTTCTAGACTCTTGCTTACTTGCATAAGTTTACATCATAATTGTTCACCTTCCCTATTGTCAAAGATGAAAGAAGGATGAAGATAGTTGAGATGGGTGGAGCTCAAGAACTCTTAAATATGTTGAGCACAGCTAAAGATGACCATACACGGAAAGAAGCGTTGAAGGCTCTTGCTGGACTGTCACACTCAGGTGGTTTAAAGTCTTAATTTTAATAATCTATGTGTGTTGTTCTTTCATGCTTATTACTTACTAGGGTCCTCCCCCTCCCCTCCCCCCCCCCCCCTCTCCTAAGTAGACTACTCTTGTTAAATATGCTTGTCAACTGCTGGTGGAGAGGTATCTTATTGTGATCAATTGAACCTTCCCGGCACTATAAGTAGTAAACTAGCAATGTCCGGTTACTAAGTTTGTCTTAAAATTAATACATATAATATTCTTCTGGAAATCAACTGTAAGAGCAAAGTGTGATAAGAAGTTTAGGCACAAAAGTTTGAAAATAGGAAACAAGGTGAAAACGATGTGACATTTTTGTAATTATTAGTGAAAACATATCAACTGAAAATGAAAACAAAAATCAAACCAAACAGCCCCTTAGATTCTTATAAAATCATTACGTGTTTCAAGTCTGTCATCCTTATTCAATAAATATGGGCTGCTAATATGTAAAATGATAAGTAGTTCATGCTTTAGTTTTGAAAATTATATGCACAAGAGCTCATGTTTATTTGCATGATAATGATACGTGTAGCTGCTCTTGTCTATACACACAGACACACGTGCACGCACGCACACACACTAGATTATTAAGAATCCAGTTCAAGCAGTATTATGAGGTTGAAAGATATGCATTAGTGCTACCAAATTAATGTTTCAAGTAGTAGTCTTCTCTTCTGTTTTCTATTAATTGAGTAAATATACTTCATTGTTGTAGATAAAGTTCTTACATCCTTGTATCATGCTGGGGCAATTTCAGTTAATAGGTCAACACCAAATTCACTCGAGGATGCAGATGCTGCGAATTTCAAGTTGAGCTTGATGAAAAGGTTCCAAGATCTGAGATATGATGTGTCATCATGAATTTTAGTTGAGGTGCTTGCCTGTATTTTTGTAGGCTTAAAGTATGCAATTGTGATGAAGAGAGTAAACTGGCCAAGAAGACATTTGTGAGGAAGAGTGGAAAGTGTATTGTGTATCATTGTATCTCTCTCCCCTATAAATCTGATAGAGGATTGTTGTGCAAGCATCATTTGGTTTTGATAATTATGATGTGGGATTTGCTGCTTATCGTTATGCCTATCTTAATAAATTGTATAATAGTTCATGTTTTGCAGGCTTGGCTTCTTTCTAGTGTAACCAATTTCTTTAATTTTTTTCATTCAACTCTTTAATAAAGGACCATGTATTATTAACGAAGTTGCAAATAACTTATCATTAACTGTGACGGTATATTATTGGTCGGTATATTATTGGTTGAAGATTAACATATTGAAAACTCTGATACCAAATCCTTGGTTGGACCATTTGATTGATTAAAAAATATGAACATATTTACTGATAGTATTGCTTGATAACTTTGTTCTTCAAATTTTGTTATTGACATCCCTTAACTTTCAACCTTATCTCAGAGTAATTGATTGTTTTACAAAGGCAAGAGGGTCAGCTGGTATCTTTCTTTCTTTCTTTTTTATTTTAATTTTTTTGTCCGTTTCATTCCTATTCTTCAGTCAATGTTGGGCTGTCTGAACTCTGAACATAAAGAATTTCTAGAAAACGTTTCAGCAAATTCAAACATGTATGTTTGAATCAAGACTTCAAAATAAATCTCTAAAGAAATCTTATTCTACAATCGAATTAATCTCTTAACTTTGTGAAAACTTTATTTTCATTTGTATTCTTGAAATTAATGGAATTTCACAAGTGAGTTTGTGACTTAGTTCAGGATCCCATTAGCAATGTGTCACCCCCTTTCGGTTTCTATTCTTTTCATCCTTTTGCAAATACTTGCATTGTTTGAATTCGTGCCCTTGAATAAGCAGTCGAAATAACAAAATGGATAGGGTTAGTATACCACAGAAGGAATAACAAATTACAGAAAAGAAACGTCAAAATACTATGGCGTTCAGAGTCTTTATCTACCTTAAGGTGTTAGAGATGACTAAGAAATACGAAAAGTCATTTTGAACCGCTAAAATAAGAAAAATATTAAGCGGGCTTCCTAATAAATTAACATAAAGTAGAATATTTCAGCAAAAAATAATAATAAAGCAGAAGACAAGGCATTTTTGTTTGGTAATAAGTAACAAAGTGATCAAAGAATTAAGCAAGATAATGGTCCCCTGTCTAACTTTGCAACCGCGTTAGTCCCGGAAATTCAAAGAGATCAACTACCACAAAATGTGTCGCAGCCACTTCGGCTCTTATATGAGAGTGTTTGTGTTTTCTGCACTGCAAACAACAAGTCCTAAACAAAGCTTCTTTCTATTAACTCTGATTTCTGAAGTTTCTTGAGGCATTTTAATGGAGGCCAGCGCTCCTGAATTGGCATTGGCACATGGGTTCCCCATGATCAATGTTGTAGAGGATAGCTTCTGTGTCCCTTACCCAACAGAGATGACTGTCAAGAAGAAATACCATGGATTCTTCTTAAACCAAAGATACGAAGTGCTAGATGTTAATGATAATCTCTTGCTTCAAGTTGATGGCTCAAGCCTAAACATGCAGAAGAAGAGGGTTATGCGTGATGCTGCTGGTTCTCCCATCCTCACAATGCGTGAGAAGGTAAACTGCTCTCTGAACTTTCTATGTTTCTGGCATTCTGATATATGAACATGAGCACATGACTAGTAATGTATAACTATTCTTAGTTAGGGATAGTTTAACACTTCATCTCTTAATCATTCAAATTATTATTTGACATGTGTAAAATTATTTTTAAAAACAATGCATTTCTATTATAATCCCTATAACTTTATACATGTCAAATAATAATTTGAATGTCTGAGATAAATTGTGCGTATCTAAGAATTACTCATAATGTATAATCAAGACTCTTCATGCATATCAAGCATTGGTTTTAAGTCAAAAGATACACTAACTATAATCAGAAATTAACTGTGAGACACATTGAAGATTAAGCTGCTAACACTGCGTCATCGGTGGATGGTCCATCGAGGCAGAAGCTCAGACCAGAAGGATCTCATTTTTGGTGTTCAACGATCTCACCCTCTTGACATGAAACCTCGGCTTGATGTGTTCATGGCGAGCAATATCAATGAAGGTATCAGCAACTTTCAACTTGTTGGGAGCTACACTGACCAGTCTTGCAAAGTTTACAAAGGCGACACCATCCTAGCAGAGGTACGAGGTTTTAGTATTACTATTGTGCAGATTTCAATCTTGATCTGAGCATATTTTTAATTGTGAGGCTATGGCGTAAGTTTAGTGTTCACATAATGCATAGGAAGCATTGAAACTGGTGAAAGTGAGCGTTGACTGACACAGCAGGTCAGCAAAGTAGAACACAACCAAAATTCCATGTCATACTAATTGTTATAAGAAATGTAAAATAATCATCATTGAAATTATAAACTTGAAATGCTCCTTTATTTTTCTAATCTTTTTCCAGACAAAAAAAGGATATTTACACTAAGGAACCAAAGAAATTAAACTACGTCATGTGTGCAGGTAATTGATGTATTCCCAAGGAGCAACTTCAGCAAATGGAAAGAAAGCTTGAGAGTCAAAATTAATGCAGGGGTGGATTATGCTTTCATCGTTGCGTTACTTGTAATACTCACCGTAAATGACTACATTTAACTGAGGTTTCCCTCCAGGGCAAGGCCTATATCTAGTAAAAAACACCATCAATCATAAGATAGTTTGTAATAAATAATGTTCTATAACATTATGTGATTTTGCTTAATGTTTGAGTTTGACTTAAGTGATGTAAAGGGGTGGAAATCTTGGAACAGATTCTTAGGTTGAAGTCAGACCAATTGTTGTGAAAAATATTTTATTTTAAAAAAATAAATTCTCACATTGATTAAAAGTATGTCTTTGAAAGAGTTATATATCAACTTGTGAAATGGATTTTGTAAGAAACAAATGTAGTAGTGGATTCGCAACCATAAAAATGGACCAAAAGTTGTACGTGATATCATGAGGCTTGAATTTTTTATGAAATATTTAATTATTTTGACTTGGTCTTCAAACGGTCACATTTGACTTGGTCTTACAAACGTGCAAATCTATTTTTAACGGACAAACAGGAAGAGCCTATAGTATTTTGAAGAATTTTCGTCTATGCCTACATAATCATTGAGGACAGTGCTTTACACGTTACAGGTTTTACGTTTTTGCTAACTTGTTTAACAGCAATAACATCAACCTAGAACCTATGCTTTGATAAGCTCTTTTTATAAACTCGTTCAAATGCTTACAAAGCTTTATTACGTGCTACATATGTCAAATAAACTCAAAAAGGTAACCTTTCAAGCAAAACCTTAGATCACAAGTTTCCTTTTTTTTTTTTTTGGGTGATTAGATCTCAAGTTACATATGTGCATGCTATTTTGTCATTTTGGGTTGCTGCTCTGTTCAAGATAATGAATTCTACAACATACTAAGAAGTAAACTGCAATACAACAGAAGAGTCTCACTTTTGATTGCGGTTTCTGTTCAAGATAATTATAGATTGTTTTCTCTATAATTGGACGATTAATAAGAAAGGAGAAAGTAAAATTTTTTAAGTATAAAACATTAAAATAACACATTTTTTAAGTACTACTTTTATAGGGTGAAATAGTTACGTACAAGTTTTTAAAATAAAAGCGAAATTATTTCCATCATTATCCTCAATTTGGATGGGAACAAAAAAAGAAAACACACACATTTTATTTCCATATTGCTTTAGCACATTATTTTTTTAAAAGAAATTGATCTAATTCTTCATTAAAAGTGCGTTTTGTACAAAAAAAAATATCTATACAAGATTTTAATGAAAAAGAGTTATATAAAAACATGGTTTGAAAATAATCATTTCTACGACCAAAAATCTTTTTAGATTATTAACATTGCTTATATTGTAGCTTATCTTGAAAAAATATAACACACACACGCATCTTGTCTCTGTCACTAGAGGACTCAATATAGCAAATTGATTTGATATATGCCTACTAAAAATAAGATGGTCCAAATTTATGTGTTTGAGTACTTTTCTTGAAACCACCTCAATGCTTATTATTTTAGGGGCTGGTTGGTATACATGATAGGATAAGATCTGATTATATTAGATCTGATAGTATAAGACTTGATAAAATTCTAATATTATTCAATTTTTAACGCGATATTGTATAAGATACTGTGTTAGTGGCAGAGAATGAGGACAACGCAACGACTAGGTGGTTTAGGTTTGCAAGGGTGGCGTTGTTGACGGGTGGAAGGGTGGTGCAACAATGACGAGGTACAATGGCTTGACAACGACTTGGGGACACTGGGTTTGGTGGGTTGCTGTGGTTGGGGTTGCGGTGGTGTGCGGCAGAGAAGGCGGTTGACATTTCTAGGACGCAGGTTGTAGGGCCAAACAATGGCTAGCCGACATAGGTGGCGCAAAACAGAGGCGTGGTTGGTGATTCTCGACGGTAGCAGGGTAAGAGAAGAGACATGATGGAGGGCATTGGCCTTGGTGGCGCATGCAGAGGAAGGACGCCTGGGAATAATGGCTATGGATCCAGGTTCTGGTATGGTGATTTTGGTTCCAGTAGGATTTGGGTACTTGCCTATGGCGATTTCTATTTTGTTTTACGACAAGAGACTTGTTGATAATGCATTGTTGTTGACAAGTTCATGGTGAGCTTCAGTTTCACACTGAAAAATGCAGAGGCACAGTGGTGGTTTGCAGGTTGGGTGAGAGTTGAGGTTTGAAGAGATTCACCAGGTGTTTGATGATTTGTTTGAAAGGAAATAAGTTAATCAGGCCTAATTCCACCCTCTAATGTCTGATTAAGTTATATGTTGTTTTAATGTATAAGAGGGATATACTGGATATACTTATACAATATTGTAGTTACATCAAATAACTGATAAAGTCATAATATATTGTATAAGTTTATATAATCAGACCTTATACGTCGTGCCAAATGTATCTTAGATGTATTTAACGACTAGTGATAAGATTAAAACAAGTATAAAAGCAGTGAAAGAAGTTAGAATTTACAACATCATAATATTTTTTTAGAAGAGGCATATTACTTTAAGAGTATGTTTGGATGGAGGATTTTAGAGGAAAAAAAAAGGAATATTTATTTTTTATTTTTAAATTAAGATAATTATAAAAGATTTAGTCGCGATAGTACCCGAAGATTAATCTTATAGCAATGTCTATAGATTTACCTAGTAAAATAATAATAATAAAATATGGTTGAAAGGTTATACCATCTTTCATTTTATTTCTTTATTATAAAAATATATAGAGTGTGTACTCAAAATAAAGAATAAGTACTTCCTTCCATTTTCCTCCAAAATCCCAACTCCTAAACACACCATAATAACCTATCAAAATCTCTGTTTGAAATATGTTTTTTTTTATTACACTCATTAATTAATTTATATTTATATATATGAACTACAATAATAATTTTTATTTTGTAAAATGCAGTTGTGAAATTTGTAAAATGAAGTAAGGTAAGATCAATGTTTTAAAAATCTGATTGAATCAACTGGTTGAACTATGATTGGGTCATGTTTTCAATTGAATAATATTCAGTTTAACTATAATTAAATCACAGAGTAACCATAAATTTAACAAGTTAAATCAATGAACCAGAAGTCTCACAAGTCTAATATCTAATTTAATTTTTAAAACATTGGATAAAATGTCACCTGATTCTATTATACATAAGCTAGGTAGGTAACGGGAATATCTCAAATCCAATAGCTTTTTATTATTATTATTTTCTTTTAAATGAGCCTCAAATCCAATAGCTAGCTATACTAGCAGCTCGCCGCGTTATTAATATTTTGATTATGATAATACAGATAATTCTAGTGACAAGATCCGTGGGCTAACAAGAGGCACATGTAGTCAAGTTCTCCATTTTAGACCAATTCGACTTGTGATCAAAATAGATTTGAGCCCTTGAGTCTTCTTCTCGATGAAAAAGAAAGGAAAAAAAATAAAAATAAAAATTGATGGACCAGTCTCGTGTTGACTGTTGACCTCTCCGTCGGTCCTATCTCCTATGCCTTAAAAAAAATAAAAAAATTGATGGATCAAACGACAAGACTATAATGAATAAAATACATGATAATGAGACATAAACCAGTGGGTAAGGCTATAATATCGGTTCTCATTAATGGGTATCAAATCAATGCACGTTAACACCCAGAATCTATCAGATTGGGATCCGACTTCTCTTCGGCTGCTGGAGGCTGCTGCACCAATCTGAATCTTTTATATTTTATTTAATGGTTAATATCAAAAAATATTAATTTAATATTAAAAAAATTTAATATTAAAAATATAAAAAAAAATTGAACCATTGAATGAAAAATAAATGGTCCAAATTCTAACTGCTGGACCTCTAGTAGCACCTGGAGAGAATCCGGATTCATCAGATTGCTATTGGATAGTTCATTTGCACTTGGGATTTTAGCATGATTTGGTGGCCAAACTTTGTCACCCTTCAACCGGAAATTTGGATCTCATATGGTCTGCTTGATATTTTACATTTTACATAGCTGTTCTGCTGTAGATATATGAATTTTACAACATACAAATAATAATGACATCCAAAAGAACCCTAGAAACACAATTGCCTCAACTACCAAATGCGTCTAGAATTCTCTCTGTCTCTCTCTCTCCACGCATCCTTCTTCCCTAATCAAAATTTCTACAGATGGTACAAAAACAAAGGAAAGCAAAAAATATACAAATTTATGACTTGCCACTGAAAACTTTGTATATGTTGGTGGAAATGGCAATCCCACTTGTTACTGCAGCTACTACAACCATAAACAGTGCTATAATTTTGTCCCTTCTTGTTGATATACCGTAAGCATCCCTGTAGTTGGAAAAAATGAAAAAGAAAATAGACAAAGCCTCGTTTGTTTATTTATTTATGGTACAATTTTTTTGTTCAATGGAAGGAAATGGAATAAGATTATGAAAGATATAAATTACCTTAAGACAATAGAACCAGGGAAGATGAAGGCAAGGCACACTGCAGATGTTGATCCCAGAAACTGAAAGAAGTACCAAATATCTGGGACTGCTATAGCAGCAATGTAGCTAAAGACTAGGAGCACTAGAGTGAGGATCACAAATCTCTTGTTATCTGCGGCTAGCAGAGGCTTCTTGGGGAAGAGGAATTCATCTATGTTGGCTCTCAAAGAGAAGTTCAGGAGAGGGAACACAAGCATAACGTGAAATGCATAGCTTAAACGAACTAGAGTGTTGAGCAAGGAACCAACAGCAGAATCAGCACTCTGGTCAAAATTGATGAGAATGTCTGACTGGGTTGAATCCCCAAACAAGAGGTACCCAAATAGGCCTATGGCAAAGTATATGATAGCACAAAGCATTAATGCTATTCGAACTGCTGTCGTCATGTCAGATGGCTTGGCAAGCTCAAACCCAATTGGATGCACTGCAAGTAAAACCAGTGAAAAGCAAACAAATCTTGTAAGCATGGATGCTTTAAAGGAGGTGCAACAAAGCCACTAATTAATGCAAGATAACTAAGCAAGTACCATTAAAATGAAATGTGTAGGCTGTGACTATGACTGGAACTGCAGTAAACAGGTCGAAGAAAGAGGTCTGGTGGTCCAAATGAGGAAACAATCTTGGGGCTTGTGTTTCTCCCTCCACAAGAGCAACGATTGCCAGCACAGAACATATTGCAACAAATGCCACAGCGAGAAGAGTTGATATTGCAGAACTGAACTTCAAGGACTCTGGCAAACACCGAACAATATATAGCATGGCACAACAAAACAGAATGTTAGTCGCTATGCCATTGAATCTCTCCAATTTGAAATGCAAGATAACTAAAATCATGTGATGCACATGCACTCAAATCTCATATAAATAGCCCCAGGAAAAAAGCCAAAATTGTAGGGTAAATATTAAGGATTTAATTTTGATCTACAGCTAAAATTTCTTTACCTCATATATAATTACATATAGCCAAATCATTATAAAAGTTTGATTATTACAACCGCTATTTATAAAGTATAGTTGTTTTAATGATGTGTCAGCATATTAATAGTGCAGTGATTAATAGGGGTTCAAATTTAAATTTAAATTCAAATATTAATTAAATTGAAATGTACTGGGCACTGACCTACACGTCGGTACAAGACCAAAGGAAGCATAACGAAGACTAAGGTGACGAACAGAGCAAATTCCCGTGAATTCCACCAGTGAATTCCAAACCACTGCTGCAAGACACCCAAGTGCACTTCCTCATCAGGTTGATATTTTCCAGAAAGCACATCCCCTGTTCAGTGCATCAAATAATACACAAATCATTAAAGACATCATCCAATCTCTCTTCATTTAAAACATAAAGACCCAAAATTCACAACTCTAACTGGGTTTGAAATTAAAAAAAAAGAACACACATACACACACACACAGACTGGGTTTGGCTTAAACTTCCAAAATGGAAATTTCATAATTAGCACAAGTAACCAAAAGTCTATATATATATTTCTCCGTTTTTTTTTTTGAAGTTTGGTAACATATATTTCTCCGTTTTTTTCTCTCTTTTCTTATGATTCAAGTATTCAACTGTATGAAGAAAATCAAGTAAAAAACAAAAGCATCCTTACCAATAATAATTAGGTACATAATTAAACACCCAAGATTAGTAATTATGACACAAACTTGCGCTGCTATTGCTCCTACATGCCCAAACGCCTCTCTCATGACGCCGGCATACGTCGTCGTTTCGCCGGAATGCGTAAACCTCATGAGGAACTCCACCGATATTTCCGCCAGAAGAGCAATCACCAGGATCAACACGAACGCCGGAATCACACCCAGAACCTTCAGGGTCGCCGGAATCGACATAATCCCGGCGCCAATTATGCTCGTTGCGACATTGAACACGGCGCCGGACACGGTTGCCGGCTCCGACGGCGCTGACTTGGAATCCGGCAAGAGGGGGACGCGCGCTCCGGCCACCGCCGACATCCCGGCGGCGAGAGGAGAAAGAGAAATGGTTGGTTCTCTTGTTGTTGAACAGAAATAACGTACGGAAGTGTTGGATTTATAGGTGCGTTAGTTGAATGATTGAGGTTAGTGGATTACCATAATGCCCTCGATGAATGCACGTGTATAAGGTGAGAAGTGAGAAGGGTGAGATTGGAATTTCAGGGAGGTGCTATTGTTGGTGATGATGGTGTGAGGGACAGAGACAGGTTGGAGTGGCATGCATCATATAAGGGAGGGAAGATGTTTGCGAAGAAGACGATTTGTGAATCGTTCTTTCTTTGGTTGCCACTTTGACTGAGAAATCGTGACGAGGAATGAATATGGACGGAGAAGTGGGTGCTGTGAATCTGATGCAGCGTTTTCGTTGTCATGAAAGGAATAAAATACGAATTTTGTTATATTTTCTTAAACTAATTTTTCAATAATTATTCTAATACTTAATAGAAAAAATATTATATAAAAAATAAATGTATTTAATTTTTGAAAATATAAAGAATATTTAATGTTTTCTGTATTTAATGAATAGAAGAATTATTTTGAGAATTGGTTAAAAAATTTAAAATTATTCATAAAATATTTACTGATATATATTTTTTGGTACATAATCTATAATGTATTATATATTTTTAAATAATTTTAAATAAAATAAAATTTTAAATGATCATGCATTAACTATAATTTATTATACTTTCTATTTATATATATATATATATATATTAAAAGAATAATTTTATATTATCATAATGATATTCTTAATTACTAAATGACAAAAATATTAAGCAATTCACATTGAGTAGTACAATGAAAGCAGACCGAAGATGTGTCTTCGATTCTATGATAAACTTAAGAGTCTGAGTCTCTTACTATGACGGGTTCTATTAAGCATCATGTCAAGTTATGGTGTACGGTGTCCTTGCACTTTACTTATTATTACTTATTTTTAACATGTTTTTCAAAATACTCTTCTCATTTTGTTAATTATTTTTTAAACTATTATTTTATAATTATTTATTTTTATGACCTTCTTCTCCTTCTTTTTCTCCATGGCTAGACAATTTTTTTTTCTCAGTGAGTTCATCTCACTGGTGTCGTGTCTTTTGGGTTCAATTTATCTGTGTTGTTTAAGAGCAAGAGGAAGAAGACAAAGTCTGCAGTATTCGCAAAGAACCCACGAAACAGAGTTGTACAACACTACATCAAGCTACCTCATCGCTAGCCAACGACAACCCTCTTGTCATGGTTTTCGCAGCATAATCAACGCCAGCAAGCCACCCATCAACTCTGGCGAGACACCAACTAAACAAGGAGAAGCATCGTAGCCACCATCCACGACCACAGTTGCCCCCAACTCCTCCATCGTTGGCAGGTCGTACCCTCACCGCATCATGTTGTCTTGTGTTGCGCGCCCAACACCAGCACCACCTATGAACATAGACCCAGATTTGCTAGATGCGCCGCCACGCCAAACCAGAACCAGCGACCCAGATCTACGTCTTCCCAAAACCGGCGACCCACCACACTGAAACACTAAATCCATCATCAGCTATAGCCATCAGACGCTCCACGTGCCTCACCAGTCACCAACCACGTACCACCTCGTTGCCCTCAAGGTAGTCCATGGCGACTCTGACCTGGTGACCCAACGCCAAATTCCCCCCATTCTCCATGCTCCCTTCAACATGCTATAGTCCAAAATTAAACACTTGTTGTACTCTTCCATAGCCAACCCTGGATAATCGTTGTCTCCGCGTCGCGACGCTCTCTCTTGGCCCCTGACAATGGTAGCGATGTCTGTGCCATCAACGACGATGAGTGTTCGTATGAGAGAGAATGAAACTGAGCAAAAAACGATTTCAATAGGGAGGAGAGAGAGAAAGGACCACTTTATAATTTTTCATAACTTGCTTAGCAAGTTTTTTATACTTAATGTAAGTCATTTATACTTTTTATATTTTAAATCAATGGTTTGAAATACAAGGTACATCATACACCTTAATTTACGGGGTGTATATTAGACAGTGGCCTCTTAATATACCCAACTCCTTTTTTAGTTGTATAATCAAAATAAGATATTAAATATTGTTATTTTGATAAAAAGATGTTTAGGGTAAAATTAACGTGTTTGGTATAGAAGACATCTAAAATACACCTAAAAAACCTTGTGCATGGAAGCACTATGCTATCTTAATTACTGATTACGGAGACAAATATATCAATAATTGGAAATAATTACTTGTAACTTAGTTAAAAAGTTATTTAGTAATATTGTTAATTATAAAGTTGGTCATTCAAAAAAAAATTTATGTACAAATATTTGCATAAAAATCCCTGGTTTCTCTTTCCCCATTCTCAACATTTCATTTCCCTCTATTAGTTCAAATTGCCGTTGACGGAAAGATCACCGGTTGAAATTATTAGTTTCTCTTTCAATTCAATTTTATTTTAGTTATGATTTTATGGATCAGATTCCTCATTGTAGATAGGAAATATGTTGGCATAATAAGGAAACAAAAATAATAATAAAGAGGGGGAAAATTGGCTGGGTTTTTAACTATATATCAATTCAGACTGCGAAACAAATTGTTTCCATGAATCATCTACATATGGTAGCTCTGTTTATTAAGAAAACTCTCACTGCAGATTTGAAAATGATCTTATCTCCGGTATTTTTGAATCAGAACCCAAAAAAATGCTTCCAGTTCGAAGTGCCCATTTACATGTGGGAAGCATATAAGACTTTCTTTCTACCAATGACGTGAAATCAGCCAAACACGGCACAGGCAATATCAGGAGGATCCAATGTGTTACTAGCGCCGACACCACGGAGTACGGACGGCATCTTTGCTGCCAATATCTCGTCGCCGACGAGTTGTTCTCCAACGGGAAGCTTATGCCGCTCCATCTGTCCCTCATCGGCTATCGCTCAAGCCTTCCATCTCGGCGACGGCGAAATCCTGCCAGAGAAATGACGCCGTACCTGTTCTCGCCAAAGGCCTCGCGGTGCTCGAGCCGGTGGAAGAAGTTGCTAGGGAAGAAGAAGCTCTACCTGAGCATTTCAAAATCCACCATCTCTTCCCCATTATGCCAACACAAAACTTTCAGATTAGAATGCAAAAAATGTTTTTTGGGGTCTGATTCTTCTTGGAAGATTTGCGGCTCATTCGAGTCCATACTCTCATGAGTGTTGAACTGGTTTGAAGATGGCGGTGCCAAGTAGTTTGACTGCAAATAGTCTCAAATTTCGACTCTCTCTCTCTCTCTCTCTCTCTCTCTCTCTCGTGGGCAACACTGTAGCGCTCCTGGCTGAGGGGAATTTTGTGAAGAAGAAGATGGACCGAATGATAAATAATTATAATATAAGGGTTTAAAAATAATTATACCTAAGTGGTCAGCTATGAATCACGAAGCGTTTCCGCATGTCAGACACGTGTCCGTGTTAGGTATATGAAAACACTCGTACAATACACGTGTCTTGCATGTCAGAACATGTTCGATTAAAGAGATTATTTTTTTAATTTAGACAAGTCTCGGACACGCTTGAATACGTCTCAGACACGTTTAGGACACAACTTAAACAAGATTTATTAATATTTTTTTATAAATAATTTCTATGATTAACGTTCAATTAGTAAGCTCATAATTCATTCAAACTCAATCACATAACAAATGTCCTAAATCACTATTTTCACACATTAGTATTTTAAGTTTTATCTTTTTATACATCACTATTAGATTTTTAAATTTTATCTTTTCACACACTACTATTTTCATCTGCTTTTTTTACCTTTGTTCGTATCAAATCATCTACTTCGTCGTCACTGAAACTTGCTTCATATCAATATTTTCTCTAGTTAATTTTTTTATGCACATATACTCATTCATGGTTAGTTCTATTTGGAGAAGTTAGTTTAAGATATTTTTTAGAATATATCAATAAAAATTATACTCTATATTTTTTAAAAAAGACTTATTGGATAGTAAATATTAGTACATATGACATATATTAAGATATTATAAATCTTTAAACTTATAAAAATGATATTAATAAATTATAAATTTTTTTACTTAAATTTTGTGTATGTTTATATATATATATATGCCATATTCATATCTTATAATTTTTAAATTTAATATGTCTTCATATTCATATTTGTATCGTGTCTCATGTCCATATCCATATAATTACAGGTAAAAAAGTTAGATGTATGCATGCCACAAAACATTTTAGGTGCATATTATCGATTCATTTGAATAAGCTTTGTAAAAAAGTACTTTTATGATATAACGTTTTTTCGAACATTTTTTAAAAGCTGTTCTTTCTAACTTTTGAAGAAAGTACTAAAACTACTTTTTTGTGTTTTTGTTTTCTTTTTAAAAAATCTTATCCAAATATCGTAACATTTATAGACATACATTTTAATTAAAAGGTTCTTTTTTTCTTTAAAAGAAAACACAAATAAACCAGCACAAATGCATCTATTTTTTTATTTGATACTTGTTTTACTAAGTATTATTATATTCAAACCAAATGTAGAGCATCAGTAATTAATAATTATACTGATGAAACTTTATAGCAAGTTTGTTTTTCATTTATATCCATCTCGATAGTTAAAGATTGTTTCTTTGAGCACAACATTCTGCTTACATGTTGGATATAACCACTTTATGATGATCTAGATTTAAATTTGTTTTGGTTTAGTGGCCATATTTTTTAGTTTGCTTATGGGGCGACCATTTTCTGTTTATTGAATTAGTTATTTAATAGGATTAAAGTAAATAATCTTTATATTCTTATATTATTTTTTAATATTACTTTTTACATTTAATTAATAATATATAAATTTATAAGTAATTATATGTATTAATTAATTAATAAATAAATTTAAATTTAAATTTTAAATTTTAAATTTATTTATTAATTAATTAATATACATAATTAATCATAAATTTATATATTATTAATTAAATATAAAAAATAATATTAAAAAATAATATAAGGTGATTATTTCTTTAAAATGAATAATAGTTATCCTCTTCCACTTTTTTTTTTTGGGGTAATCTCACGCACTTAAACTTTTGATGCTTGGGATGTTCCCCGCACAAAGACCTAGAATCAATTCGTTTTCAAGCTGGACATACGTGGCCCACGATGGGTTCAAATCAAATGAATAACTTTCGTCACACTTCATGATCGTGATTTCATGATGTGTCTATCTATGGTTCAAATAAAAAGTCACACATCGCACGTTGAAAATTTGAACATATAAAATACAAAGAACGAAAAAAAAAAGTTAGGATTGTATTAAAAAAACACTTTTTAAGTAAATTATCAAAACTTATACAGAATAATTTTTTGTCTTTGATCACATATCTGGATAGATTTGAAAGATTTAGTCTTTGATCACATACAGGTAGGTTTAAAAGATGAATTGGGATAGATTTAGTCTTATTTGAATCTGAATGTGATATGATATGTGATTAGACAATTTTTTTTACTTGAAATCTACTCAATCATGGTTTCACTGATGATCAATTAAAATCGAGTTGATCTAATATTTATATAAAAAATATAAAATTTAATATTATATATAATTAAATTATAAAATTTATAAGCATAAAATTAAAAAATATTTTATAATATATATTATGAAATAAATTATATCAATATAAAAATATTATCATGTTATATAAAAAGTATTCATTTATGTTTAAAAGTTTTATAATATATTATTAATTTTTAAAATAACATAATTGGATCAAATCAGGCTAATCAAGAGTGTGACTTGAACTTAACGCAATTAATTTTAAGTTAGGGCGAGTCATTTGGTCAGGATAGGTCATAAACATTCCTACTACAAACTTTATTGTGAAATTAATCTCTCAAATACTGTAACAATTAAAAGTTATTTGTTGGAATACAAAAAAAACATTTTCTCAAAGAAACTTTGGAATAATCTATCAACAAAAATCAAAATGCTCAAAATTGATGAGCTAATTTTGAAAAAGTTTGTACGATGTATTACCTTTGTGCAACAAGTATTTTTTTTTATTTGTAAGTTTTCTGAGAATCTTAATATAGAAAACTAACATTAAATATAAGAATTTTAAAATTCATGATTTCCATAAATAGGAGTATAAGAAGATACTAACATTTATCCATGAATATTTGGTAGACTGTATTCCAAGAGCGTAGAGAGATTCCAAAACTCATTTTCTATTCCTTTACTTTTTTCTTTATGTTTCTTCTACTTTAGTGATGGTGTAGGAAAAAGAAACCTTAATGGCCACGAATAGACTTAGAGTTTTGTCAAAAACTATTTATTAAATACTACTAACTTCCATCAAGTTGACAATTACTATAATTATAAAATTATTCTTTTTCTTTTACCCAATAAGAGTTTAGACCATTAACTTAATTTAAGTACTTATTAAACTAATAAGATAAGTCACAAATCCACCACTTGAGATATTTAATCTAACATTCTCGCACTTAACTCCTGTGATATTACATTCTTTATAGTTTCATAAGTCTGTCAAAACATAATATGAATTCATATATATAGTCAAACTCTTCTTTAAATTAGATACATCATTCATCATGACCGATAATAAACTAACATGAGTCATGGTGATTGTATATCATTTAATCGACATAGTCTCTTCCATGTATCACAAAGTTAATCCTCTCCTTGAAATGACCTATAAATAGGAAGCACGTAATTGGTCTAATAATAATGTTTTTATTGAATACAGAACCTGTTATTATCATTTATATTCAATCATGTGTACAAACTCGAAAAACAAGTAAGACAGAAACATATTCATTAATGAGCTCAGAGTATCAAAGTACATAAAACATTTTCATTAACATAATATACAATAATGCCTACTTGGCAACAATGCCCATACTTTCAACATGTCTAGGCGGTAACCTCTTCGCCAAAGGGTCAGCAATCATAAAGTCGATGCTAACGTGCTCTATTAATACTCCATGTTTTTGAACTTATTCTTTAACAACAAAGTATTTCAATTTCATATGTTTAGCACCTTTAAAATACTTATTGTTTTTAGAAAAGAAGATTGCTCCAGACAATAAACTTTAGCGACTTGGAAATACTGTCGACAATTTCAAGTCCTAAATAAAATTCTGCTATCATAATCCATTAATAATGACCTCAAAGCATGTCATAATATTAAATTTGTCCCATTTCTAAATTAGAACCATACCTGATGGCCATTTATTCATTTTCTATATCTTTATTAATATAGGCTTTCTGAAACAAACTTAACAATCCCTGCAATCTGTCACGAAATATTTCTATTTCAGTCACATAACTTACATTTCCCATATCTTTCATTTCAAAGTTATCAGAGAGAAACTTCTTAGTCTCACTTAATAAACCAAGATCATTAGTTGTAAGCAAGATGTCATCAACATGCAGAATCAAAAAGATAAACTTACTCCCACTGACCTTTAGATATATACATTGATCAACAATATTTTCTTTAAATCTGAATGATACAATAGTATCATTGAGCTTAAGATACCATTATCAGAAAGTTTGCTTAAGTCCGTATATTGATTTATTAAGTTTACACACCATGTGTTCTTTCTCTTCAACTGAAAAAACCTATTAGTTGATCCATATAAATATATTCCTCTAAATTTCTATTTAGAAATGCGATTTTCACATCCATTTGATGCAACTTTATATCATAATGAGATACTAATACCATGATAATTCTGAAAAAATCTTTCTTAGAAACTAGCGAAAATGTTTCCTTATAGTCAATGTCATTCTTTTGAGTAAAACCTTTGACAACAAGACGGGCCTTGTAACGTTCAAGGTTGCCACGAGAGTCACGCTTAGTTTTAAAAACTCATTTATACTCAACTCTCTTGCACACTTCAGGCAATTCCATAAGGTCTCATACATCATTATGTTCCATTGATTTAAGCTCATATTTTATGACATCTAACCATTTATCAGCATTATCACTATTAATGACTTATGAAAACAAAACTGGATCATTGTTATTAATTTTCAAATCATTTTCTGACTCTTGTAGATACACCATATAGTCATTCGGAATAACATATCTCATTTCTCTTTGAGATCTTCTTAATGTTATTTATTGTGGTTGTTTTACTATAAGTTCATTATTAACATCGAGATCATTAATTTGTTGTTCTTTTTTATTGTTATTCGGTTCAATAACATAAGGAGTAACAATTTCATAAGTAGGAGTAGAAGTTAAAGGAACTTGTACTCTAACTTCCTTAATCTCCACATTTCGTGAAGCTTCATTCCCAGTAGTTTCACTATTCTCAATGAACCGAATATTTTCAGTTTCAACAATTCTTGTATAATAGGTAGGATAGTAAAATCTATACATTTTAGACCTTTCTAGATAATCAATGAAATATCCATTGATTGTTCTTGCATCCAGTTTCTTTTTATGTAGATTATAGATTCTTATTTCTACGTGACATCTCTAAACATGCAGGTGCTTTAAACTGAGTTTCTTACTTGTCCATAATTCAAAATGTGTCTTTGGAACTGCCTTACTAGGAATCATGTTCAACAAATATACGATAGTTTTTAAAGCATACATCCACAATGACAAAGGTAAAGACATGTTACTTAATATGCTCCTAACCATATCCATTAAGGTTCAGTTACGCCTTTCTGATATACTATTTTATTATGGTGTACCTGACATTGTGTATTGAGCACGAATGTCACACTTTTCTAGAAACTTAGCAAATGGACCAGGGTGTTATCTAGTTTAATCAAATCCTCTATAATACTCATCATCTCTATCTGACTTTATGATCTTCACATTTTTGTCCAATTGTCTTTCAACTTCATTTACATAAATTTCCAAAGCATTCACTACTTGAGATTTCTCACGTAGTAAATAGACATATTCATAACGTGAATAATCATCAATAAAAGTGATAAAATACTTTTCTTTACTGAAAGAATTGACATCAAAGGGTCCACATATATCAATATGTACAATTTCAAGAAGCTATGTGCTTCTTATGGCACTTTTATTTGTGTTTTTGTTTGTTTTCTCTTAATGCAATCCACACAAATATTAAAATTAGTGAAATCCAAATCTGGAATGATGTCATTCTTTACTAACCTTTCCATTATTTCTTTAGAAATGTGACCCAAACGTTTATGTCACAGGTAAGCAGAACATTCATTCACTAAACTACATTTAGTGTCAACATTATGATGCATGATCATAAGAGTTTCAACATATAATTATCAAGATTCAATTTATATAAATCATTATAAAGTATACCAGAACCAATCATATAGGTATGTTTATACAAACTAAAATATCAATTATCAAACCTAAAAAAGTATCCATCAACATCAAGTTTAGACAAAGAAACTAAATTCCCATAAATACTAGGTACATAAAAAGTTTTAAATAAATCTAAATGATGTTCAGTGTCTGGAATTAAACGGTAAGTCTCGACGCCTTCTACTGGAACCTTCACTCTATATCTCATGAAGATGAACTTCTCATTTGGGTTTATGGTTTGGATTGTAAGGAATTCTTATATCGTATTAGAAATATGAGTTGTACATCTAAAATCAATCCATCAAGTATTATGAGAAACTTCAGTTAAATTTAATTTGAAGCATATATAAGCTTTCTTTCCAGTTCCTTGATGGTTTACATAATAGATAGAGTGATTTTGTTTATTCTTAAGTCTGGTTTTCTCCTAAACTAACATATTGTGTAATTCATGCACATTTCATTTATCTTTCATGGTATTATAATTCATTTGAGATAGACCATACTCAACCAGTAATTAGTTTATAATGAACTGCACAAGGAAATTCTCATCCACTTTCATTCCCAATGACTTACGACTTTCTACAACGTTTGTTATTTTTAATGACGTGTTCATGCATAGTATGAAAACTATCAAATTTCATGGTAGTTAAAGTACCTATTAATGTTCCAACAAGATACTTGTTAGCAGTTTGAGAGAACTCTTCCACAAAACTCACAAATTCTTTAGTACTTTTAGTTTGGGAAAAGTCAACTTGATGTTGTTTGCTATGCTCATTCCTATAAACATCAAGTGAATTTAAAGAAATGTGGATAGATACTACAATGATCATATGTATAACATTAATATTTTGAGTCATAAATTAACATACTATATAGATTCAGATAACAAATCACTTAAGCATTCAATGTATATTAATGTTCTCTTTTAGGTGATCCATCAATATATCATATTCAACATAATAATGCTAATACAATTTACATAATTTTGGCAATGATATATGCACTAACTAGAAATATTTATTATCTTTGGATATATAAATAAAATTAATAGTGTACTTACACTGCCAACAATCATGTCCATTTATTATAAGGGCAGCTAATCAACCTTTGAGCGATCCATAAATGACTTATAACAATGAACTTTAATTTACACATACACAATAGTTATCATGTCATTCATAGCATTCATTCTCTAGATAATTGAAAAATAACTTTCATACAATTTAGGATTAAATCAACTTAAAAAATTGACTACTTTAATAATTAACAAATATCACATAATATCATCTCAAATTGATAATATTATGCATAAAAATTTAATAATATGCATAAAATCATTTAAAAAAACTCCAAATTCAATCACGGTAATATACTAATATGCATTACCTTAATGTAGTAAAAGCCATAAAACCAGATTCTTTAGTGAAACTAAGTTTTTGTTGATGGTAATATACAAATGGTGCACAAAATCATTAATACATGTCGCTATTGTTAAAGGAAAACTCCTCTTGATGTGTGTGTGTGTTCGATTGTTTTGATAAAAACAATCAGATTCTTTATCATTCAAAACAAGGCGTGTTCTAATGTACACTGTACTAAATTATGGTACATGGTGCACCTTACAATTTATTTGTTATTATCCATGTTTAACATATTTTTAAAAACACCCCCACCATTTTGTTAATTATTTTTTAGCCTCTTGTGTTATGGTTATTTATTTTTATGACCTTCTTCTTCTTCCTCTTTTTCTCCATGGTTGGACTTTTTTTTTCTGATGAGATTCAACCAGTGAGACAACCCAAGTTTTTCATAATCTTTTTCTTGTTTTTCTGATCTCGATTTCAATTTTCTGGTTTTTCAAATAAATAAAAAAACATCGATTCAAGAGCCCTTGCCATGGTCGCCGTTCATTGATTCAGGACCACCGATGCTCTGTCACCACTACCCTTGTAACCCGAACTAGCGTTGTCACCCTTTACCACTGTTCCACCACCCACGACCACAGCGACCCTGAACCAGAACTCCTCCCGTGGAATCACCGTCTGCCACCATCAAAGCCACGACCCGAACAGAGCACTGCCCACAGGCAACGCCACTATCACCTCGGCCCACTGCGAGTCACCACCTGTAACGCCATCCAATCTCGTCAAAACCCAGCTCCGATACCATCATCGTTGCAACCCAAACCTAGAGCCACCGCGAAATTGCGAAGCCGCCATGCTCATTTGTGTGCAGATTTGGCGAGTACATGTGCCGCTAGAGGTGGTGCCACTGCCAGTGAGTTCTAGTTCATCTCATTGGTGTCTTCTAGTTTCAATCTGTCTGGGTTGTTCAAAAGCAAGAGGAAGAAGACAAGGTCCATGGTGTTCACGAAGGACGATGTTCGAAAATGGAGTTTCCTTAACAAAAAAAAGTCAGAAGAATCAGAAGCAAAAGTAAAGCAACGCGTGGTCTAGACGGCGTGGTGGAGGACTATGGTTGCCGGTCCATCCCCATCCCCACCACCACTACCACCACCACCCTTCCTCCCTCCACCTCTTGACCAGACGCTCCAAACCTATCAGATCTGGGTTCAAACCCTCCACCTCTTTGACCTGCCACTCCAAACTCATCGGCATGGAGGAGCAGCAACGGCGCCACATCCAGCAGCACATGTACTCACCGGATCTTCACGCATGTGAGCATGGAACTATGAAAATGCAAGAACAGAACACTTGGCCTTGGAGTTTCACCGAAATAATAACTTGTGACAGAAAAGGGGGGAGAGAAGTAGAGATGAATGAGCTTTTGTAAATATTTAATACATAAGGAGTTTTTTTATTAAAAGTAAAACTTACACAATTAACCAGCTTCTTAAGTTACAGGTAAATGATATCTCCCTTTGATTTCATTTAATATTAAATCAAACGGTTTCTATCTCAAGGTGTATGATACACCTTTTTTTTTTGCAGTGTGCATATTAGACTGATCCTCAAAACAATGAATTTTCATGTATGAAAATTGTTTATCCTTTAAAACAATTGAGTACGAAAACAATCAAGTATTTTATACTATAAAATTAATTTACACTGTACATTAAAATAATGTAATTAAAATTCATACAAATTGAGAAAAATAGTCATTATTAATTAGAGTCATAAATTTCATAATCATTCTCTGATATCACATGTTAAATTTGTAATTTTTAAAAAAATCTTAATATAGAAAGTTATCATTAAACATAAGGATTTTAGAATTCATGATTTTCACAAAATAAGAGTGTAAAAAGATACTAACTTTTATCTATGAATAATTAGTAGATTGTATTCCAAGAACATTATAAAGATCTAAAAACTCACTTTCTATTCTTTTATCTTTTTCTTTATGCTTCTTCTACTTTAGTGATGGTGAGGGAAGAAGAAACTCTGAAGGCAAAGAACAGACTTAAAGTTTTGTGCAAAAACTGTTTTTTAAATACTGTTAACTTTCATCAAGTTGACAGTTACTATAATTACAAAATTACATTTTCTCTTTTACCTAATAAGAGTTTAGACCAGTAACTTAATTTAATTATTTATTAAATTAATAAGATAAGTTACAAGTCCATCACATGAGATATTTAATCTAACATTTTTCTTATTTACTCAAACATGTGGTAATTGTTTTTTTAAATAAAAAGTTGTTTTCGAAAATAATTGAACAAAATCAAACATAGCTAATACCAAATAAAAAGAAGAATAAGAAACTAATGTAGGTTGACTCAATGAGTTTAACTTGAAAGGACTCGGTTGTACAAGATTATGGTTGGTCAGCAGTTGAACCATACAAGTTGGTCCATATAGCAATTGCGCTTGTCCCCACAGCCAAAACAATCACCACTATTGCCATAACTTGATCTATGGTCGTTGATATGCCATGCATATCCCTGTGCTCAAAAGGGTAACCGAAAAAAAAATCAAATATTTATATATAAATTAAGCTAATATATAGAGAGAAAGAGCTAATAAATTGATAGGATACCTTAGAATGATTGAGGCAGGGAAGATGAATGAGAGGCAAACAATGGTTGTGGATCCCAAGAACTGAAAGAAATACCAGATGTTTGGGATGGCCACGGCCACCATGTATGTAATGACTAGCAAAGAGAGAGTGAGAGACACAAATCTTGGGGTGTCTAATGCCAGGGTAGGCTTATTTTTCTTTGAGAATAATAGTTCATCTATGTTGGCCCTCAAGGAATAGTTCATGATGGGGTACACAAGCGCAAGATGGAGTGCATAGCTTAATCGAACATTGTCGTTAAGCAATCGACCAGCAGTGGTATTGGAATTTTGGTCGAAGTTTACTAGCATATCGGGCATGATGGAGTCCCCAAATAATAGGTACCCGAAGAAGCCAATAGCAAAGTAAATGGCCACGCAGATTATCAACGAAATCCGCACAGCCCAACTCATATCTGCAGGTTTCCCAAGCTCTGCTCTAATTGGATGAACTGCAGCAAAACATATATACAAGTTAATTATAAATCATTTTGATCATTTAGTACAATTATTATTATAATAATAATTGGGATTAAGGTGTTAATTAATTGATGAATTGATGTTCAATGAAATATTATGATATTGTCACAGGGACTGTTATAAATTATAATCCTCAAACTAACCATTGACATGGAATCCGAACCCGTAACAAACACTGGGACAGTGGTGAAAAGGTCAAAAACGGTGACTTGAGAAAAATCAGGCACTATCCTCAGTGACTGAGTTTTGCCGGACCATAATGCATAAAACGCCATTGATGAGCTTATTGCGACAAAGACCAATGCTAGTAAGATGGATATTGCAGAACTATACCTGAGTGAATCTGTATATATATAAAGCATAGAAACAAGCTGTGATAATTTGCAAAAAAAAAAAAAGCAAAAAAAAAAAATGGGCTTGTGGATTTGGGTAGTATTACTGACCAACACGCCGTAACATAACCAATGGAAGCATTATGAAGAACGCAACTATAAGAAGAGCAAAAGCGCGAGAAGTCCACCAGTGGATGCCAAACCATTCTTGTAGAATACCCAAGTGTGTAGTTCCTTTGGACTCATTTCCGCAGAGCACGTCTCCTGCGAAAACAAGGGAGTGAACTCTCAAATTTACATCACACACAAGAATAGAATATTGTTAATCCATATTAAAAAAAAACTAAAAATTTAACAAATCAGTTTGATAGTTGCGAGTTTTGCGACTTATGTTATTTGCAGTAGAAAAATAGTGCACAGAATTTCATAGTATATAGAAGATAATGAGTGTGCAATCTCCACAAACATTCCAATTCAACCCCAATATATACCTTCAGTGTCACTTTCAAATATATTGTCTCATATATACAATGAAAATATGAATAAACTTCAATGTGAATATTCTATAAATTCAAGATCTATACATTAACAGGTCAGATTCTATTACATTAAATAAAATTAAAAGTTTCATATAGTAGATTGACGTGTTATTAGCATTTTTTTTAAGACAAAATCAATTTCATGTTAAATAATGAGAGTATGACACATAGATGTTAAGAACATCAAAGTTTAATAGATGGTTAATGAGAATTATCAACGATTTAGTTTAGTAAAGAAAGATAAATATCCATTCTGATTATGAAAGTAAAGTTCATGCTAATTTTTTTAAATAAAAAACTAAAGAAAGCAACCCATTTGTTTCTTCTTAAATTGGATAAAATAATTGCACACTTTTTTTTATTGTGATTAGGTGGTGTTAATCCACCTTATTGATTTAGTCAAAAATAAAACACTCACAATGATATTTCTTACAACTTAATCTCAAATAATTTTCATAATTAAGTTTTAAACATATGATTATATACTTATCCACACATTATATACTTATTTACTACTAAATAAATATAAGGGGTTAAATTTGCACACCGCAGATATTTTTTTTTTAACGTGAAATATAAGTAGATAGTTAGGATAGCTTATATTTTGATTATAAATTATAACTGTGTCCCGCACACTCTACCAACAAAAATAAAAACTATGACCCGCACAATTGAAAGTTTAAATGATTTTAATTAAATTTAAAATTTACACCTATTTTTGTACTAAAAACAAAAAGATGCATCGTGTAACATGTGCAATCAAATAAATAACCCAACTCAAATTTAAAATGATTATTTTAATATATTATTTATACTATATAATAATAATAATTATTATTATTATATTTTTGTCAATATAATTTTAATATTGTTATCATTGTATTATCATCGCTATTATTATAATATAAATAAAAAAATATTGGATTGCAGAACTGTAAGCAACTGTGGCCCCACCCATCAGCCCACTAAGTCCAACCCAGTGGATTTTCAGACAAGATGATCCTCATCCCAAAATCATAGATATAGTGTCATAAATGGTTTTCCCTTTTATATTTTTCTATCGATTGAGTATAAACTTGAGCTGTCAATTAACCCAAATTTGCTTCGTAAAATCCTAATGATTGTAAAAGGGGAGAGTAAAAATTGAGGTGCAAAGCAAAATTCGCAGTTTGCTTAGAATCAACCACAGAAAACAACAGGAGCAAAGATTGTGATGAATTTTCTGGGGTTTTATGTTTATATTAGATTGAAGGTGAAGAAGAACATACCAAGAATAATGAAATATATGATAAGGATACCAAGATTGGTTATGATGACACAAATCTTGACAGCAAGGGATCCTAGCGTGCCAAATGACTCGCCCACCATGCCCGCGTAGGTAATGGATTTGCCGGAGCTTGTGTACCTTAACATAAACTCCACCGTGATATCTGTTATCAGTGCCACCAACACGATCACCACGAACCCCGGAATTATTCCTAGCACCTTCATGGTCGCCGGAATTGACATGATTCCGGCACCGATCATGGTGGTTGATATGTTGAACACCGCCCCGGAAATGGATCCATCTTGCAGACTCTGATCTTCCGGGGAGTCCTCACAATCCGGTAGGAGAGGGACAACAACTTGGGTGATGTTCGACTTGGAGTCAAGCTTCATTTTGGTGTTGAATCATGAATGTTGTTGATGGAGGCACAGCGATGTGGTCTTTGTCTTTTATCTGTTATGTGTCTATGCATTAAGGGGATCAATTATTGGACCCGCCAATCACATGGTGATCCTCATATCATAATCTATGTTAAAAAAATTGGTCAAAGATATATATAGTATAAAATTAAGGCATTATCCAGTATCCACAAACTCCTTTTTTAAGGGAATTTTAAATTTATATACTCGACAAAAGTCCAGAATATATACTTTTTCTTTTAAAAAAATTGGAAATTATATCCTCATAATTCATAAATCATAACAGATGAGCAATTCAATTCCCTACTCATATGTATAAACCTGGAAAAAAATGAATTTAAAGAAAAATGGAAAAAGAAACCAAAACAAAAATAGATGGTAATTACGTACTGCCTATTACAAATTTGGAAAATATTATTTATACATCAAAATAATTATATCATCCTTATATCTTATTTCTTTGAAAAATAAAAAATAAAAAGAGTACATATTAAAATATATATTTTTCTTATTTTATTATTAAAAAAATATTGTAAAAAATATTAAAAAATAATATACAAATATCATTAATCTTACGCTTTACATTTCTTTGTCATCTTCCACATTCCCAGCTGAGAATGCCTTGGCGGTATTTTGAGATCGAATCTGCTGATTCATATCTTTATCCACTCAACCCAAATTTCCCACATACACCAATACAAACAAAGCAATTAATAAGAGTTTTTTCACGACTAGCTTACACCTAAGTTACACTTATATGTTACTACATCATATAATATATAAAGAAAATATATATATTTTTATATTCTAACATATATCATTATGATATAAAATAATATATTTAAAAATTTATTATATGATAAATACATTATTTTAGTAACTGATATGTAACATTTTATATTATAATTTAAACATTAAATTTAAATTAAATTTATTATTCATATTTACAAATATAAAAATTTATAATCATATATTGATTACTTTGACAAATATATGTTTACATATTAATTCATATTAAAAAAATTCAAAAAAAATTCACCTATATTTAATTGATTAAGTTATTAATTGTTTTTATTGATGATTAATCTTAAAATTTTAAAATTTTTTAAAATGTCTAATATCATCTTTGCTTTATATGTAATATCACCTTAAATTAATTAATTATATTTTAAAATTACTATATTTATTCATATATAATTATTTTATATTATTTACAAAATTTTAATATATACATCACACAAAATTGGGAATTTTGCATGAAAATATAGTAAAATTAATTAAATATAATTTATTATAAAGAAATTAAATTTTATTAAGTGTTTTTAAACTAAGAAAATATAGTAATTTTATTTGGTATAATCTTGATAATAAGATGATAAAACATCCTAATAAATAAATACATACAAATTAATATTGAAAAAGATAAACTATAGAATCAAAAATTGAAATTATCAAAAATTATATAAACTTTATTAGAAGGTTATATAAAAAAATATTTATTGAGATGAGATACATAACTCGAATATCATAGTACAGAAAGAATTGATTAATGAAAACAAAAAAATGGCTTTGAGAATGTTCCAATGCATATTTTACTAATTATAACTTAATTAAATTCATTTAAATCATTTGAGATGTCATATCTCTAGGTTAAGTATATTTTTATTTATTTATTGTAATATTTTTTAATTTATCCTATGCATTGCACGAGTAAAAAACACTAATAATATATAAAGAGAATCTATATGCTTTCATATTTTGACATGTGTTATTCTGACATAAAACATGTTTAAAAATATGTTATGTGACAAATATATGATCCTAATAACTGACATGTAACATCCCATGTTGCAATATAAAAAGAAGATGTACATGTGTTATCAGATCTAAATTAAATTTATTACTCACACATACAAATATAAAAAATTTATAATCACATATTAATTACCCTGATATATATACTTTTGCATATTAATTCAAATTCAAAAAAATCATATAATATATAAAAGAAGGTACATGCCTTCATATTCTGACATAAAATAACATGTTTAAAAATTTACAATGTGACAAATACATGATCTTAATAACTGACGTGTGACATCTCATGTTACAATTTAAAAGGAATATGCACATGTATCGCCAAGTATAAATTAAATTTATTACTCACGCATATAAATATAGAAATTTATAATTGTATATTAATTACCTTGACATATATACTTTTGCATATTAATTCATATTCAAACAAATTCAACTCATATAATATATAAAGAGAATGTACATGTCTTCATATTCTAATATGTGTCATTCTGATATGAAACGTGTTTAACAATCTATCATGTAGCAAATACATAATCCCAATAATTGACATGTGACATATCATGTTACGATTTTAAAAAAAAAGTACACATGCATCCCTAGGTCTAAATTAAATTTATTGTTCACACTTATAAATATATAAATTTATAATCACATATTGATTACTTTGACATATATACATTTGCATATTAATTCATTTTCAAAAAAGTTCTCATCTATATTTAGTTGACCACGTTATTAATTGTTTTTATTGATGATTGATTTTAAAATCTCAAAATTTCTATAGGTGTCTAATATCATTTTTACTTTATATGTACTATCACCCTCAATTAATTATTATATTTTTAAATTACTATATTTATTCTTATATAATTATTTTATATTATTTACAAAACTTCAATTTATACATCATACAAGATTGGGAATTTTGCATGAAAATATAGTAAAATTAATTAAATGTAATTTATTATAAAGAAACTAAGAATTTACTAAGTGTTTTTTAAACTAAGAAAACATAGTAAATTTTTTTATATAATCTTAATAATAAGTTGATAAAATATCCTAATAAATAAACACATAAAAATTAATATTAAAAGAAATAAACTATAGAATCAAAAATTAAAATTATTCAAAACTATATAAACTAATTATTTATTAAAAAATAATATAAAAAAATATTTATTGAGATGAAATACATAACTCAATTATCATAGACAGAAAGAGTTGGTTAATGAAAACAAAAAAAATGGTTTTGAGAAGGTTCCAATGTATATTTCATTAATTATAATTTAATCAAATTTATCTAAATAATCGATATGTTATATCTCTAAGCTAAATATATTTTTATTTATTTATTATAATATTTTTTAATTTATATCATGCATTGCACGAGTACAAAATACTAATTATTATAAAAATAACTTTTAAATCATTATTCTCATAATCAAATGCTTTTAATAATGAGATGATTTATTAACTGGATAATACTGTAAAAACGTTCATATTAACAATGAATCAAAATTAAATATATATATATATATATATATATATATATATATATATATATATAAAATATCCATTTACTCAGTAAGTGAGAAAGTAATTTCTCGAGATAAGATCAAGCGCTTAAATAAAGATTCCTCTCAACGATGTTATTTTTATGTACATAAATTTTAGGATCAAATTTAAGATCACATACTTAAAAGACGTATACTTTTTCTACCTGAACCAACACATGTGATAACTTTATACAATTTATAAGTATCCGTTTGGTTCTTAAAATTGAGCATGAAATTAGAATTTAGAATTAGAATTAGACATCTTAATTCTAATTTTTATGTTTAAAATACTATTTAAAATTAAAATTATAATTTCATAAACCAATTTCATAGAATTGAAATATAATATAGAGTATCATTAATTGTTTCTTTGCATTTGATAAATAATAGATAATATTTAATATTTAATATCAGTAACGATGAATTTAATAATATTAGTAATTGCTTTATATATATATATATATATATATATATATTGTTGCAGAATTATAATCTTTTACTATAATTTGATAATTTGGTGAGATAAACCCACACTAAAATAGTTAATGATAGTGCAAAATAGTTTTTATTGTTTATAAATCAAGATTAAACTCTTAACTATTTAGAGCATTTTGGTTATACTCTTTTGCCATTCCAATCGCGCAATAAATGAAATGTGGACTCAAGTAATCAAGTTCTTTTTAATAAGTACCCTTTCTAAGTGCCTTGAACGTTGAGATATTGTGAAACAAATCTAATACAAATTTAAAGAGAGTATAAATTATATAAGTTTTTCATATCATGGAAAAATTAAAGTAAGTTAACATGTGAAAATAAATTAAAATAATTGTTTGATCCTATTTATACAACTTCCATGTAAGTATTAAATATATATAAATTTACATAAAAAGTTTACTAAAATATTGCCACAGATAAATAAATTAACGAGTAATATAATAAAATTTTAAATATGAGTCATTGTATTGCTATTTATAAGTTTAGAAGAATGTTTGGATTAATATATTTTACACTAAAAAAAAATCTCTTTAAAATATTTTGATTATAAAATCTTTTAAATCAAAACAAACAAATTTAAACATGTTTTAAATATTTGAATATTAAATTAAAAAATTATAATTATAGATGTGAAATTTAAAATAACCCATTCGATGGACGAAGAAAATAACTTATTACTTTGTAAAAAAAAAGTTTTAGAAAGGTTTAAATTTTTAGGTCTATCTCCATATATATTTTTTTTGGGTCTGAACATCTCCATTGTTTATTTGCCTTCCAATTGGTGTAGCCCATTAAAATGGCGAAAACAACCCAAATAGTGAATAGAGCCCAATAATCGGAGCCCAGAGACAGGGGAGAGCATATTCCGAAAAAGCAAAAATTGACAACTGTGTTGTGTGTGAAACGGAAGCCAGTTCCTTTATGTTGCGTCCCCATTTTTCCAGTTTGGTGGTGAATAGTTTCTATCTGTAATCGTCTCTATCTCTGAGTATAGTTGTTATTGTAATTGTAATATCTATCTATCTATCTACGTGCGTATGAATAAATAAAAGTTAGAAAGAGAGGGAATTGAATTGATCGAAAATGGGGGATCAGTTGGCAAGGGCGGAGGATTTCGAGAAGAAAGCAGAGAAGAAGCTGAGCGGTTGGGGATTGTTCGGCTCCAAGTATGAAGACGCCGCCGATCTGTTCGATAAATCCGCCAATTCCTTCAAACTCGCTAAATCATGTACCCTTTTCCCCACCTCCTTCCTTAATTGATTGCATAAAATTGAATCATAGCATGTTGCATAACGTTAATCCATTAATTAATTGCTTGCATACAATCATAGAACTTATTAACGTCGTTTTAGATTTGCTGGCGCATTTTGTGAAATCAGGCCTGAATTAGTTCTGTATGTGTTGTTATTTGTTATGGTGACATTTCAGGGGACAAGGCAGGATCCACCTACATCAAGTTGGCAAATTGCCATTTGAAGGTAACTGGATTCAATTTTTTATTTTTTATTTCGTTTTTTTGTGTGTGATCTATCCTTGCTGTATCACTTTTGCGTGCTTTAAGAAGCCTGTAATGTGTCTAATGACAATGTTGTTTTCTGCTTTTAGTTGGAAAGCAAGCATGAAGCTGCCCAAGCTTATGTTGATGCTGCACATTCCTATAAAAAGACTAATATAAATGGTATGTATCTATGTAAGTGGTTACAATACATACATTAGGATTATTTTCTGGTTGCTAATCAAGTCATTATATTTTAACCCTACTAACCCATGGGCCATGGCTCTTTGTGTGCCTATGTTAGCAGCAAAAAAAAATAAATAAATAAATAAATAAAAATCAATATGATTGCCATTGGTCATACGCCATGCACTTCAAGAGAAATATGCTACTGCAAAATCTTCCTCCCATGCTGTGAAATTGTGAATTCATAATCTTTTTTTTTTTTTGGTGCCAACTGTATTCTTTTACTCATTTCTGAATTCTGATTACAGCTTTAAATTGTGCTCTTGCCTCCATGCAACAAGGCCTGTTCCTTTTGGCATTAATACTTCTATCACTATGTATCAATTTTAATCCTAATCATATGGCTTATGCATGATAAAATTATATAAGAAATCTTCTTGTTTTTTATTATTCAAGCTTTCCTTATGTAAAAATCAGATACTTGGTTTTACATATACAATGCGCTGAGCTCTAAGTATGGGTTCATACTTTTATCTAGTTTTAGTCAGATATTGAAATTAATTAGTTTATGTGTAAGTTGATTACAGATAAGATCCATCTGCCTGTTTTCTTTTATGCTGGTTATTTGCTTCCCATTTTTAGATTGGAATTTGGAAATAATTATGAAGTTCTGAAACATGTGTTAGCATGCCATCACTTGCATTGATATAAAGACAATAGCACTTTCAATGTTAAGCTCCTTTTTCTCTCTCTTAATGCAGAGGCTGTATCTTGCTTAGACAATGCTGTAAATCTTTTCTGTGAAATTGGAAGACTCTCTATGGCTGCTAGATATTTGAAGGTATATATCACTATAACTTTAGATTTTTCTTTCAGTATGATCATTTAAATTAATTTTTTTGAATGCATAGTTGGTTGTGTATGGTGTCTTTCCTATTGGGTATTTTTTTTTATGTATTTTACAACAATCACCATGAACATGTCATAACTGGGTTTTACTATTATGCGCACAGGAAATTGCGGAGTTGTACGAGTCTGAACAGAATATTGAGCAGGCTGTTGTTTACTATGAAAAGTCAGCTGATTTTTATGAAAATGAAGAGGTGACAACTTCTGCAAACCAGTGCAAGCAAAAAGTTGCTCAATTTTCTGCTCAGCTAGAACAGTAAGTTTTTCTAGTTTCTGCTTATTTTATCTTTTTTGTTACTGTGAAGGCCTGAATAGTAATGCTTGAGCCTGGGTTTCTTCTCTCGTTCTATGTTTGTTGCTTACCATGTTTATTCGTTTAGTAAGCTGGCCTTCCTTTGTATCACCTGCTCTTATTGATCGGTACCTTTTCTCTCCCCCCTCCCTCTTCTTCCCAGTTTAACATCTGCTCAGGTTTTAGAATTATTAGTTTGATATATTTCCACAATCCAAATTATGTTGACTTGCTAAGATTTGTAATTGTATACATGGTGTTAACAAAAATAAGTCCATTAGAGCATTTGGTCTCATTCATAGGTTGATGTGTATGATGTTTTCTAATTAGAGCAGGAACTGCTAAAATAATGTAAAGAAAGCCAGAATTTATTTTTAAAGTGAAAGGAAGTTTATTATAGCCTTGTCTTTTTGTTAAATTGAATATTAACTGTTTCTGCTTTTTGATAATTCTCCAGATATCAGAAGTCAATTGAGATTTATGAAGAGATAGCTCGCCAGTCTCTCAACAATAATTTGCTGAAGTATGGAGTTAAAGGACATCTTCTTAATGCTGGCATTTGTCAACTTTGTAAAGGGGATGTTATTGCTATTACCAATGCATTAGAGCGATATCAGGTCTAATATTTTGAAGAATTTACATCTTGAGATTGGGACATCACCAGTTGCTCAATTCTTTGAATATGTATTTGTTTTTGCAGGAATTGGATCCTACATTTTCAGGAACACGTGAATATAGACTTTTGGCGGTACGTCACTAGTTGTGGAATTTCATTATTTTTTTTATGACCAAGTAAATTAGATCAAAGTGTGGGGGCTTATCAATAACTGCCTCCTCTGTTATAATGTTCTTATTTAATATTTGGTATTTTATTATAATATTGTAATTATTGCGTTGAATGATGCTTTAGTCACATATTTGCCCAATGAAGTACTGACATTTAAAAAAAAAAATTGGGCAGGATATTGCTGCTGCAATTGATGAAGATGATGTTGGAAAGTTTACTGCAGTTATCAAGGAATTTGATAGCATGACCCCTCTAGTAAGCTCCAAATTGTTGAAAAATGGGACAATTTTTAGTTGGAGTCTGACAAGAATATTTCCAATATAGTTTATATCCATATTTTTATAACAGAATACTCATAATTTATCGTAATTAAATTGCCCCATTTTACAGCAATTTAATAAAAATGTTTTCACTAATTTGCATCTGCTGTAGAATTTTCCCCTGAAAAATTGATTCATTTTTGTAGTTTGTTATATTGAACTTTTCTATGTAACTGCTAAGAGAGATGAGTTGCAGGACAGTGCCTTTCTGCACCAGTTCAAAACTTACACTCTCTACTTTTACCAAATTCTACAGATTGTGAAATATTTAGTGATTGTGAAACATGGGTCAGAGATTTCATCAAATTCTACAGTTTTATATGCGAAAAGAAAACCAAAGAAAAATGATTATCAGTTTTTTTGTCTGTGTAACTGTGTTCAACTGAGTTATGACCTGTTTTTGACTTAAACGTCTGTCCTTGTTCCGATCGTTCCTCTTTTGCATTTCATAAACAAAACTGTGAGTATTTCATCAACACTGACTGTTTGCATGAATATTGTGCAGGATTCTTGGAAGACAACCCTTCTTTTGAGGGTGAAGGAAAAGCTGAAAGCCAAAGAACTTGAGGAGGATGATCTTACTTGAATTGCACCTTAGTCTTCTGTCGCAACGACTTCATGTTTGACAATTTGCCTTGTATTATGCTTGTCTGTCCAGTTGTTCATCTTACATATCTACTTATATGAGTGTACTTGCTTTGGGTTTCAATTGAAGTGGTGTGCTTGAATTCATGAAATGAGTTTGTTGTGAGGCTGCTTGAGTCTGATCTTATCCGCTTTTATTGGATTTGCATATCACGGCGACAGCATACTGGCATCATAAAGAGATGTTATTATAGTAGCTTATTTGGAAGGATGAAAAATCTCCAGTATTGATGGATCATTGAACGTCTAACACTTATATTTCCATTTATGCCATGTCATTTTGATCATTTCTGAATTATTGGAAATGTGGAGCAAGAGAGCATCTACAACTATTGTTTTTATATCGTATAAAAAAAAGTAGTTTTTATAAGTGAATTAGTGAGATGGCTGTTACTGGGTTTATATTTCCTGAATTTCTTCCAAGAAATATCAATTAAGGGTATGATTAATGGATTTGTCTAACATGGGCCTAATTATGTGTGGTGCATCGTTGCACCATTAATTTTGAGTCGTTGATCTATTAATAAAAAAAATCAAAGGATTGAGTTGAATGACCGACTACCTTTTGAATGGATATCCTTATGAATGACCCACCCACACTTAACTTGAATTGACGGTGAACTGCAAACCCATGACTACCATCATCTCTGCCATCATAGCAATCGCCTCGCCTCGCCACCATGCCCAGATCTCTAACCACCAACATGATGCCTCTCCCTTTTGAACCCACATCTTGGTCCTACAGCCATGGCCAAAACTACTGACCCAAAACAGAAACCAAACCCAATCATCGCACCCATCTTGTCCTTCGCCGGAGCCACCACCACTAGCCCAAAACACCCAAACCAAAACTCAAATCAAATCACCATCCATCGTGATCCTTCCCCCACCTCGCTCCCAACCTTCCAAGGCCAAGCCAACCGCCACCATGTAGCTAAATAAAAATTGCCTCGCCAACCAAACTGATCCCCTCAGTCGTTGGTGATCCACACATTGTTGTCACCTCCTCCACGCTCTGCCATCAAACTCAACTACCCTTTCCTTGTGTGCATTTTTGGTGCTTGTGTAAAAATCATATTTCTCTAGTTCTTTTTTTTCTTTTATTTTGCTTATTGGTTTCAATTTTAAGTTGTTGATATATTGGTTTAGTTGCATTTGAGTTGGGATTATTTGATCGACACTCTTAATCCCAATCCTTGGACGTGGCGACACAATTCATGCACGATTTCAGTGAATATTAAAAGGAAAAGTAGTTGGCCAATAATAATAGGTCATTTGAGTGGTGCATCCATGCATCATCAAAACTCAGGTATATGCATATTAGACGGTTCCATGATTGAATGAGTATTTAAAAAAAATGAGAATTTAGAAATTTTAGAACAAAAACTACTTTTCTTTTGCTTGGTATAACAAAAATGAGAAGGTGACAAATAAAATATTTATTTTCACTATAGGACATAACTTTAGTTGAAAATCATTTTTGTTATGTTCTATGTTTTACTTTTTTTACTTAAAACTTTATGAACTAAACATATCCTAGAGTTGATGCTTTCCTTGAGGTTTTTTATTTAACCAAAGTAGTGTACTTTTATAAATTATTTATTAAATTAAGGTAGTTTTAATTTTTTTTATCAATTTGGGATACTTTTTGTTATACGGGTAAGAAACTCAATATTTTATTTTATTTTATTATCACATCATGTAAATAACAATTTCAATTTACTCTTTGTAAAAAGTTGACATTGTCCTATCAATCAAATGAATAATCAACTTTAATAATATTTTAATTAAAAAATAAAAGTACAATTTAAAGTTGCTTCTTCCAAAAGTTAAAACTACTCTCTCTCACTCAAATACAAATCATGTTTAATAAATATTTTCATAATAAAATAAAATAAAAACAACTTTAAATTACTCTTTTTAAAAAGTTAATACCACATATTAAATACTCAAAGCAAGAACGACTTATAATTATTTCTTCTCTTCTACTCTCTACGTGGCTACATGCACTCGACTGATTTCGCCAAATTCCTCCCTTTTTAAACAACACCCGCTGATCCCCCCTACTCCAGACACTTATTGCTTTCACTCTCATTTTCATTCTACTCTTTTATTCTTACTCTTTCAGTGTATTGCTTTTTTCTCCTTCGTCAGTTTCACGTGGACTTCCACTATGGACGTGAATCTATCAATTGAAAGTTGATAATAAGGTAAGTGTAATGCAGTGCACTTTTCCCTTCTTCTTTTTTATCTTAATCTGAATTTTTGTAACCTTGTTATTCTCATCTGAATTGCAACCTTGATAATATCACGTGGACTTCCACTGTTATCCTTCATTGTGTTGCCTTTTTTTTTATCTGAATTATTTTTAACTTTGTTATTCTTATTAATTAATTAATTTATCTATTGCATTATATGTAACTGTTTGTAATATTGTTATTTATTAATTTATTATTGAATACAATTTTTATGCAAGGTTAGAATAAAGTAATTTTACACTATTATTTAATAATGTATTGAGACATTATTTAATGAGTTTGACAAAGTAAAAATTTATATGTATTATTAATTTCATTAAATAATGTGATAACATATTATTTTATGACAGTATAAATGTATTTTACAATATTTGTGTTCAAAATTAAATGCAATATTATATATCAAAAAATTCTAAGATATTACTTTTAATAATACCATTGTCAAATAAGAAGACTTTGTCTTAAAAAGAATTGATATTGTTATATACAAAGAATCTTATCATTCTAAATCTTAAAAGCTTTATTAAGTTTAACAATGTCAACTTGTCATATATAGTGATTAGTAGAGTTAGACTTTAGTTATTTGATTAAGATTGTTTAATATGAAATTTTTATTGAAAAAAATTACGATTTATTAATTTATTCGAAGAGAAAGTCTTTTTAAATAATAGTGTAAAATTACTTTTGTAAATTCTTTTTAAGGATAAGATCTTTTTATCTATCAATTCTTTTAACTAATATTTTTAATAGTGATTTTCATTTATGCATGTTGTATAATTAATTAATTAATAAAATCTTGATTAGATCATAATAATTATTTATGTTGGACAAATTAGGTGTTACATATGGTGTCCATTTCATCTTCATAATCAGCATTGTGCATTCAGGACTAGAAGATCCATCATTATCGACAATGTAATAACTTGTTTGTTGTGGAAGTTCGCTAATAGGTAATGATGATGCGACTAGATAAGTCATAATAATTGGGGAGGTCAAGCCAATAACATTAACATCAGCATTAAAATCACCCTCAATTTTAGTGTCAAACGAGTTGTCATCGAAAATTTTACCTTCATCTTCATCTTCACTGGACTCCATTGTCAGGTCTCTATTCCAATCTTCATCATCATCTAAAAGCTCAATGAATGCATAAGACTGACCACAAAAAGATGCAACAACAGACTCATCAATAAGGCATTCTTCATAAGCAGTTCATAGTTGAATATTCATATGACATGAATCTGCAAGTAAGGATGAACTTCCTACAAAGTTGATCTCAATGTACAGTTCTAATACTATCATAGAAGAGTGTTGATCAAAAGTGCTAGTCATGCCCTCACTAAGCATCCTCATCATCAAATATTTCAAAAGTAGTATATTTGCTCTCATTTCGACATATCAAAAAATTATATGTAAGACCAGAAATGATTTAACGAGACTGAATGTTCAATTTAACATGAATCTTTCTCTTCAACATATTATAATTGATACTGCGCTTAATTTGAATTGGTATAGTGTTGCCTTCGAATGTGAGCCCTAGTGACCCTTCAAAATTTCTATCATTTGAATTGATGAAAACATCAAATTAACTCATCCTTGGAAGGAGTTTTAAAAAATATATACAAGTATTTGTGAGAGACAAATTTAAAAGTTGCAAGAAAGAGTGTACAAGAGAGAAGAGATGGGAAGAGTGCTTGCCCGAGTGGGATTTTTAATAAAGAGGACGAGGAAGATTACATCAGCCATGGGAATGAGGTGCAAAACTTTTAGGTTATGTTTGGAAGTTTTAAAGTGAATGGAAAAGAGTGACTTATAATAGAATGAAAATAAATTGAAGGGAAGATAATATGTCATTTTATTGTTTGAATGTTTAATGAATTTATAATGAAGGAGAAGTAGAATGTTCAAGTCATTCATTCCTTAATTCTCCAAATTGTAGGGACAATAATTGGAAGCTTTGAGTGGTAAGGGAAGGACTCCTTGACCCTCCTTTGTCATTTCGTTCTCTCTTTTAAAAATTAACTTCCAAACACACTTTAATTAAGTTTTTGCATTCTATTCCATGACATTCTCTCCCTTATCATCCTCCTCAAGTAGAGCAACTTGAAGTTGACTCTTTTATTTTATTATTAAAATATTTGTCAAAATTAATTCTTTTTTTACTGATGTGATATATATCATATTAACTTTTGGAAAGAGCAACTTATAATTGCTCCTTTACTTTTTATTATAAAAAATATTAAAATTAATTTTATCTTTGGTGGATGTGACGTCAAGTTTTAAAAAGAATAACTTGAAGTTATTTATTTTATTTTATTATTAAAATATTTATTAAGGCTTATTCTTATATAATTAACGTGTCAATTTTTAAAAAATAATTTCAAATTACTCTTTCATTTATTTTTAATTAAAATATTATTAAAATTAATTCTTCTTTTAACTTATGTGATAATGTCAGTTTTTTACAAAAAACATATTAAAGTTACTCTTTATATAATATGATAAAAAATAATAAAATATAAAGTCCCTTATTAATATGACAAAAAAGATCCAAATTAATAAATAATTTTAAAATTATCTTAATTTAATAAATAATTTATAAAATTACAATATTTTGATAAAAACCCTTTTCTTGATGTTTGTTTCTTTTCGTGCCAGAATGGAATTCTCGATTATATATTATTCTTAATTGTTTGAACAAAAGGAAGTGATACTGTTTTCATATTCGTTTTCTTTTGTTCCTTAATGACTAATGAGGTTTTCCTTTATACGTCCTTTCTATTTCATCCCTTTTCATTTTATAATTATTTTTTAACGTGCTGATGGTTTCACCTGCCATCAATCTCCTTAAAATAATTTTGAATGAACTTACTACCATAGCCTTCTCTACACCTCGTTATGCCCATAATAATTTATAAAAAAAGAAGGTGCCATCACAATTTAGTTATCAATACATGATAGCTTGTATTACTAATAAATATAAAGAGTGGTTTAATCAAATAAATAAATAAAGAGTTGTCAAAATGTGATGACATTATTTTTTTTTGAGTACAGGAAGGGTATTCTTGGGATAACTTTCATGTCAACTGAGATTAAATCACTTTCTAGATTATCTTAAGGGCGCATTCTCACATCAATCTAGATTAAAATAAGGTAAAGGTGTATTCTCTTTCTAAGTGATCTTTAAGTGCTAGCACAAAGTTTAAACCAGGAACCATATAATTCATTAATCACTAGGGCAACTTATCATTGGGTTTGTGATGGTATTATTCGGTTTGATTTTTTTGGCTCAGCTAAAAAAGTCAGTAAATTATTCATATCTAGATTAAAAGATTCACAATATTTTTTATGGTTAAACTTCAAAAAATTAACATAAATATAATTTAAATCTAATCTTAAAAGATATATATCTATTCACGCATCACATAGTCCTCTGTCATATCTCAACTCGTTTGTTAAAATTTGAGGTAACTTCCGCTATTACTTTCGTACTAAATAAAAGACCAAAATTAATTTAGTGTAAATTAGATGCACTATACTTTCACTCATTCCACAACTTTTGTCGTTCAAGCAAATGTAAAGTAACTTTTATTCTAAAATTTTCACCTTCTAATTTTTCACTTCTCAAACAAAAACACATTAGTTGTCACTTTTGTTAGTAGTTTGACTTGGCAGAGGAATATTGGGCCGCCCTTAAAAAATCACTTACCGCAAAATGAAAGAAACAAAAATCTTATGTTAAGTTAATACTTAATGGATCGCATCTGTACTTTTTAAGTTACATAAATCTTAGTTTGAATTCGTTTACCAGGAAAAAAAAACTAAAAAATAAGTTTTTATTTTATTTTAAAAAATGTCAAGTTGATGCATGAGCTAATTCACCTAATTGTTTTTTAAAAAAATACAGAATTATATATGTGGCCAACATCTCATAAAAAACAATATGTGGCCAGCAAACAATAATGATACTCAAAACTATGGCTAGATATTTCTATACAAATAGTCATTTAATAATCATTAATATTTTGAATCAGGTAATCAGGTATAGACACTAAAATAAACAGTATCGCATAATTCTTCAAAGTGATATCATCTTAAACAATATTAAACAATATTGAATTTAAAAGAGCTAAGCTACACAGAACCGGCGAGTCATTGCACGGTCTATTATGTACAGGGGGATTCACGATCCTCTAGAATTGTTGAAAAACTGCATGGTTTGCAGTTAGTGACAGAAAGATGCAACAACATTTGTTTTATAATTTTTTAAATATAGATTATTTTTTCAAAGTGATATCTCTTTCTCTCTCTTATTGCAAAGAGAATTTCACTGCAGGGGATCCAAATTCTATGTGCAGCTCATGCAAGCTCAGCTCAGCTTACACAACATAGAAAATATTGACCCTATAAAAATAATAAATAAATTTGACAGTTTCAATATATTTTCATGTACCGGTCACCTACTCAAGAATCTTATTAAAAAAGCTTGATAGAAACGAGTGACACGAAATAGAAGAGAGATAATGTTTAACAAGGTGGTGGGATCCGTACGTCTTTCTCTTCCACAGTGACAAGATTCTAGATAAATTATCGTTTTTCCTTGTTTTTTTCATGTTGTCTTCGTTTCTTGCTGAAAAAAGAAATTTATTTTCCACCCACCAAATGAAATTTTCAATATTTTCAGTCTGTCTGGCAAGTGGCACATTAAGCAATCTGTTTGACTATTTAAAATTACGTGTTAAGCCTGCGACTACAAGTACAAGGGACCATTCTTGTATAGCCAACACCAACTGTTCACATGCGATGACTTTGTTTTTACCTTGTATAGTTGGAGTTTAGATTCCATTTTTTGATTGTAAATTTTGTCGCATATAACTCTTACTTGGATTCAACGCCTTCTTCCTCTTGTGTCAGCTTTTGGGTATGTTTCTACTTGACACCAACTCCTGCATCTTTAGCTTTCTTCCATCAGCTTATGCCTTCAAAATTTGATGTTATTGTTCTACGTTTTCTCTCTTATGAGCATATATTTGATTACCAGGATTTTGTGAGGATTTCTGTCATGCAAATTTGAGGTTGCTTTCCTATGTTTGAGATGAATCTGTTGGTATTAGTAGAATTAGATTTTGGGTTTTGACTTTTGAGTTATCTTCTAATTTCTAGTCCGTGAATTGTGAATTTTAATCAATAATATGTTTATGATGATCTTGTTTTGATTTTTTATATACTTGGATGCCTTCTTTGTTCTTATGGATTCACATGAAATTAGTTATGGATTTGAATACTTAGCACAGATTCTTCTGTTTTTGTCCTCGCAGTATTTGTTCTATACCCTTACCATTGATTATACGGTTCTGATTTTGATTGAAAAAGCTCAGATTTTATATCAGAATGGTTTCAAATTCAGTTGATAATGGGAATCCTGAAGATGAGATTGAGGAATATAATGGAAGTAAAGTGAAGGAGTTTGTTTCCATAGATATTTCAACTTCAAGAAGAACATTGCTGAGCAGTGAAAATCCTCAGAGAAAGTTCCAGGGCACCTTGAGTTCTACCCCTAATAGGATCAAGTTCTTTAAATTTGGTTCTGCATCTGCCAGATTCAAGCGGCTTGCTACTGAGAGGGACCAGATTTCACAATCTGTCCCTTCTCTTGGTTCATTAAGAGAACGCTTCAGTGGCATGTTTGCTAAGAAACTTGACTGGGGTTCAATCAAGAAGATGTGCATAGAATGGATTAGGGACCCAATGAACATGGCCCTTTTTGGGTGGGTCTTCTGTGTTGCTGTTTCAGGTGCAATTTTGTTCCTTGTCATGACTGGCATGTTGAATGGTGTGTTGCCAAAGAAGTCCCAGAGGAACACATGGTTTGAAGTTAACAACCAAATACTCAATGCACTGTTTACCCTTATGTGTTTGTACCAGCATCCAAAGAGGTTCTACCACCTTGTACTTCTGTGCAGATGGGGTCCAAAAGATATCTCCAGACTTAGAAAGGTGTACTGCAAGAATGGAACATATAAGCCCCATGAGTGGGCACACATGATGGTAGTGGTCATTCTCCTTCATGTGAACTGTTTTGCTCAATATGCACTTTGTGGTCTAAACTTGGGGTATAAAAGATCTGAACGCCCCGCCATAGGAGTTGGAATATGTATATCTATTGCAATTGGTGCACCTGCAATCGCTGGTTTGTATACCATTCTTAGCCCCCTTGGTAGAGATTATGATTCTGAGATGGATGAAGAAGCGCAGGTTCAAATTTCTGATGCTCAAAAGCAAGAGCAGATGAAAGTGAAATCATTTGAGAAAAAATATTCATTTGCAGCAAGAGATCAACAAAGGATTGTTGAAAATAGTCCAAAGTGGAGTGGAGGAATACTTGACATTTGGGACGATATTTCTCAAGCATATCTATCACTTTTCTGCACTTATTGTGTCTTTGGGTGGAATATGGAGAGACTTGGCTTTGGAAACATGTATGTTCATATTGCAACTTTTATGCTGTTCTGTATGGCTCCCTTCTGGATTTTTATCTTGGCTGCTGTTAATATTGGGGATGACACTGTTAGGCAGGCTCTAGTAGCTACTGGGATTGTTGCATGTTTTTTGGGTTTACTGTATGGTGGCTTTTGGAGGATCCAAATGAGAAAGAGGTTCAATTTGCCTGCTTATAACTTCTGTTTTGGTAAGCCTGCTGCTTCTGATTGCGCACTTTGGCTATGCTGTTGCTGGTGCTCTCTTGCTCAAGAAGTACGGACTGGGGATGCCTATGATATTGTAGAAGATAAATTCTTCAGGAAAGAAATTGATACTGGTGACAAACTACCAATTTCACCTTTGCCTCGTGAAGATGTGGCATCAACCAAGTCTGGCACAAGTTCTCCTTTGAGTAACAACCCTTCCCCTTCTATGATCAAGCCATCTAGTCCTCTAAGTTCAATCAGTGTCTTGAAGGGATATTATAGTCCAGATAAGCCACTTCCTACAGTAAAAGAAGAGCATTTCGAAAGATGTAAAGATGGAATGATGAGCCCACCAACTCCACCATTAATACACAGAGAATTCCCTTAGTCCCCGAAGGTAAAGGCCAGGCCAGGCCAGGCCAGGGATCTTTCCTGCTTGCTATTTATATATTACATTTTATATATGGGATAGTTCAGCACATCCTAAGTCATGGTTTTGATCTCAGCTCTCTCGTACTCATTTATATCAACCATGTATTTTAGGAAGCAGAATTTAGATGTTGATTATCAGTCACATTATGTAATTAATTGAGTAGATGTCTGTGGGAACCTGATGTATTCTCTTTCTTTTTTGAGGTGGTTTTCTATACATTTTTTCCCCATATGAAATGCATTTAAAACGACAGACATGAAATGATTTATGATTGTAGAGAGCATTTTACATTCTTAACATGTGTTCCTTATTGTCAGAGTATAAATTTAATGATCGTGGATAGGCAACAAGATTTCGTTTTCCAACTTGTCTTTAGCAAATAACTTGTTCATTGCTGTGTAATTCCCCTACTGATCTTAAGGCATTGGCAGAGGCCTTGATGAAATGACTGTACAGCTTTCCTTGTTTGTTCAAAATCCAAGTTACAAGGCTCAACGTTTATATTATCTTTGAGAATGATAATAGTCTAATGCATGCACGGATATGTTGATTTGCTGAGATATTGTAAACCCCAACAAGTAGCAGCTTCTGGTTTATGGCTAGTTATGCAATCATCTACTATGTACATAATTTAGTGAAGAAATTGGGGATCCAAAACAATGTGCTCATAAAACATGCATTTCAGCCATACTCCATTATTCAGCTTTCTGAATCTGACTTTTTATAAGGATTCTGATAAGACATAAAAAAACATTGGGGGTTCTTCACGTGGTGGTTCGTAAGACTGAAAATATAAAACATGGTTTTTTATTTTTGGTCTGAACATGCTTTTTGAGTTGTAGATTGTGATATTCTTCCAAGTTCCTAGTGGCTCTAACACAATTAATACGTTGATCCGAGGCCTTGTCACCATGCAGCCCACATTCTTTAATCTTCAAAGAGGGATAGGCCCGGCTTGCCCAAAAGCTACGTTACTATGTAGCCCGTGGAGGCTGGCAGCCGGGTACGAAAATAATTCTTCAAACTCAGCTCTAATAGACAATAAAGCAATCTCAGCTCCTCATGAGTAAGACTTGCCAGCAGCATCTCAATCCAAAAATGCGATCAAGGATGGTAGGCGTTGACAAAACAGCTGTGTAATTTGATACCTAACTGGTGTTAAAACATATAAAATCAATCATAAACATTCACCTAATAAAAGATGGACCTAGGTATTATTTATGTTTAAGCTCAAAGAGCTCTATTAATTTTTTTTAAAGAATTAGTCTTTTTGACATGATATGAGAGTCATTATAACCAATAATGTGATGTAAAATTGCATGCATGGTTTTATTTATTAAGATTTTTATTTTATTTGACTTCCTTACTCAAAAACATGGTAGGTGCCATCAGTTGAATCCATAAAAGAACACATGATAGCGGCCTTCATTGACGCTGTTCATGGAGATGATTAAAAAAAAAAAAAAGGTCCTTTCAACTTCAACCTAAGAAGGGCAGAACAAATTAATGTTTTGTTTTTTGAACAAAACTTAGACTTCAATTTTTTTCTAACTCTTTTTTAAATTTCTTTAATCACATTCTATATATCCATTAATTCAATTAAGTGAGATTGAAAGTAAAAAATAAAAAATGATTTAAAGAATTAAAAGGAATATTGAAGAAAAAATATTGGAATTAAGTTTTATTCTTGTTTCTTTGTGCATTGTGTTTCCACTCTCTATATATATATATATATATATATATATATATATTCTCATGCAGCATCAATAAATGCAAGTTTTAAGAGGATTTTTATCATTAATTTAAGTTATTTTCTTTGAAATTTATGTGAATGTATTTAAAATTAATAATAAATATCTTCCTATAACATTGCATGCATTTAATGTTATTTCAGTAATATGTAATAATTTTTCCTACGCAAAGTCGTGTGTGTGCTTTTGTTTATATTAGATGATAGAGTTTTAGATAAACATCATTATCATAATCTGTTATGTTTGTTAGGATAGAGTCCTTATCTTTTGTTTCTTATCTGTATTTCAAAATAGTTACAGATGATAGGCAGATTTAGTTATAGGCTCGTGTATATATATAGAGTTGCCTCTGTACATTCTATAATCAATGAATGAAATCAATTCTTCCTTGTGAAATTTATTACGGTATCAGAGAGAGAGAATGAGGGCTCGGAGAAGAAAGATCCTACCTCCGGTAATACCAACATACAGCCCCCGGTCACCTCCTTTTCACCCTACTATCTTAATCCTTCAGATAATCCTGGTACTCCTCTGGTCGTTGTTCCTCTCAAAGGAGACAACTACCGAAATTGGGCCAGGTCTATGAAAACAGCACTTCGTGCAAAAACAAAACTTGGTTTCATTGATGGCACAATCAAGAAACCAGCAGCCAAATCTTCAGAGTTTCCAGCCTGGGAGAAGGCATATTCCATGGTTACGGCATGAATTATAACTCAACGGACCCCATGCTACACGGAAGCATTTCTCATGCAACGACCGCAAGGGATGTATGGCTTGATATGGAGGAACGATTTGCCCAGACCAATGCGCCCAGGATACATCAGCTATGGCGAAAACTATGCTTGATGCAGTAAGAGGCTCACATGACAGTGACTGATTTCTATAACAAGTTTAAGAGTCTTACAGATGAACTCAGTGGGCTACAACCCTTACCAGAATGTAGCTGCGGAGCAGCAAAAGATCTGTCACAGAGAAAAGAAGATCATCGCGTTCATCTATTCCTCGGAGGCCTTGATAGTGATCGATTCACTGACATCAAGGGAACTATACTTAATTTAGATTCGCTGCCATCACTCAGAAAGGTTTTTAATCATGTTTTACAAAAGGAGTCTCGAGTGACAACAAAGAAGTATAGGGAGACTAAGATAGATGTTGGTTCAGCCTTCCACGTTGGCAACTCAAATAGGCAAAGGAACTGAGACAAATTGAGACCTAAATGCAAGCACTGCAGGAAAATAGCACATGAAAAATCCAAGTGCTTTGAGCTAGTTGGCTATCTGCCTCACTAGGATACATGAAGAACTCAAAGGAAGTTGAACAAGTCTGTGACAGGCTCGGGAGGTGCACGATTCGCATGGGCAAATGAGAATCAGAATGCAGCAACAATGAGGGAGCAATAGAACTCCAATAATCACGCCTTGCATGGATCATGTGACAAGAAAAGCAACAAGCACATGGCTGGTAATCAAATAATACATAGGACGCAAAAATGGGTGTTGGATAGTGGGACTTCACACCACATGACCCCAATATATTCAATACTTGAAGGAGTACATGAACTTAATGATCCAGTGTATATCACAGTACCTACAGGATATATGGTTACTATCACCAAGAAAGGGACAATGAACCTTAGCAGCAAATTAAAGCTACATGATGTCTTATTTGTTCCTTAATTTAGTTGCAACTTAATATCTGTCCATAAATTAATCAATGAATTGGATTGTGAAATAACTTATTCCGTTGATGGATATGTCATACAGAATTGAACCATAAAGAAGATGATTGGATCCAGTGACATGCATGATGGGGTCTACTTGCTGAAGTCAAAAGCACAAGGATCTTCATTAGCAGCAATAACAGAGGATGCGAGTGTAACTTGGCATGCTAGGATGGGTCACCCTTCAAATCAGATTTTATCTAAGTTGTCTAAAGTTCTCAATTTTTGTTTTGATATGAATAAATTGAATTGTTGTGACGTTTGCCACCGTTCCAAACAATATAGAAATCCTTTTTCTTTAAGCAATAATAAAGCCGAGAAGGCATTTGAGTTAGTACATTATGATTTATGGAGCAGATATCACACACCATCACATACTGGTTCACATTATTTTATCACAATTGTTGATGATTTTTCACGTGCAGTCTGGGTTTACTTGATAATAGAAAAATCAGAAGTAGCCACTCACCTTATTAATTTTTGTAAGATGGTCCAAACTCAATTTGATGTCAAAGTAAAGAGAGTTCACAGTGATAATGGAACAGAATTTACTAACTCAAGGATACAATCTTTCTTCCAATAAGAGGGAATGATACATAAAACCTCTTGTGTGGGAACGCCTCAACAAAACGGATGTGTCGAACAGAAGCATAGACACTTACTCAATGTGGCAAGGGCACTTAGATTTGAAGTTAATTTACTTTTGTCCTTTTGGGGAGAGTGCGTCCTCACAGCTACACATCTTATCAACAGAACACCAATAGAAAGGAGTAACACCATATGAAGAGCTTTATGGAAAACAACCATTTTATAATCATCTCAGGGCTTTCGACTGCCTTTGTTACTTGAAAACATCAAGCAAAAGTGGTGACAAATTTGGTTCCAAAGCCAAACGCAGTATCTTTGTTGGCTATCCTCAAGGGCAAAAAGGGTGGCGTGTTTATGACTTGGAAACGCGTGAGTCCTCAACATCTAGAGATGTGGTATTTTATAAGCACATTTTTCCCTACATGTTGAAGGAGGAGACACGATCAGCACTTTTTTTTTTACAATCCGCCACCAGTTGCAGAACAGTATGATTCCTCAAATGATGCAGGTTCTAGTACCACACCAGATGCATCAACACCTGTTGAGGCTGTTAGTGATAATCAGCCACCAAAACCTGTGCAAGAAAATGCAAATTTTTTATATGATCACATTGAGGGGGAGTCTCAAAATAGTACAGCACCAGTAATGAGAGAACAACGTGTGAGACAACCTCCAGCTTATCTTAAAGATTATTATTGCCATACAGTCATTAAAGAGACCCCATGCGTGTCACAGGGTCAATCTTCTTTTTCTGGTACGTTCTATCCTATGACTCAATATCTCAATTATGATAATTTTTCACTAAGTCATCGCGCTTTTCTTGCGGCCATCATGTCACATGATGAGCCTAAGAGCTATTCACAAGCTGCCCAGCACACACATTGGCGTGAAGCAATGGTGCAAGAGATTCGAGCTCTAAAAGAAAATCACACATGAACACTCGAACCCTTGCCCATGGGAAAGAAACTAATAGGTGGCCGATGGGTGATGTGGAATTAGCAAGTGCACCAAATTAACAAAAGTAATAAAGAGTGAGTAAAGTATTGTTCCCACGAGAATTATGTTATCAATTACTAAGTTTGCCAAATCGACACTATTCAAGCTATCAAAAAGAGAGTTGGTAAAAACAATAAAAAGAAAGAATAAACAAAAATAACAAAAGCCAAATTTAATTAATTGGGTTGAGTTAGAAAATAATGATATAAAAATGTTAAAGGTCTGATTTCACTTGAACTCTTTAAATGCAAAGTTAAATATTAGTTTAATCAAGTCCTATTCTAATGATTCATGGCAATTTCTAAAATTAATCAACATACAATCCATTAGTATATTAATTCTCTTATACTGTTTAGAATTAATTAATCCCTTAGTCTAATCTCAAATAGAAAGGCATTGTCAAGAACGAGGGAATTAAAAGAAAGACTACATAACCCACAACGTCTATTCCTAGCAATTGCAGAAATTATGGTGTTTATCACAAGTTCTAAGTTCATACAAATTTTTTCAAATCATACATAAACTCAAAAACCATTCCCAAATTGGTCAGATTTAGAAAAGCATTAAGAAAATAGATAAACACATAAATCATGAAATAGAAACATTGATTAAACTAATAAAAGAATTTACATCATGCAAGAATAAGATCCATCATCACCCTAATGAAAAAGTGTTTAGTTACACATGGAAAAAAAAGAATACAAAGGGAAGAATATAACAAACTCCATTATAGAAAGGTGGAAAGGTTGAAGAAAATTCCTAATCTTCAAGCCTAATTGCGCTCACACCACATTAGGATTTGTGCCTCTAGATGGCTGCTGCGTTCTGTCCAAGTGTATGTTGAAATTGGAGTAACTTATGTATTTATAGTGAAAATAACGTGACAGGTTACGCGTCTAGTGCTCAAGCTCTTTGTGTCCAGCGCCTAGACGCTGGAGCTCTTTCCAAAAATTCTAATACATAACGCGCGCTCAGGCGCTGAGTCTTCAGCGCCTAGGTGCTGAACGATTAGAAATAAAATTCATCTTTTGCCTAAGCGCTGGCTTTTCAGCGTCTGGACGCTGGACCACCAGAATGCAAATTCAACTCTGTCTCGTACAATCATCCAGTCTTCTTCTATGCATAATTACTTATCAAAAAAACATAATCAAAACATAATTTAAAATAACTAAAAACAAAATAAAATTAAAAACAAACTCAATCAAAAAGATTAAAAGAGAATAAAAACTCAAGACTTTGAACCATAAAAATATGAATTTTTACAAGTTTATCACTCCCCCAAACTTAAGCTTTTACTTGTCCTCAAGTAAAAAAAAAAAATAATAACACAAAACAAGAAAATAAAAACTCAAAACACATAGACTCAAACACGACAACACCGGGTATTAAAAATCATTCATATCCTTAGAAATTGCTTCACAATCTAATTTCAAAGCGTCACACATGAACAATTCAATTATCACATCGCCTCTCACATGCAACTATCATGCACAAATGACTTTCCAAAAATATAAATGAAAGACTCAATCTCCTTATAAAGTACAAATTCAGATAGGTTCATAAAACTGCAGGTGCACATCAAACCCACATCCATAGTATTATTTTTTATCTATCTCTCTACTAATGTAAACAACACACAATCAAGGATCAAAAGAGACTTTACAAAGCTTGTAATGTAAGACCAATGGTATGAATTAAGAAAGAAGTAAGAAAATAAAAACAAAAGTTGAGATACAAAATCAAGTACTATTCAAAATTCAAGCCTCAAAATGTTGAATAAGTGCAAAACAGAGCATAAGAAACAACACAACATTTATTCATTTTCTTCTTCTTCTTTTTCAACAATCTCCACCCCTAAACTTATTTCTTTGCAATACTTTGGGTAGACTTTCTCTTCTCTTTTTTTTTTCAAGTTTTTCAATTTTTTAAAATTTTTTAGCTCCACAAAACTTCATGCACAAAAATAACGAAGACTTGAATAATAAAATAATACAAGATATGCATTCAACAAAGGTTATGTAAGAAAGGAAATATTTATTTTTATGTGGGTATGGGGAAAGAAAATGTGGATAAAAAAAAAAGAAATAGAGACTAAACAATAACAAGGCTGCAAAAGGGACCTAAGGATAAACTGTATTCATAGGTTAGCTTGAAAGGCTCAAACGGTCCAAAGAAAGCCCTTATCATTTTCTTAATCATGCACTGCCTAGGATTTTGCCTCAAGAGAGAATCAAACAATTTCTAGATGCAAATCATCCACACACATGCAACCCCATAAACTTTCTTTAAGCTTGACATGCAATCATATCTCATGGTCTACTAAACATAAAGATGGGAAAAACATCCATACACAATCGAAACAATAGAGATAAACATAACTCATGGATTCTCATGTGATATCCCAAAAAATTAAATCAATTCAAAATTCAAACAATCATTGGATATTCAATTCAATAAACTGACATGCACAGAATGACTCAAAACACAAAACAGGTGATGATAATAAAGCACATAAAAAGAAAAACTAAATGTGAAAATAAAATATTAAAGAAAGGAAAAGAAAAACTTTTTTTTGTGGTCGACAACTATATATATCCCCCTACAAAGGCTACGAACTCAGGGAGGCACTTAAGCCGACTCAATATTACCTTCAAAACAAAAACATAAAAATAAGAAATAATAAAATAAAAATAAAAATAAAAGAGAAAAAGAGAGAAATTTTTGGTTGCCTCCCAAAAAGTGCTTGTTTAATGTCATTAGCTCAACGTTGCCTTTTTAACTCATCAAGGTGGCTTGAAGCAAGAGAAGTAGGATGACATTTTTCTCTTATTAGTTTTTTGCCTCCATACTCTGTCACTGTCTTTGGAATCCCCACAAGTGGTTGGAACTTTACTTGAACCAAGTTGTTCTGAATACACCTTAGCATAGAAAATCTCATCAGGTCATGGAGGTCTCAATTTTTCAACAGGATACAAATCAGATTTCAATGGACCTATCTGCAATGAATCAGTGGAAGCCGGAATATCTTTTCTTATTCCAGCAATCTTAAAAAGAGAAGGACATTTCTCATTTTCATCAACAATCTTGGAACTGGGAGAGTCAACAATAATGGACGAAGAAGAGTTCTTACCATCCAACCTCTTTTAAAATTTACTTTGAATGCAATTAACAGTGGCATAAAGATCTGCTGTTGGGGCAAACTTATTAAAAATATTTATAGTCACTTGATCTCCATCCACCCTCAAAATAAGCTCTCGTCTTGGCACATCAAAGCTCCTGATGTTGCTAGTCTCCCCAGAATTAATGGGATATCAGCATCCTTATCTATATCCAAGACTATAAAGTCAACTGAAAAAATAAATTTATCAATCTTCACTAGCAAATCTTCTATAATACCGTACGGATGCCTGACTGATCGATCTGCTAATTGAAGAGAAACCATTGTAAGTTTAACTTTATCAATTCCCAGCTTGCGCAAGATAGACAATGACATCAAATTAATGCTAGCGCCTAGATCATATAGAGCTTTCTCAATAGTCAACTCACCAATAGTGTACGGAATGATGAAACTACCTGGATCTTTCAATTTAGGTGACAATTTCCTCTGAATTATAACACTGCACTCTTCAGTAAGTGCCACAGTCTCATCTTCCTTGAGCTTCCTTTTCTTTGACAGCAAATCCTTCATGAATGTAGCATATGAGGGCATCTGTTCAAGTACTTTAGCAAAAGGAATGTTAATCTATATCTTTTTAAAGACATCTAAGAACTTGGAGAATTGTCTCTCTTGGTTCTCTTCTTTAACCTTTGAGGAAACTAAAGTCTAACATATAATGAAGGGTCAATTGCCATATTCTGCGTACGTTCCTTCTTTTCCCTCCACCACTTTGGTTGCTCATCTTTAACTTCTTCATTACAGCACTCTTGAGTTATGACATCTGCAACAGGAACATCAGTTTTTTTAATTCTTAATGAATCAGGTGCTTCTTTAACTTGGCCTTCCAAAGTCTTGCCACTTCCAGTGTAATTGCATGATATTACTCCTTTGGATTGACAATAATATCACTTGATAAAGTACCTTGAGGTCTCTCTTGAAGCTATTTTGCTATCTGTCTTACTTGATTCTCCAAATTTCTAACAACAGCTCCTTGATTCTGAAAAGTTGTCTTTGTTTCCTCCATAAAATTAGAAGTCTGTTGCACAAAAGCAGATGTCTGTACAAAGAGTTTCTTAAGTGCAATCTCAAGAGGAGACTTCTTCTCTGGTTGAAGATTCAATGGCACTATTTGATTGCTCCAAGAAAAATTGGGATGATTCATCCACCCTGGACTATAAATATTTGAAAATGAAGTACCTCGAGGTCTGGAAGGATTACCCATATAATTTATCGGCTCTTGAGAAGTGAAACCAGAGTTGCTTGCCTCACATCCACCATTAGCATGGTTACCTCCACAGAAATCACAAATTAATACTTGGTGGTTCACAGAATTTACCTGCATACTCTCAACTCGCTTGGTGAGGTTAGCTAACTACTGCAAAATACTTTTATTCCGAGCAAGTAAAGCATCGAGAATGCCAAGCTCTATAACTCCTTGTTTGACTACTGCTCTCCCACTAGGCAACTGATATTCATTGGTGGTCATAGTCTCAAACAATTCTTGAGCCTCTTCAGGAGTTTTAGTATTTAAAGACCCACCTGCAGATGCATCCACCATAGTCTTGGTAGGATGATTTAAACCATTATAGAAAATTCGCACCTGTTGCCAAACCCCAAATGCATGGTGAGGACATCTCCTTACTAGCTCCTTAAATCTCTCCCAAGATTCATATAACGACTCCCCTTGATTTTGAGTGAAACAAGCTATTTTACCCCTTATCTTCACAAACATTGATGGAGAAAAGTATGGAGTCAAAAATTTGCTAACTAAGTCTTTCCAAGTAGAGATGCTCCCTTGTGGTTGGGCTTGTAGTCAGTTCTTTGTTTTATCTCTCAAAGAGAATGAAAAAAGTCTTAATCTGATGGCATCATCACTAACTCCATTATATTTGATAGTATCACATAGTTGTAAGAAGTTAGCAATGTGCAAGTTTGGATCTTCTGCCTTACTTCCCCCAAACTGATTTTGCTGCACTAGCTGTAGAAGAACTGGTTTAATCTCAAAATTATTAGCCTGAATAGCAGGGCGCATAATACTAGTAGAAATATTCTAAGCAGATGGAGTAGCATAGTCACCCAACGTGCGTCTTCGCTCTGCAGTTACAACTATTTTTTGCTATCTTTTCTTCTACTTCTTCAATTCTTTTTCTTTTTCTAGCTGCTTTCCTGTTTGCTCTTGCTGTTCTCTCTATCTTTGGATCAAAAAATAATTTTTATGACTCTACAAAACCTTGCATAAACAAACAAACAAGTAAGTAAACTAAAGTGAAGTAAAGAAAATAAAATAAAAATAAAAGACTAATAAAAGTAAACAAAGAAAATAAAAAGAAATAAAAAGAAACAAATTAGAAAAATAAAAATTAGAATCAGAAAAATAAAATTAAACAAGAAAGAACAAAAGAAAAAAATACTTAAATTAGTGCCTATTCAACTACTATTTAATATTGAAAACAATAATCCCCAACAACAGCGCTAAAAATTTGATGTGGAATTGGCAAGTGCACCAAATCGACAAAAGTAATAAAGAGTGAGTAAAGTATCGTTCCCACGAGGATTATGTTATCAATTACTAAGTTTGTCAAATCGACACTATTCAAGTTATCAAAAAGAGAGTTAGTAAAAATAATAAAAAGAAATAATAAACAAAAATAACAAAAGTCAAATTTAATTAATTGAGTTGAGTTGAAAAATAATGATATGAAAATGTTAAGGGTCAGATTTCACTTGACCTCTTTAAATACAAAGTCAAATATTAGTTTAATCAAGTCTTATTCTAATGATTCATGGTCAATTCTCAAAATTAATCAATATTCAATCCCTTGATATATTAATCCTTTTACACTATTTAGAATTAACTAATCCTTTAGTTTAATCCAAATAGAAAGGCATTATTAAGAACGAGGGAATTAAAAGAAATACCACATAACTCACAACGTCTATTCCTAGCGATTGTAGAAATTATGGTGTTTATTATAAGTTCTAGGTTTATGCAAATTTTTTCAAATCATACATTGTGAACACCCAATTTTGACCGGGCTAAAAAAAAAGTAAAAACAAAAACAAAAAAATATAGAAAACAAAACAAAATAGTCACACTCACTCTTTTTTTTCCTCACCTGCACACACTCAGGTTGCTCACCTGTACACACTTTGCACGCTTCACTGACTTCACGCTTCACCCTCTGCACACACTTTCACTCCCCTCACACGCAACCCCTACACACACGACTTTTTCAATTTTTTTTGGATCTCACGTAATGAAGAAAAGGGGGGCAGCAGCAAGATAGGGGGGACTCTCTCCACCCACTCAACCGGGGGAGCAAGCAGCAAGCAGAGGAGCCGGCACCAATCTTCAACTTCATTCTCAACATCATCCCTCCATAACTCCTCTACCATTACTTCTTCCACCATTCCACCCTTCATCTCCACCATCAACCCAAACAGCACCTTCAACCTCCAAACCACAGCAACCATCAACCCAAAACCGTGAAACCACTATTTTTCCCACAAATCACCAACTGTGAATGACTCTAACCATCTTCATCACTATCCCCCCACTTCACTACCAACACTGATCACCAACTTCATCATCAAGTTCATCCCCTGCCATCCCACATTTGGAACAGCAGCCATCTTCCACAACCAACCTCACCACAACCCATTACCTCAGAAACCCGTACCGACCGTCGGACCGAAGAACCGACAGTCGGACCTCAGAAGCCCGCACCAACCGTCGAACCTCAGAAACCCGCACCGACCGTCGGATCTCAGAACTGACCGTCGGACCTTAGAAACCCGCACCGACTGTCGGACCTCGGAACCGACCGTCGGACCTCAGAAACCCGCACCCACCGTCGGACCTCAGAAACCAGATCCCTCCCCAAACGTCCCCTGGTGTGTACTCTGTTATTGTTGCCAAAGTTTCCAAACTTTTATTTCTTTAAATTGAATTGTTGATTATCTTTTTGAATTTGAGGTTGAATCACGTGGGCTACTGCCCATTTCACATTAAGGCAATAATGATACATTTTGGTAAAAAAAAAGGAGAAGGGTAAAAGAATATAAAAATGGCAAATAAAAAAAAATAAAAAAATAAAAAAAATCTTTTAATCAATGCAATGATCAATGATGATGATTGAATAGCGGATGCTATCTTCAATATCATTTGAATCATAAGGGTTTATTGAGTAGCCCGGTACTAACTTGAACCTTGTACAAGAATGATTTTGTTTTCAAATAAAAATCCCCTTTCAAAAATCTTCTTCTTAATTAAAATCAGCCAATCCACACTTATTTTCTAAAGAACTACGTAACTTTGAGTTCCTCATTGCACCCGAGGATAAGTAGGAGCAGAATTTCATTTCTATCAAGCCAAAATTAAATTTTCGTAATTTTGTGATTTTCTTATTTTTATAAATAGTTACAATGTTTTGTAAAAGGGGTAAAATAAATATATTTTCAAGGATTGTTAAGAATTTACACAATTAACTTAAGGTACCGTTTTAGAACGGGTGTGTTAGGGGTGCTGTGGGATTAAGTTTCCGCCTTTCCCTATCCATAACCGACTCCCGAATCCAATATGGTTCCAAAGACCATTTTCAAAGAAAGGTTTTCCAATTTTTCCTAAGTTAAAATAAAATTAGTGGCGACTCCATTTTCCATTTTCATATTTTAAGATCCAATGAGTTGCTATTTTTCACCGCGATCTCGGTCGTGACATACATAAACCTAAAAATCATTCTTAAATTGGCCAGATTTAGAAAAGTATTAAGAAAAGAGATAAACACATAAATCATGAAATAGAAACATTGATTAAACTCATAAAAGAATTTACATTATCCAAGAACAAGATCCATCATCACCCTAACGAAAAAGGATTTAGTTACACATGAAAAAAAAAAGAACACAAAAGGAGGAATATGATAAACTTCATTGTAGAAAGGTGGAAAGGTTGAAGAAAATTCTTAATCTTTAAGCCTAATTGTGCCCACACCACATTAGGGTTTGTGCATCTTGATGGCTGTTGCGTTCTGTCTAAGTGTGTGTTGAAATTGGCGTAACTTATGTATTTATAGTGAAAATAATGTGACAGGTTATGCGTCTAGCGCTCAGGCGCTTTGTGTCCAGCGCCTAGGCGCTGGAGCTTTTTCCAAAAATTCTGATATGTAACGCGCGCTCATGCATTGAACAACCAGAAATAAAATTCATCCTCTGCCTTGGTGCTGACTTTCCAGTGTCTGGGCGCTGAACCACTAGAATGCAAATTTAGCTCTGTCTTGTACAATCGTCCAATCTTCTTCCATGCATAATTATCTATCAAAAACATATAAAAACACATAATCAAAACATAATTTAAAATAATTAAAAATAAAATAAAATTAAGAACAAACTCAATAAAAAAGATTAAAAGAGAATGAAAACCTAAGACTTTAAACCGTAAAAATATGAATTTTTGTAGGTTCATCAATGAGTTTATAAGATAAAATACAAAACTGATAGACAAATAGACAAGTATAAAGTACACTTGGTTGCAAAGGAATACACATAGGTGGAGGGAGAAGACTACATGGAAACCTTTGCTCCGGTAGCAAAAATAACGACTGTGAGATGCTTATTGACAGTTGCAGCATCTAAGAATTAGTTTTTGCACCAGATGGATGTAAGCAATGCTTTTCTTCATGGGGATTTAGATGAAGAAGTGTACATGGCAGTCCCACCAAGATATATCATTCCAGCATCAAACATTGTGGTCATTTGAGAAAATCACTCTATGGGTTGCGACAAGCCTCATATGCTAAATTGTCATAGAGTTTAACGCGATATGGATTTCATCAATGCATATCAGATCACAGTCTATTTACATACTCATTTGATGGGATTTTCCTAGTTGTTCTTGTTTATGTTGATGATCTTATCATAGCTGGAAACAATGCAGATGCATGCGATAGCCTAAAACTTTATCTCAGCAAGTGCTTCCACATGAAAGATCTTGGGACATTGAAGTATTTTCTTGGTCTAGAATTGGCACGAGGTACTGAAGGGTTATTTCTCAGTCAACGCAAATACACTCTCGATATTTGAATAAATGTGGGATGATGAATTGTAAGCCGTGTGGCTTTCCTACGGAGCAGAATCATACTTTAGCTGCTGACAATGGAGAGTTGTGTTCTAATCCTTCACAGTTTAGAAGACTTGTTAGGCGCTTGATTTACCTCACAATCACTAGACCGAAAATCTCTTATTTTGTGCACATTTTAAGCCAGTTCATACAAGCACCTAGGGAAGCACATTGGAATGCTGCTATGCGGGTTCTACAATACTTAAAGTCATTACCAGGCCAGGGGATATTTCTTCCTAAAGACAATGACTTGCAACTGGTTGGTTTCTGTGACTCGGACTGGGCTGCTTGTCCCACCACCAGGTGTTCACTTTTTGGATATCTCATAAAGCTTGGGGCTGCCCCAATATCGTGGAAAACCAAGAAACAGACCACAGTGTCTCGTTCATCCAGTGAGGCAAAATATCGTGCAATGGCTCATGCCATGAGTGAAATCGTTTGGCTGCGCAACCTGCTGTCATGTTTGCAAGTACCCTATGATGCATCTACATTACTTCTATGTGATAATCAAGCTGCTTTACATATCGCAGCAAATCCCATTTTCCACGAAAGGACGAAGCATTTTGTTCATGAGCACTTACAGTTAGGCACCATTACTACTTCCTATGTTTCGACTAAGCAGCAACAGGTAGATATTTTCACCAAAGCACTAGGATTCAGACAGTTCCATGATCTATTGGGCAAGTTGGGAGTTCATAATGCCCACTCTCCAACTTGAGGGTGAGTATTAGATGATAAAGTTTTAGATAAAGATCATTATCTTATATCCGTTATGTTTGTTAAGATAGAGTCCTTATCTTTTGTTTCTTATCTGTATTTCAAATTAATTACAGATGATAGGTAAATTTAGTTACATGCTCGTGTATATATATAGAGCATCCTCTATACATTTTATAATCAATGAATGAAATCAATTCTTCTTTGTGAAATTTATTAGTTTATTCCATTTAAAATCAATACTTTATTATTTCCAGACATGGCAACTTTGATGAGTATCACATTTTCTCTGTCTAACCTCACTCATTAAGCTATATATATGACTTAGTCTACAGTCTACTATATAATATGCAAGAGTACGCATAATTCCAGCACCTAACTTGAAAATTCTTATTCCAAGATGCAATAGGCAATTTCAAAACTACAAGTTCGCATTCAAACTTTTATTTTTGTGTGATTGAAAGAATGTTAATACACTATCTTTCTACTTTTATTTTCTAAAAAAAATATAAAAATAATGTACCTATATTAATGTGTAAATAACGTCACCCTACTTTCACACACATTACCCACTCCTTTGCTTTGCTTAGTTTGTGGGGTCAAAAAAGTTGGCTTGACTTTCTCATCGTTTTGCGTTGGCTATCTTTTTCTTCTTTCACCATAAATTTTTTGAAGTATACACCCCCTTGAAGAAAACAACAGTTGTGAACAAAAACCAAAGATGTCACTTAATGGAAAAAGTTAATACGTCTCTTTTAAAAATATATGTATTGTTTATACTATTTTTAATAATATATAATTTAGTGAAAAATAATAATAATAAATATATAATAAATAATATTAAAAAAATATAAAAATGATATGAGAAAAAAATAACTAAGAATATCAAAATTGGTCACATAAATTAAATTTGTATTTTAAAAAACTTAACTTATGAAATATAACATTTTTTACTATAAATGAGGTTTAAAGTTTGGTGATAGAAATGAAATAATAGGCTAAATTACAAGTATCGTAATTAACTTGGACAGAACTTAAATTTTAAAATTAAGCAATTTACTACTTTTTTTCTGTAAAACTTCATACCTTTTTAAAAAGTTATAGAGAGTGTGTGGTGTGATGAAGAAAAATATTAAATAGAAGAAAAACAATCCCGAATCAAGCTCGTAAAAAATATTATGGTGTCACCATGAGCTAATAATCTTGAACAATACTTCAAAGCATCTAAAATCTATTTTTTGTTGTTGTATTTGTCCAAAATCATATTCTGTTTTCTTTTGTGGATAGAAATAATAATAAAGATAAATTGTTCTAATTCTATATTGGTTAGAGAGTTAAGCCCTAGTCTCAAAATAATATCTATTCAAAGGATCACTCCTAAGGATTCTTTTAGGTTATGTTTGGATATTTAATAATTAATAAAATAAAATAAAATGAGATGAAATAAAATGAGATAAAAATATTATTCTATTATTTAAATATTTTAGAATAAAATGAAGTAAAATTATTATTCTATTATTTAGGAAGTTGATAAAATGGAATAATTATAATTTTATTTTTTCTAAATTACTCTTATTGTAAACACACTAATTTTAAGATATGAGATTAATGTAATAAAATCTTAATTACAATTATAATAGAAAAGATGATTCAATCTCATACCTCCTAAATTGAGGAGGAAAAAAATTAAGGCTATGTTTGAATATTTAGTAATTGATGGAATGAAATAGAATGTGATGAGATGGAATGAGATGAGATGAGATGGAATGAGATAAAAATATCATTCCATTATTTGGATATTTTAAGATGGAATGAAGTAAAGTTATCATTGCATTGTTTGGGAAGTGAATGAAATGATATGAGTTATAACTTTATTTTTCATAAATTATTCTTATTGTAAACACATTAATTTTAGGATACGATGTTAATGTAGTAAAATACTAATTATAATTATAATAGAAAAATTGATTCCATCCCATACCCCCTAAATTGGGGGGAAGAAAATTGAGAGTTTTTGGTGGGATGGGATGGGATGAGATCCATCCCACCCACTTCCATCCAATTCTATTATTTTTTAACATAACTAAACAATGAAACCTATCACTATCTCATCTTATTTCATTCCATTCCACTCAATCTCATCAATCCAAACATACCCTAATAATTTATGATGAGATGAGATAAGATCCATCCTACCTACTTCTATCTCATTTCACTATTTTTTAATATAATTAAATAATAAAACTTATATTTATTTCATTTTATTTTATTCTATTCCACCCAATCTTACTAATCAAAACATAACATTAAGGAACCTCCACATATAGTGCTCATACTTAATGTGAAGGGTTGATCCTTTGAATAGATATGAGAAGTTTTTATAGAGACTTCTCATACTTAATTGCCAGCGCCAAGAAATCTCTTGTAAAGGGTTGACTATCGAAATTAGGGAATTCAAAACCAGTGTCCTTGGAAGTGCAAAACCTTATCTAAAACCTTTAGAGCAATTAATGATATGGTTTGCTTAGTGTAGGCCTCTAAAATTATATTCAGTTCTCAATGCCGTCCTCTCTTCTTGTCTCTCCAGTAGTACGTTATCACTATGAAAATAATTTTTATATTCTTATATTAAATAATATATATATCTATTTTTATATTTTATTTAATATTATTTATTATACATATTTTTTATTTATTTTTTATTTAATTATATCTTTTTTAAAAAATATAAATAATACTTACACCTCTTTTTAAAAATATAAAATAATAATTTTTTATATAAAAATAACTCTGACGATCCATCGTGAGAAGCCTATAATTTAATAATTTTAGAGTTTAGATGCATTAAATTATTATAAGATTAATTAATAGATAATTATTATAATTAATTACTTATAGACAGGCTTAATTAATTATCTCAATTATAATATAATTGATTTAATGCATCTAACTTTGATATTCTAGTTTTATGCAAAATAAAATTCAATTAGTTAAGGCTTAATCTTTTAAAATTAGAAAGACTCATTTAACTAAGTAGATTAAAGCTTAGGCCATTAAAAAAAATTATTTAACTTATTAAGTTGGCTTATTTATTTATTATTTAGATATATTATTAAGAATTTATAATACTTACATAATTTATTAATTATAATTTTTTTTACATATATGAGTATTTTTTGGTACATTATTATTAATTATAGATTAATATAATACATATTTTTATGCAAAATATAGTACTTTATTAAATTTTATATCTATTTGAAAACTAAAAATTTAAATTTTTTGATCTATTTAAAAACTTTCATATAATATAAGTCTTTAAATAAATTTCAAATCAAAACAATATTTTACAAAATAGGCTAGATTTAGGCTTATTTAGACAAAACTTAACTAGATTATGTTATTAAACACTTGACTGCGCACGCCACCGAGTCGGTGTGTCATTATCGTTTTTTTATTATTTTTTTAAGTTTTAATATTTTGTAAATATTAATAACATTCTTAAAATTTTAACTTTTGATTAATGGAAAGGGGGTGCGTGTAGGCCCCAGATTACTCTCTAGCATCACCCAACTTAACCTACTTCCACTCTTAATTCTCACATCATGTAACTCAAAGAATTCAATTCCATAATAACTCAAGGTCTTTGACATATGATAGAAAATGGGGAGAAATTCTAATGTATTGTGGTGATAATACTTTTAGGGTTTATTTCACATGTTGTAGTAAATTTGATAAGATAAGTTAATATAATATATTATGATATTATTAATTATTTGATACAAATATTATATATATTATATAAATTTATTCATTAAATTCATTTTATATATTAAAATAATAAATAATTTAATCAAAATTTGACAATAAAATTAAGTTTAATTAAATTTTAATGTATAAGCTTTTAAAAAATATTTTCATTATAATTCTAAACACCTCAATGTTTATAATTCTTATGTATTAGACTTTATATTATCTAATTTTATATTATTAGACTTAATATTATAAAATTTAATATTATCAGATTTTATCTTATACTTCACACTAAACAAGTCCTTAACAACAAAGATTTGATTTAAAATTTATTAAATAACACTATTAACTTAATTCAATGTTTTGTATGGTTTTGCAGTAAATACAAGTTAAGAATAAATCCTCAAACATCGTGTTTGAGTGTAGTACTCTCGTTACTGGGATCCTTTAAAGTGTTAATATATAAGTATGGAAAATATTTATCTCAATTCACTTTGTTTTATACTTCTTTTTATATCACATTTTAATAATTATGATTAAATGAAAGGAAAATATTGACATATAAATATTTATCTTAATAATATGAAGAGTAATATAAAAAAATATAATAAAAAATAAGAATTATATCAATATAGTACTCTCGAAATAAGAGCAACTATAATATAGTATCGCACGCAGCATATCTGAACTCCACTCCGCCTACGATTTCTTATTAATAATATTATTTATATATTATTTTTATTACATTATTTTATATTTTTTTAATAAATAATAAAATAAAAAATACACATTTTAACACTTTTTTTCTTTCTCAAACAAAAAATGTAAAGATAATATAGCATCAATTCTAATTTTTTTGCTATACTTTTTTATATTATTTTTATACTACTATTATATATTATTGATTATAACATTCATATTTAAATATATATTTTTTCATTTAATTGCAATCATTTAAATATAATATAAAATGTTATATAAAAAAAATGATATGAGATTAACATTTTTGGTATAACAACCACACGATTTCCTATATAAACCTACTCCTCGTTGCTCCCTGAAGAAGGTGTAAACCTGCATTTACAAAACCAAACCAAACCAAGTAACCAACCACCGTTTGCATTTGCATTGCATAAACCTCTCCTTCCCGAACTGGCTAACTATAAGGCAACTCTGGAAGACACTGAGTCCAGCAACGAGAGGCTGGTCCTCACCCTGTATGACGCCCTAAGCTCTCGAGACTCCAGCACCGTCGTCAACATCCTCGCCCCTCACCTCGATTGGTGGTTCCACGGCCCCCCCTCCCACCAGTTTTTGATGCGCCTCCTCACCGGCCAAGACCCATCCTTCCGGTTCGTACCTCAGTCCGTTGCGTCCTTCGGGCCCACCGTCCTCGTCGAGGGCTGCGACACCTCGCGCTCCATCTCCTGGGTGCACGCCTGGACCGTTACGCATGGGATAATTACCCAAGTTAGGGAGTACTTTAACACTTCCCTCACCGTCACTCGCATCTCCGATTACTATTCCAACTCGGAGGAGGAGATCACTCCCGCCGCAGAAACCTCCCTTTCCCGCCGCTGCCCCTGCATCTGGAAGAGCACCGTCTCCAACCGGGTCGGGAAATCTGTGCCGGGTCTGGTCCTCGCCATATAAATAAACATTTTAAATAATATTAAAATTAAAAATTAATCAGGTGCAGCCATTGCTACAACTACTAAATAAAGGAGAGATGTGAGACCCTGTGTGTTAGCGTTGTTTTACTGTGTTTGGATTATCTTTGTTTTGGTTTGTTTGGTTGCTGTTGCAATGTTATATTGTGGGTGTGGAACCACCATGATGGGAATATCCCGGTGGCGGTGTTATCCTTGTGCGCATGTTGTAACGTTGTGGTGTTTTCATGGTACAATACTAAGGATTATAAGTATGAATATGAATGTTGGTTTTACAAGTTGTGTGATGCTCATGCTCTATCTACTTCTCATCTAAATGGACTCTCACTCATGCCCCCCAATATCTTTCCGGAACTTATCAAAACGAGTTTTTTTTTTTTATTCCTTCTGGAAAACGAGTGTTTCATATAAAAGAAAAATTTAACCCCCATTTTTGTGCTAAAAAAATTCACATGTTATCATTTTAATTCCCTAAACATTTGTGTTATCATTTTAGTTCTTTAATCATTGAAAGTATTATCACATTAAGCCTTTTGTTATTTTCCTTCAAAAACCTCTTTAACCGAGTTTGACGTGACACGTTAAGTACTTATGTGACTCATTAAATACCACCTAAGCATCTGCGTGGTTGATGTCATCTAAATATTCACGTGACACACATGCTATTAGAAGGATTAATATGATGACATGTAAATCTTGGAGGTACTAATTAAAATGATGACACAAAATCTTTAAGAGACTAAAGTGATGACACGTGAATCTTTAATGAACAAAATTGTGGGTTAACTTGTGATTTTATCTGTGTTCCAATGTAGTTCTAAGTAATCTAATTGTACTATTATAAATTGTTTGCTGCTTGTATAAGTTAGCCATTAGTTTTCGTTCATTTCAAATACATATACAATTCTCTTTGCAATACTAAACTTCAAATCAAGTGAACTGTCAAGATTCACTTACTTAAAAAAATCCAAATAGAATTCAACAACCCAGATTTGAACCACAACAAACAAACAGGCGTTCAACACAAATCCTATGACAAATACAGAATCAAATGAGCAGAACAGTAAGCCGCTAATCCCTAAAAGCAAATAAAATCCTACCTGTACGTTTCAAGCAATCATAAGCACAATACCTCCTTCAACTCAAACACCAACACAGTAAGCCAATAACAACTACAAAACGCATGCCTTTTGCACTCCACATAGAACAGAGAGAAGGTCAAACCACCCACCTTGAAATACATGATAGCAACCTCCAAACAAAATCTCCACCCCTAAATCAATGGAACCAACAAAGAAAGAGCCAAAAACCAACATCGAACCACCTATAAACATTAGCCACTACCTGCTCAGGGCACCATTCCCACCATGCAGTACCACCATGAACCTCCTTTCACCTTTACATGAACAATCGATCTTAAAAATCACCCAAACCCACACATCCTTGTGGCAGAGACCCAATCCCCTAAAAACAAAACCCATGAGCCACCCACAACAGCACCTAAAGACCACAAATGCACAACCCCTGCCGCAACCACCATAGCACCGTATATTAGTTTTGCAAGTAAAAAAAAAAGAGTTAACCCTCATTTTTGTCCCTCAAAAGATTTACATGTTATCATTTTAGTCTCTCAAAGATTTATATGTCGATACTTTAGTCCCTCAAAGATATTCACGTTTCATCATATTAGTTCTTTTGTCAACATGTGTGCCATGTGGATGTTCAGGTAGCATTGCCACATGGATGCTTAGGTGACATTTCTATGTGGATGCTTAGGTGGTGTTTAATAGGCCACATAAACACTTAACATGTTATGTCAAACTTCGTTAAAGAGGTTTTTGAAAGAGGATAATAGAATGACTGATGTGGTACACTTCTAATGATTGATGTATTAAAATAATGACATATATAAATCTTTGAGGAATTAAAATGATGACATATGAATATTTGAGGGATGAAAATGAGAATTTATTCTAAAAAGAAAAAAGAAAAGATTTGTCTTTGTTAGTCCAACAATTTTGCAAAGTGAAAATTCATTCTTAATGAAAGATATAATTTTTATTTATATCAACTTTTTACATCTAAGTTTAATATTTGAACTAGTTGGTTTCCAAGTCTTTCAAACCTGTATTCTTTTATTAATATCGGTGGAGAAATGAGGTGATGACTAGGAATAGAGGAAGTTAGTCAAAAACTCAAAAGATGATTAAGCTAATAAAATCAATGACAGACAAGTGATAGGAGGCATGGTGATCAATGACATGATTATCGGATATACTTATTGTGATTATAGAGGAGGGAGATAGGGGTTGTTTTAATACTAAACAAGTATGTGATGTGAAAATAGATATACGAGCACATGTTTAAATTTTAGTTATGATAATATTTTAGAATTAGGTCATACAAAATATTTTTATGAATCCCTTAATCCTGATAAAGTTAGTTTATTTTTAATTAAATCGAAGAGGTGAATTAGTCAAGATGCGCACAAATTAAATTGGACACCACTAACCATAATATTATAAAATCATATATATAAACCAACATAAATATGTCATATTCGTTTTCAATATGTTGCATGGCTAATTTGTTTTCTTTTGTGGTTATTTTCAACTACAGATAAATAAACCCAATATACCAATAGAATAAAAAAAGAACAGACTGTTGGGAGTGGGTGGTATATATGTTGATGACACCGCATTGGCATCTTGGAGAATCTCGCATAACATATAATTCTAATACTCTCTTAAGTCTTAACCGAAGTTTTCTTGACCGTTGGTATAAGGAGTCATGACACTTCATAAATATTTACACTCACATATTTTGTGCAAATCATTAAATAATAGTACTTTAATTTTATTATAAATTTTTAAATGAACTAAATTATATACATATATACTTCACATAATTTATGTAAGTATGTTTTGTGTTTTAAAAAACGAAGCCCAAGTTTCATTTTCTTTTTTATTATGTTCTCCCATTTTGCCAAGTTAGGTGGTCTTTTGGCCCTTTACACTCTCCCAAGGAATATTTCATCAATGGATTCCCCTATATAACCTAAAGCCTTCCAGATATGGTATGTCATGGTCACCTATTACAATTAGTGATCGTATCCCGAATATGCCCCCGTTTTAGTTTATTTGATAATTTTTAATTTATTGTATAATAAAAAATATATATTTTTAGTTTATATTGATGACATGTTTGTTTTAAAATGATCAATGTCCTTAATTAAAATTGTGACCTGCCTATATATTTCTTTGTCCTTTCAGTGTATTATTTAAAAAAAAAGTAGTGCGACAAATTAAACACCACTATTTTATAGGGAGGCCGGGCATTCGCGTGCAGGGGTTACAAACTACATTAATTTTTATGTTCGTGTATTTATAGTTTAAATTTTGAATAACAAAAGAAAGATAGTAGAAATAAAAAAAGATACAGAAGAGTATATAGTAGTAGTAGGGTTATTACAACAGTTGGAATAAAATTCTTTATAGTATTACGGACTTCAAAGAAATCTTTTTCTAAAATGAACGAAAAAATACTTCGTAAATTAAATTAGAATTACCCTATATATTTTTGTTTGCTTATTTATTCAATTCACTATTATTATTATGATGAAGAAAAGATATAACAGCAAACTTTACTTACAATGTCTAAAATTTGAATCTTAAAATTGATATTTTAGAGGAGACTTCAATTTATCTAATTGTCATCCTCCACTCAAAATTACGTAACTAATTAATCAAACAATAAAAGAAAAAAAGATATAATATCTTTTTCATATATATCAAAGGTTAATTGGCTATAGTGGTTGGAGAATAGAAAAGTTGATGAATGCCCCCACTTTGATGTAATTTGAGGGTTGTTTTCATAGGCGTGCCACTTTTTGTTGGAATCATTCAGCTAAAGATCATTTTCATATAAAATTGTTATTAGAGAAATGTTAGTAATTTATTTTTTTATATTATTTTTAATAGTTATTTTATTATTGATTTAAAAAAATGTGTTGTTAAATATTTCTTTCTTAATAATTTTTTAAATATATGAGGTGAATTAATAATAAAATAAATGTTTAAAAATGTTTTAAAAAATGTATTCTTAACATTCTTCTTAAGTTCATCTATGTGGGAAACTTTTCAATATAATCTAGAGCACCTAATCAAAGACATCAACTTGAGTTTATGGACCTGTTCCATGACTTCATCGATAGTTTACCACAACTTTGAAATTAAGGAAGTTGATTATATTTGCATTCGTTATTTTTGTTTTGGGCGGGGGGTGTGGTGGTTATGATTGATATTTACGTTTAAGAATATCAGCATATCACAATATGTATTATATAATCGTGGGGAAATTTGTCATTTCACATCTTAATTAATTCTAATATTGTATTAAGCCCTTTTCTTTGTTTTTTTAACACGACACTTTCCTTTTCCCTTCCCTCCATGAACTTTATTTGCGCCATCCTATATGAGTTATAAAATAAGAGGTAGTCAATTCATATATCACTGATATATAAATTGTTAACATAGTGTCCTTATCATATATTCACAACACAAGTCTTAGTTTGTTACGTATTTTAAAATTGTGAGTTTTATATTTATACGTAATTCATTACATTATTACATAGGATAACACATCCTCTTTCAGGCAAAGAAAAAAAGTTGGAAATTAGAGGAATAAAACAAATTCAAAATGTATCTGAGTAAGCTAATGTCTTGCTATGTTCAAATTTATTATCTTTTTCATATCCATGTTACACCTTCAATATCATATCGTGGAATTAAATCACACAATTTAAAGGGATGAGAGTGGATATTTATTTTTTTGATTGAAAAATGGGGCTAAGGCCCAAGAGAGTGGACACATTATTATTACTGTGGATGACATCAATAGGAACCGCATATACTAATGACAGCATTTAAAAGCGGAGTACGTGAAAGTTAATGGAATTTGAGTATTTTGGATTTTGTGAATTTTGGCAAGAAAAAGAAGAATTAAAATGGCCTAGAATCAATTCGTTCATGATGAATAGAGGTGGCAAAGTGGGTTAACCTGTCCCGATCCGTCTCGACTCGTTTTAATCTGCTAAAATGCGGGGTAGGGTAGGTTAGCCCGTTTTAGAAAATGAGTTGGAAGAGCTAACTCACCCCGCTTTAAGGCGGGTTGGCGGGTTAGTCCGCATAAAAGATAAAATGAGAAAAAATAGATGAGTTGGCGGGTCAATCGCTTAATCTGCCTAAAAAATAAAAAAAATTATATAAAAATTCAATAAATACTATAAAAAAATAATAAATAATAATAGTAAAAAATTACAAACCACATATTTAAAATATAATTTTTAAAATAGTCTAATTAAATATTCAAACATAAATTATATAACATCAAAAAAAATTTTATTTATAGTATTACTTATCATTTTTTTTAAAAGAGAGTTAACATGCAGGCCAACCACTCAGCCCGCCGCTTCGTCCGCTTAACCCCGGGTTATGCGGGGCGGGTTATGTGGGTTAGAAAAAAAAATATGGATTCAATCCTTGAACTCAACACGTAAAAAAATGGCGGGTTGACGGGTTAACCCAACGGGTTGAACCCGTTTTGCCAGCTCTAATGATAAAAGTCAGAGTGTCAGTAACTGCAACTTGTACGAGGAAAAAAAAATATTGGGGGTTTTGCTTACGGGCCTTGTAAAAAACGCTTAATTTTTAAGCCTATAGAAAGGACTTGAATTTTGTCTTTGCAATTTGTGAGGATCTTTTTGATTTTTAGAAGTAACTATTTAGCATTGGCAACTATTTTGAAATAGATTCAGAGAGTACTTGTAATAGGCACATATTCGGTGATTTTCTCCTTGAGCAACGGCAGCTGAGCGTATTGAGCAGGAGAGTGAGTATCTGCAAATGGACTCTAACGCTTAAGTTAGACAATGCATAAGTAGAGTTATGTAATTAGATGATCGATTACCTTATTAAGATGACTTAGTCTTGTATTTATAGAGCGTATATAGAATCCTAATAGGATCCTTATTGGATGCAGGTAATTTGGGATTAATATCTTGATAAAGATCACATTCCCATTATTATTGGGTAAATCCTCATAAATTTGAGATTATGATACGGGAAGTACTTAGCCATCTAGGGTAATTATGAGTCCTATAATATCGTAAGTTGATGATTGACAGTTATAGATATTTAGGGATTTATCATCTGCATGAATCTATCAATCATGATAATATAACCCAATACCACTCGATGTGCTAGATTCTAACGTCCGGACTACCTTATGAGTCTTTCGTTATGCCAGCCTGTGAGGAGTCCGGCTGTGTGCATGCAGGGTTGATCCTATGGAGCAGGATCCCGGATCACAGTCCAGAACAATTGCTCCCAACTTGGCACTTGGATGGGACAGACAAAGGTCAAGTTTAGAACGGATCAACCGTCAGATGCCTGACATGGCAGTCCAGAGAATATACGTCAGATTTCGTATAATTACCGGTGTCCATGACCTACCCTGATATGATTAAAGATCATTGCCCCCAAGTAAGAGTACTAAGGATTCTTCGAGATATCTTTAGCGCGGATTCTGAACGCGATCTCTGAATTGGCTGGTGGTAACAGTTTGAGATTCTCTGGGAAACTGATACTTGGACTTTATTGGGAATTAGTGATCCTTTGAAGAGAATGTCAATTTCATACAGATTCTCTCAACTGCCCCTTATCTTTGTGACCAATCAGAAAATTGAAGCATTTATTTTAGCTAACTTCACGAGGTCAGATCACCTTTTATGGGACTAATCAGAATGCTTCATGCGCCTTATAAGTAGAGAGTGCTTCTTCAGGAGCTAACATTCCCTTCCTTTGCTCTCTTCTCGCTTTACACTTTCATGTAAGAATGATTTCTTTCTAGAGAATGAGAGTAGCTTTTCTTTCATTTTCCATGTTTGTGAAGAAAACTTCATCTTCTGCAGAGATTATACTCTTATTTTTTCCAAAGTTCTTGAAGATGTTTGATTTTCTTCAGACATTTTCTCCTTTTGATGGGAGCCTTTCTTTCTTGGCGTAAAACTGAGTTGCTATGCATTTGGGAAGGCGGGAGCCTTTCTATCCCGCCGTACATGGGAATGTCTAACCCAGCTCACTAGCGTGGAGTGATGCGCCTATGGTCCAATGCATAGCAAACCTGCAGAATGCTCTGACTAACCCCTTTACCCTTCTCCAAGGGATTACCAGTGCTTGATCGGGTTGACATGGTGGAAATTCATCTTTCTTGGAAGGAAAAACCCTCTGGGAGTAACTTGGGGTGGTCTGCTTTCTTTGACTAACTTTCAAGGAAGCACCGGGTATCCGTCTTTACTATCATCTGCCAAGAAGGTAGGAGGAATAAGTTGACAGAGTAATTCTTTTTGGAGTGGCTTCAATCTGTTCTGGGGTGGAGAGACTATCGAAGCAGCTCTGCAATTTGAGGTAATTTGGAATGGTTGAGGCTGGTGAAGTGTCCTTCTGCATGGAAGGTCGTGCCCCGTCCAACAAAGGAGAGTGTGTCTCGGTCTTTATTTTCACCGTGGAGGAGGCAATGCAGAAGACTTTGGCATCGATCCTGAGGTCGTGATTCTGGTTTGCCAATGTTCTTCAAAGTCAATCCACTTTTTCAAGAGGCCGGGGTTTGGAAATATGGACGTGACATGATCCGGGATGTTGGAGATGTTTGCTCATTCCTCCGGGCTTCTTCAGTTGCTGCTCTTTCCTTTATATATTCCATGTCTCAATATTTTCTTTTTCCTCCTTTTCAGATGTATGACGATGTATGGAATGAGAATGAATCGATAAAGATTTTATATTCCACACTTGCTCTGTATTTTTCTGTTTCCTGCCAAGATAATACTGCCAGGATAAATCTAGCGCTTATTCTGGCATAATACTGTGATGATATTGCCGGGGTAAGTCCAACGTTTATCCTGGCATAAGACCATAACTTCGTCTCGGTACTTGTTTTGAAAATCAAGATGGCAAAGCTTGTTATTTTTCCTTAAAAATAAGCGTATTTTGTCCTTTATTGTAGTCCGTACTGTCAACCAAACGGGTACCACAATTTTCAGCCGGGGTCAATCGAAAGAGTCCGGGCATCTATATGACGTTTTGAATTACTGCGCAACTGTCTTTTCAACTGCTATTACGGCTGTATAGGTCACGTGAGGCGAGTTTATTGGAGGGACGTGCCTAGAGCCTTGTGCGCCATGCTGGGCACCTTTTGAACTCACAATTGAGAAGACAAAAATGTCTCCTAATCATTTAGCCCTTATAAATAAGAGTTAATGGTTCATCATCCTCACCTTACTGTTCTTGACTTACTTCACTGAGAATTTCGTGCGACAAAAGCTTGGTTTTGTAGGTGCCTTTCAACCATTTCCAGTTTCCTCATTGTTCAAGCACTTTTTATCTTTGCACAGTAAGTAACTCTCTTTTAATCCCTTTTTAAGATGCTCATTGTTGCTGAGAAGTAGAGTAAGAGTGTATTTTTGTCCTCTTTGCTTTTCGTAAAATAGGTTTAGAGACTTCTAAGCTTTTCATAAACTTCGTTGCCTACCTGGAACACCATCTCCGCCGCGCCAAGCACAGCAGAGGAGTCCCTCTAGAAATTTGAACTCTGGTGGGAACGGAGGTCGATAAAGGGGTTTGAATTTTTTCATTCCCCCCTTTCTATGTTTGAATCCATGGCGTTATTGATTCTGACAATTACTTACCGACTTCTTTAGGTGTTCTCAGGATTTCCATGGCCAAAGGAAAGAAGAAGGACAGGGCCCAAACAGCACTCCACGAGGTCCGCGATCCGGCTGAGGATGACCTAATTAGAATCCAGCTAGGTCTTGGGTTGGTATGCCCTTGAGTAGTGGATGACGTCTAGAATAGTCAATCTCGGTTTGTGAGTGAAGCCATACTCCGAGAATCGTTATTTGTCTTGGAGTTGACTGTAAACAAGGCACGGGATAACGAATTCCAAGTCGTTTGTTCGAACTGGATTGAGAGGGTGTGTTCCTATCGGGAAGCTGGTTCACACTTCATGTTTCTGTATGAGCCCCTTTTCCTTAAGCTGGGGCTTCGATTGCCGTTCTCCGACTTTTAAATCACCATTCTCCGGACTCTACACGTGGCCCTATCCCAGATCCATCCTAACGGTTAGGGTTATATCATCTCCTTTGAGAGGTTCTGTCAGTTAATAAATCTTAAATACTCCGTCAATACTTTCTTTTATTTTTATACTCGAATAAACACCCAAGGGACAATAAGGCAAACAAGTTGACTTGTCATCCAGTCTAGACCTGGCTGGAAATCCTTTGATGTTTTTGAAGAGAGCTTTAAAGGATTTAAGACTTCGTTCTTCAAAATTAAAGTTGCGTAGGGATTTCATCCATTCTTCCTCAAACCCGATGGGGAACCTCAATTTCCTCTTTACTGGACGCAAGATTGTTGGGGTATCCCCATCAGTCTAATTGACAAAGAAGAAAGGGATCTCGACCCTGAGGAGCTTAAGTTGGTCAAGTTCATAACCCAGTATACTGAGCGGCATGGGAACATCAATATCAGAGATGTTCTCTGTGTTCCTGGTGATGATCTTCTCCTTGCTTTATTAGGTAGGAATTAGGGTGTTGTTACCCGTAGTGACCTTAGGTTTTTGAATTCTATCTTCATGCATCCTTATTGTTTTGCTGTGCTGACTGTATACTTGTTTTTTATTTTATTTCAGTAAGCAATATGACTTCTGGATCTTCTGTGGTTGCCTTGCAAGCTGCAAGATCCCAGAAAAAAGGGACGAAAACTGCGGGTTCTTCTTTGACTGCCGCCCCGGCATCATCTAGCCGGGGTATTGTTATCGGGGAGAATATTGACCAGCCAAGTTCCCCCACCCGAAATCTTTAGGGGAGAAAGAGGCAAGCTGTCGAAGGACCTCTTGACTAAGATGGGAGGTCGTCGGAGGGCAATGATAAAGAAAAGGAGGACCCTTTGCCAATCATCACGGGGAGTTCCGAGGCCGGCCCCTTCATTACCAGATGGCTTTTGAGCAGCGAGGTCAGACAGCATATTACCGAGTAAGGTCTGGCCCAAACCTTGGCTAGACTTCAAAGTCAAGCTCTCCGGGCGGTTGCCGAGATCCGCATAATCAAAGAGACTATTGAGGATGCTGACAATAGGGCATCGGAAGAGCTGAAGACCTTGAAGAAAGAAAAGGAAGAAGTTAGCCAGAAACTGGACACGGTCCTTAAATTGAACAAGGAAGCTCGGGCAAGGATCGTTGAGCTGGAGAAGGCGTTGGCCGATTCTGAGTCTAATAGAAAGTCGAGAAGCTCAAGGCCTATAAGACCATTGGTACCTAGGAGGCCTAGATAGTTCAGCTTGAGAAGGAAGTGGAGGAGATGGACACGATTTCTGGACAAATCGGGGGAGAGCAATTACAGAATGTCATGTCTCAAATCCAATACTTCAATCTTGGGGTTGCTCTTGTCTTGGACAATGTTACCCCGGATAAAATCTTCCATAACGGCCAAATCGTCTTTGCAAAGGACCTTGTCCCGGGTGCTCTTGGTGCCACCTTGGATGTTGCTCAGAACCCGGAACTAGAAGAGACCAGAGTCTGAGCTTCTGCTTTTTTTTCTGCTTTTTGCCCTCTGCGTGGGGTTTTACTTTTTGTAAGGATAATTGTCCCGTGATTGCAGTTTTATATTTAATTATTTTGTTTCACTGTATGTTTGTTTGTTCATTTTTTCATGGTCCGACTTGGGTTCAACGCCCATTTTCGTAGTCGTTTAATGGACTTAAAGAAAACTTTTCATCATAGGAAGACCATGGTCCAGGATCCGATACTCATATCATTGAGTGAATGATATTCTACTTGATTTAGGTAAAAATAATGCCTTAGTCTATATTTTAACGTTTATGACAATCAAACGTCTTGAAACATTGGACTTAGGCAAAATAATACCTTAATCCATACTTTAGTGCTCATCATAAGAAGCATTTGAAATCTCGGACATAGGTAAGAGTAATACCTTGGTTCAGGGTATATTATGCAAAAATCCTTTTACCTTAGGCATATATATTACTTGACCTTACCCGGGGTACCCTATTAACTATTTAGATTTTTGGGATCCCTTCCTGGCTTAGGTATAAAAAAGGAGTGAGTACATATAATCCGTACTGTTTCCTAATTAGTTGACCTTTTAACAGTCAATGCCACGTATCGAGGGTAGGCATCAGCCCTATAACTTATCACCATGGTTTGGGATGTTATACCTCTTAACATGGGCTTCTTCAGTTCTTTTGGATAGAATTTGATATCTGAATAACTCTGTTTTATTGATAATATTGGGGGGGGGACAGTAGTCCATACAGAGTATATTATTCGAAACTAGGACAGATCAAACATAATTCTACTAAAGGGCTAGGCCGTTGCGAGCATCTAGTTATAGTATTTTTTTAGTTTATCAGCATTCCAATAATTCTTGACAGGGGTGTCAGATAACGTTTCTAAGGTGTAAGCTCCCTTGCCCGTACTGACGACCATACAATAGGGGCCTTCCCAGTTAGGGGCTAATTTCCATTGGGAGACATTTTTCCGTCCTATATCGGCTCTCCTGAGTACTAGGTCTCCTGGTTAGAATTTTCTTGGAACCACTTTCTTGTTGTACCTGACTGCTGTCTTTTGTTTAAGGGCGACATCACGTATATGAGCCACAATTCTTCTTTTTTGCAGTAAGTCCAGGTTTTCTCTAATTAGATCGGGGTTACTCTCAGGTGAGAACTGTTGGTAATGCTAGCTTGATTCTTCAATCTCTACTGGGATCATGGTTTCGCAGTCATAAGTTAATTTGAATGGAGATTCTCCCGTGGTGGAGTGGGGAGTAGTCTGGTATGCCCAAAGAACATATAAAGCTGCTCAACCCAGTTCCCCTTGGCTTCATCTAACCTTCTTTTTTATACCTCGCACGATAATCCTATTGGCTGCTACAGCTTGTCCATTTGTCCTGGGGTTTTCCACAGAGCTACAATGGTGCTTGCTTTATTTTTAACTCGGCCAGTAATTCTTCAAAGTTTTTATCTTTGAACTGGGTGCCGTTGTCCGATATAATAGATTCCGACACACCAAACCTGGTAATAATGTGCTATAAGTAAACTTCTGGATTCGTGTTGAGGTAATAGTAACTAGGGGTTCGGCCTCGATCCATTTTGTAAAATAATCTACCGCTATCCCCAAGTACTTAAACTGACCTGGGGCCTGGGGGAAAGTACCCAAAATGTCTATACCTCATCTATAAAAAGGCCATGGTACCGAGGTCGTGAATAACTCTTCCGAGGGAGCTTAGTAATGATCCCCATGGCGCTGACATTTATCACAGATCTGAACGTGTGCTTGAGAGTCAGCCTCCATCATTGGCTAGTAGTATCCTGCCCTTAATACTTTTCGGGCTAAAGCCTTTCCTCCTAAATGGTGACTGCAGCTTCCCTCATGGACTTCGGCTAGAGTGTATTCTGCTTCCTTTGAAGTTAGGCATTTTAGAAGGAGGGATGAGAAACCACGACGGTATAGCCGATCATTGTAGATAGTGTACCTAACTGTAGTCTTGACTAATTTGGAGGCTTCTTTTGGGTTCGATGGCACAGTTCCATATTACAAATAGTCTGGTATGGGGGTAATCCAAGATGGCTCATGGTCCTCCACTTGGAACATGTCATGATCCGTGATTGAGGGTTAAAAGAGAGTTTCCTGGATTTCGGACCGGTTATTACCAAGGCTCTTGGTACTGGCCAACTTAGACAAAAGGTCTGCTCTGGAGTTTTGTTCTCTCGGAATGTGTTCTATTTAAACCTCCTCAAAGCCCTTGAGGAGTTCCTATACCTTAATCGAGTATTTTTGTAGGAGAGGCTCCTTGACTTGATATTCTCCTCGGATTTGGGAAGTTTCCAGCTGGGAATCATTGCAGAGCGTGATCCGTGTTGCCCCCATATCCTTTGCCATTATCAAGCCAGCAATACATACTTCATACTCGGCCTGATTGTTCGATGTCAAGAACTCAAACTTTAGGGAATGTTCCAGGGTTAGTCCCTCTGAATTTTCCAGTATAACCCTAACCCTTCTTCCCTTGGGATTCGATGACTCGTCAACAAAAATGGTCCAAGAGACTCCCTTAGGGTCGCCTGGGTCCGATGTGAGCTCTACTAGGAAGTTAGACAATGTTTGGGCTTTTATTGCAAGCCGTGATTCATAGATAATCCCAAACTCGGAGAGCTCAATTGACCACGCAATCATTCTTCTAGCCAAGTTTGGTTTATGCAATACCTGCCAGATGGGTTGATCTGTTCTTACCACCACTAAGTGGCATTGAAAATATTACCGAAATCTTCTTACTGTGATAATGAGTGCGAAGGCGACCTTCTCTACCTTTTGATAGCGAAGCTCGGGGCCCTGCAGGATCTTGCTTACAAAATAAACTGGCTTCTGTCCTTCGTCAGTTTCCCGGATCAACAGTGAGCTTACAGCCTCATCGTGGACAGAAAGATATAAGTAGAGTGTCTCCTCGGTATCCAACCTTATCAAAATAGGAGGGGAGGATAGGAGATTCTTTAAGGACACGAAGGTGTCTTCACATTCTTGAGTCCATTCAAAATCTTTCCCCTTCTTGAGTAGCTTGAACAAGGGGAGGGACTTGTGGGCGACTTTAGCCAAAAATCTGGTGAGGGTCGCTATGCGTCCTGTGAGCTGTTGTACTTCTTTAACATTTTGGGGGCTTCTCATGTTAAGGACCGCCTGACACTTGTTGGGATTGGCCTCAATTCCTCGGTGGGTTAACATGAATCCTAAAAACTTTTCAGCCTGGATCCCAAAGGCGCACTTCTCCGGGTTCAACCTCATGTTGTACTTCTGGATTTGTACGAATACTTCCTTGAGGTCTGTTGTGTGCGATCCGCCCTGTGGGGTTTTCACTATCATGTCATCTATATAAACTTCTAGCATTTTTCCCACTTGGTCTTCAAAGACCCTGTTCATCATCCTCTGGTAGGTGGCCCCTGCATTCTTCAGACCAAAGGGCATGACCTTGTAGCAGTAGCTCGCCCTATCACTAATGAAGGCGGTTTTGTCTTCATCTCCGGCGTATATAGGGATCTGATTGTACCCTAAATATGCATCCATAAATAAGAGCCATCTGAAGCCCGAGGATCTATCCACTAGCTTATCCACATTGGGAAATGGGTATAGGTCTTTCGGACAGGTTTTATTCAAATTCGTATAATCTACGCACATTCTCCACTTCTCATTAGATTTCTTTACTAGGACCACATTGGAAAGTCATGTGGTATAGGATATTTCTATGATAAAGTTTCCACTTAGTAGCTCATTGACTTGTTCTTCAACGACTTGCTACCTCTCAGATCCGACCTTTCTTTTCTTTTGAGCAACCGGCTTGGCGCCCTCTGTGATTAACAAATGATGGCAGATGAAGGTGGGGTCAAGTCTGGGCATGTCAGATGACGTTCATGCGGAAAAGTCTCTATTTTTTAATAAGAGCTCTAACAGTTGTTATTTTTCTTCCTTATCCAGACGTGCTCCATTCTTGGTAACCTGTTCTGGGTTGGCTCCAAGTTGGAGAGGTTGCAATTCATCTTCTGGCTGGGGTCGAGTATCCGAATTTCTTCTCTGACGTCCAGATCAGTATGTTGACCTGGTCAAGGATTGGACTGGGGACTGCAGATCTCTCCTTCCGGGGTGCTCTACAAATTTTTAAGCTCTTATTATAGCATTTTCTGGTTCCAATTTGATCATCTTTAATAGTGACGACGTCATTGTTCTTGTTGAGGAACTTCATCACGAGATGAGTGGTAGACACCACGGTGCCAAGTGCATTGAGAGAAGGCTTACCTAGGATGATGTTATAAGCCGAAGGGCAGTCCACAATCAAGAACTTTACCTTAACCGTCCTGAAAAGTTTAGACGATCTGAGGGTCAGGTGAGTTTCGTAATGTCCGACCGGTTCGCCCATGAAACTCGTCAATTCTCCTACATGAGGAGTTAAGTCTGATTGCGAAAGCTCTAACTTCTGATAGAGATCTAGAAACATAATGTCTGTAGAACTCCCTTGGTCGACAAAAATTCGGTGAACTTTGGCATTAGATATTATCCCCGAGATGACAAGTGGATCATCGTGATCCGGGATAATTTCACCGTAGTCCTCATCCGAGAAAGTGATAGGAGGCATCTTTTTACCTTCTACTTGTGTTCTGAGTATTGAGTGGGCTACGCTAAACACAGCCATTCTAAGAGCTTTCTTTCGAGCTCCGTTTGAAGACCTTCCTCCTGCAAAGTCACCGGTGATAGTATGAATTATCCTATTAGGTTCAGAGCGATGATCATCGTTATCATCAGGGGGAGCGTCCCTATTCCTATCCTGCCGATCGTTACTATCTCAGCGAGGTGGAGTCTGGGATTTTCTCCTGGGACTTCTTGTCCTTCTTCTGTATTGAAAGGATGGACTTCAACGTGGACTGCATCTGTCGTTTCTGCGTCTATTACCCCCTCGTTATTTTGGACACAAAGGATATACTACTGTAAGTGTCTGGCCTTGATTAAGAATTCAATGCAATCACGTAATTGATAGTTGTCCTCCGTATTATGGTCGTAGCCCTTATGCCATATGCAATGCTTGGAATGATCCTTTTGTTTGTGCTTCTTGATAGGAGGCGGTCTCCGGATATCCTAAAATTCCGTATGTATCACTTCCTTCAGGATCATTTCCCGGAGTGTGTTCAGGGGAGTATATTTAGAATAATTCCTCTGGGGTGGGCTACCTTTTGGAGGTTGTGGCCTTGAGGAATTCTGGTTGAACTTCTGGTGGGAAGGCTCACCCTTGTCCCACCTCCTGTGGTCTTCTGTTGCCTCCTCCAAGTAGACGTATTTCTCAGATTATTTTTGGAAGTCAATCAGATTATCTGGCTTCTTCTTTGCCAAGGACTTAAAGAACTCAGAACCTACTCAGAGATCACTTCTGGCGTAATGTAAGGCTATCGTGTATTCAAAATTCTCTACGTTGGTGCATGCTGCCATGAATTGCCTGACATAATCTCAAAGGGTTTCGTCTTTTCCTTGGCAAATTTTGGCTAGGGACTCGATGGATTTAGGTTGCTCCTTGCTGGTGGTGTATTGCAGCAGAAAACGCTATTTAAGATCCGACTAGTCTACCACGGACCCCCTTGGTTGGTTTAAACCACTTGAGAGCTCCCTTTTTTAGGGAAATAAGGAAAGCCTACCATAGCAACTCCATGGACCAGCCATAGAAACATAAGGACTATTCGTAGGCACTTATGTGTTCCTGAGGGTCCGTGGTTCTGAAATAAATTTCCAAGTTTAACATAAACTTGAAGTTCCTAGGAACCCGGTACTCCATAAGTTGATCAGACAAAGGTTATTCCATTGTTCTGCAGTTCTGATTATTTGTCCCAGTATTAGGGATTCCATTGCCGGCATGAGCCCTCCTTTGATTATTTTCCACGTCGGTCCTTCTGTCACGATGGTGTAGCATGAGTTTGTTTTCATGCATGGCGCGCTGCATGTCTTCCAACCTCCGAAATTGGTCATTTAGCATATCCATATGTTGTTGCAACATGTCTTGGAATTAGCATTGGGAAGTACGAGATTGATGTGTGCGTTCAGAGCGAGATGCACGATCACCGACCTCATTGTTTGGCGTTCCCAGACGCTGGTGCACCGGGATCCTACGTTGTTGAATGCTCTGGTCACTTCCTTGAGCCGAGAATTCAAGTATTTCCCTAACAGAAATCCTACGTGATGGGTTGGGAGACTCATCAGAGGCAGAGGTAGAGTGCCCATCACGTTGGTTTTATGCTCCGGGTGCCTGATTTCTCACAGCGGAGGTTTGAGTCGCGGGTGGAGGCGGCGGGAGTGATGGACGTTGCACATCAGGATCTTGCCTCTGGTTGACATAGGTTTGTGCAGCATCTCTTCTTGAATTTTGCCTCGTGTTCACCATGAATGGGTGGGATTAGAAATTTAAGGTTTCCCACAGACGGCGCCAATATTCTGAAATAGATTCAGAGGGTACCTGTAATAGGCACGCACTTGGTAGTTTCCTCCTTGAGCAATGACAACTGAGCGTATTGAACAGAGGGGTGGGTACCTGCAAAGGGACTCCAACGCTCAAGTCAGACAATGCACAAGTAGGGTTATGTAATTGGATGATCGATTACCTTATTAAGATGACTTAACCTTGTATTTATAGAGCGTATGTAGAATCATAATAGGATCCTTATTGGATGCAGGTAATTTGGGATTAGTATCCTGATAAATATCACCTTCCCATTATTATCGGGTAAATCCTCATAAATCTAAGATTATGATACGAGAAGTACTTAGCCATCTAGGGTAATTATGAGTCCTATAATATCGTAAGTTGATGATTGATAGTTACGGATATTTAGGGATTTATCCTCTATATGAATCTATCAATCATGATAATATGACCCAATACTACTCGACGTGCTAGATTCCAACATCCGGACTGCCTTATGAGTCTTTCGTTATGCCAGCCTGTGAGGAGTCTGGCTGTGTGCATGTCGGGTTGATCCCATGGAGCGGGATCTCGGATCACGGTCCAGAATATCAACTAGAAGTTGTTGTCAATCCTATGTTATATATGCCATATCAACATATATAATATCTTATAATTTCGCGCAAATAATTTCGTCGATGCTTAACACATTATCATGTATAATTGGTAGGCAATTTTTGCTGTCTTCCCTATAATTTCATCTTAATCTTGAGAGGTGGTTCATAGATTCACTACTTTCTTTTTTATTTGACAAAATCTATATATAAATCTAAATGTATATAAATATTATTAGTTAAAATCTGTAAATTTATTATATGTACAGTTATTCATTAAAAAAGAGTGATATAACTAAATTTGTGTGCGAATCTGAGTGTTATTAGTTGAAATCTATAACGTTTTAAGTAATCAATTTCAGTTGTTAATTTTTTAATTAAAAAATCAATAGTTGATTTACCCTTAGTTCATTCATGGACCACTCTCAGGGTGGTCTATATGGTTTGTTTAATATGGACTTCAAAATATATGGTCTATTGATAAACCAACAATAACAAACCATTGATTTATTGATTGAAAAATCAATGGTTGAGATTAATTTTTTAAAATTCTACAGATTTTAACTAGTAACATTTAGATTCGCACAAAAATTTAGTTAGATCACTCTTTTTATTTTTTTATGAATAATTATACATACAAAAAACTTTCAAATTTTAATTGATAATATTTACATACATCTAAATTTACATATAAATTTTGTCAAATAAAAAAAAAAACATCTATGAATCCAAATATAATAAGAATATAATATCAAGCTCTATTCCATATTAGACGTTCCCCTTGTGTGAAGTACATTTCTTGGTCCTTTTACAGATCAAGATCCTCTCCTTTTTTTTTGAGAAAAGGAGAGAGTTATGTTCGTGATCCAATGGTTCAAGTTCATCAAATTATATTTACAACTTTTATTTTATCATGATTCAATAAACTTGAGTCATTGAATCAAGAATATAACTCTCTCGTTTTCTCAAAGAAAATAAGAGGATCCTAATCCATTCAAATATAGCATCACTTATATATAAATGGTTCAATTGGTGCGTGTCCTTATCAAAAAATCCATAACTTAATTGTAGTTTCATAGACATTTTAAAACATTGATTCTAGCATGTGTTTGGTTTACCATGGGAATCTTATAGACCCTATAATCTGATTTAAGAAAAGAAAATGTTTATCTCATCACAGTTTTTTTCTTACCACACTTTTTTATCATTTTTTTATAATTGTGATTAAATGAGAAAAAGTGATGAGAAAAATATGATATAATCAATGGTATGAGAAGTAGTGTAAAAAGTGATATGAGAGAAAAATATGGTGATGATATCATTATTGAAATCTAAAGATGCTAAAGAGTAATTTTTGTTAATGGAGTATGAATTAATCAAGAGATATGCCACTGGTGCCAAGTAGAAGGCCTGGATGAAGAAGAGAAATTGTGTCGTTTTACCCTCTTTTTTATTAATTTTTTTGAATTTGAAGCATACCCATTATTTTTTTCCCTGGTTAAAGTTGCCTAGTTTTGGTGATGAAAGTGAAAAACATGTTTGTGTTCGGTTGGTGGGTCATTTTGATTGTTGTGACGGTTTATGGTTAGAGTGTTTGCTTCGCTGTGAAATAGACGAGTTTAAATGAAAATGGAAATGGTATCTTAGTTTTTGCTATGGCATTTTGGATATGTAGGGTGGCTGTAATATTTATGGAGTTTATTATGATGTGGGAATTGAAAATGAGATTTCATATTTGCAAGGATGCAGAATAGAGATGAGCTAGGATTGATCCATAACAGAGATCCAGCAGCCACTAAGGTGAGAGGTTCAAACTTGGCGTTGACGACAAAGACCAACCACACCATAATGATGAGCAATTTGTTAACTGAGAACTTAAATTTAATCCAACCAACACAAGATTAGAAGTTAGATCACGATAATAAAACTCAACCTGTGGTGGATTAAGTGCGTATTTGGAATAATTGTGAAAATTTGATTATATTTTAATAATCGATTATTGTATAGAAACTTTTTGTTATAATTGATTATAATAGAATCAATTTTATGTTTGAATATGTTACCTGAAAGAGATTTTAAGTTAATTTGTTTTATTTAGATGATATACAAAAAATCATTTTTATGTATTAAATTATCAAAATAGATATAAAATGATTTAAAAAATTATTTGATTAATTAAAAAGATTATTTGATTGAGAATAAAATAATATTTACATTTCAAAGTGTAAGAAATAATCTATAATTTAAAATTATAAGCTGAAATTTTAGAATTATTAAAAAAATTTAATTAAAATGTATTGAATTTTATACAAAAATTAAAGTTAGATTTACCAAACATACATAATTACTGTTACAACAACTTTTTTTACCAAATAATATATGTTGAGGAACAATTTTAAGCTTTTTTTTATTATCAAATAACATATGTTGAGGAACAAAAAAATCATTTCCAAACATGCTCTAACTGTGCTAATGGGCTTATTTGTCTGAATGAGTTCTCTGCAAAAGAAATTCAATAAGGGTTATAACAAATAACAAAATTGGTGAAAATGAACTATTTTACTTTTGAAGGTATAACTGTTTAATAGGTAGCCTATGTTAATTTTTCACCATTATCCATCTTAACTGATTTTTCAAGTGTATCAATGGATGGGATTTGGTGTGCATGTAAGACGTTCCCCTTTCATTATATATTCTAATCAATCTAGTGCACAATAAGAAGTCTAGAATTTCTTGCCCTCGTCCAATTTGAGCAATATATACAGCATCCAAGCAAACCTCTAGTTTATATACATTGTGGGAAAATGCGGTGCATACAACTGCAACTGCGCAATAAATTAACCTTGTTATTTACCGAGCTAGCTAGTGGTCCTATAGCTCTTTATAGGTTTCACTTTCATTCACCATTTAGCCGAATGATCTTTCTAATACAGTACCTTTAGTAGGGTGGGCAACTCCAACTAACAATGAAGCTATAGCCTCAATATCTATGTACTTAGCTTAGATTAACAATTCATTCATCAATCCAGAAAATGAGATGTTCTCCATCCTCCTTCGCTTTCTTATCTTCCATAGTGGATAAATTTTCTGGCAGAAGGTGGAGGAATTTGATCCACATTCTACAGCATCAAGACCTTTCGTGCATTGCTTTCGAGTAATTTGGTTGGGTTTGGTATGGTATCTTGCAAAAAAAAAATTGGTACCAGTTCCCAACATTGAAGTGACCGAAATGTGTGAGAAACTTTTCATTTAAGGGCATAACAGTGGCGGATTCTTCTTTTATTTTAGTGTTCTACAAATTTTTCCAATCCTGTTTTCAGAATTCTAATTTTAAGACCTCATCAGAGTAATAGCATAGAGCTTCTATTAATATTTTCTATCCAAAATCCAATGCAAGCACTGCACGTTGAATTTTTTGTGAGAACAATATATATATATATATATATATATATAAGTGTTTATTATAAGAAGTATAATAAGTGAATTTTGACTATTGAATCTTACATGAATAATCAAGATTAGAACATAAATGTATGTGACTTTTTTAAGTGGTCACATGATTTTAAAATAACTTTTAATCTTGAATTTTTTATTGTGAGAAGGTGAGTGAAATAAATATTAACCATATAATTATACATACACAGTCAAGATTAAAAGTTACTTAAAGGTCATGTGACTACTTAAAAAAGTCATATACATTTATGTTTTAATCTTGACCATTCATGTAAGATCTAATAGTCAAGATTTACTCCTCTTATCTTTTACAATAAATATTTCTCTCACTAGATACATTCTCTCTCCATATATATATATATATATATATATATATATATATATATATATATAGAGGAGGGATCAGTTTATATCAGTGTAAGTTTTTTTTCTTTTACAATCATTTTCAACCGTTAATTCTACTTTCATTTAATGGTTGAGATTATTTCATTAAAGATAATCATTAGATGAACGTAGATCTAATGGTTGAAAATAAGTATAAGAGAAAAAAGACTTACACTAGTATAAGTTGATCCTCCCTCATATATATATATATATATATTAATTTCGGGTAAGGCAGAAAACTTCATTAACTAAATCACTCATGTACAAAGTCATGTAGGAAGAGCGGAGGCTCATGAAACCAAACCACGTACACCCTCATGAAAATGCTGGGCTCGTCTCGCAAGACAATGAGCAGCACTATTAAGTTATTAACCTGTCTAGGAACGAAGGCAAAAAATGCATAGCTTAATAATGATTTTAAGAACTATACATGGGATTTAATTGGGATCGGTCCCTCACTTCTCATGAAAACTTCAGTTAATATCAAGTCAAAACTGAAAGTGGCAACTCGACACTCATTTTAAGATTTTTTATGAAGAGATGCGTCTATTAATAAGTTTAGTACATAAAATACATTTTGACATTTGTGCTATAAATAAATTAATTTGATATATATTGTACCGAAAAAATTGATTTAACTAACCAAAACTCAGTTTCTTAATATCTCTACCCCTTTGTAAATAACTATATTTTCAATAAAAAAAAGGAAAACTTTGTACTATCTATTGGGAAAAAAAAGAGTAAACCCCTTTTTCGTCGTTCAAAAAACTTTTAAAATATTAATTTGATCTTCAAATCATAATTTTTAAACATTAAGATAATCTAAGGTTAGATTTTGTAATCTAAGGTTAGCTCAGTAGGATGTGATATATATAATATGGAATACAAATAATTTCATTGTTTGATGTATGAAATATAATTTAAATTGATGTAAATGATATAATTATTTTTAATAAAAAAAATAAAAAAATATTTTTTCCATGCACATATAATGAATGTGTATTTCTGTAAATAATAATATTTTTAAGATTAATTTTTCTTGGTCACAAAAATCATGATAATATTTTTTTATCAATTTGATAATATTATTTGGCTCTCTTAGCCAGGACCATCAATTTCTATCCTCTCATTTCAAAAGTAGTGGCATGAAACTTGAAGGTTGGGTTGGGGTTAGATGAGTTAGATAGATTAAAATTAGGTATGTTATAAAATGGTCATCTTTATCAATTTATCATACAATGACATATTAGATAAAAATTGTGAAATTATATTTTATAAAAATATAAAATCTCATTTTTATCATTTTTTTAGAAGAATGAAATTTTATAAATTTGTGAAATAAAATTAAAAATAATAATATGATTCCATATTTTTTATTAACAAATATAAGAATCCTTATATTTCAAAATTAAACGTGAAATTACATTTCTTTCTTTTATACCAACCATAACATAAAAGTTGCAAATCTTTGAAAATATGGGCTTGTAATTGGCGACATGATGTGAGGCGTGAGGAAGCAAGTATCCTTTTCAGCTTCCACCACCATAGCCACTGCTACAGGAAGCCCCGGCATCCAAAATCACACCTCTGGAATGGTTCTAATGGCTCACCGCGAATAAATTTGGGCCATCTGTTGTCAATCTTTTCGGTTTTTGTTGTACTTCCTGGGCTGGGCGTTTTTTATAAATGGAATGACCAAAGTTTTTCAGACCACAAACAAAAACCCAAAAAATTAAAGTAATAAAATAAAAAAAAATTCTTCAGACAACAATCTAAACAGTCATCTTAAAATTTTAGAAGATTTTATGGCATGTTTTATGGGAATGCTATTATGAGAAATATTTAATTATACATAATTGTACTACGTTATTTTTATATATATTTATAAAAAATTAGAGAAAAAAAATAATTTTTTATAATGAGTAAATTTAAAAAATTTTATTTTTTATCTCTCTCCTTAATTTTATGTAAATATATATAAAAATAACATATTTCAATTATGTGTAATCAAGAATCACTCCACTATTATACACCCTATTATGCTATAGGGCCAACATTCACTTTTGAAATTACTTGCTATTAGAAGTTGGGTTACTGGCACCCTTCTTATCGAAAATCCTGCCACTGATGACTTGACTATCAAAGTAGTCACTCCTCCACTAGCAAGCGAAAACTACCGTTCCTCCACATTCTTTTCGGTCATGGACCATAAGATCTCTACAACCCATAAGCAATTGAACCACCATCAACCCCAAGCCACTGTTGATAAACCCGCTCCTCCATCTTCAACCCCAAACCACCAACTAAGCCATTCACTGTATACATCATCCTTAGCCAGAAACATTAAAGACCCACCACCACAAAGAGCCACCCCAAACCAAAATCTAGCACCCAATCGCCTCACCACACCGCCAAAAGCAGTGTCTCGTACTTAGCCACATCGATGTAATCCTTTGGGTTTCCCACATACCAATCTGATTTCAGCACCTGAAGGTGGAACTCAATGGAATTATCTTCCAGACCCATCAGAATCTCACCCCAATCCAAGATTTGATTCCTCAAGCTCCTAATTCAGGTCTCCAAATCCCTAATCTGAAGCCGCAGTAGCTTGTGCCTCCTCTGCCTTGGATCTTCATCATCTCCATGCGGATCCTCGTTCCCGATTAGATCTTCATGTTCTTCACCACCACCTTCATGGTGTTATTTGCCGCCATTGTGAAATTCGATGCCACCGTCATTGTCGTTGTCACAGTCACCGAGCTGGGGGTGGTCGGAGGATGAGGCGAAGGGAAAAAAGCGACAAGGAGCAGGAGGGTGTGGGAATGGATTCGAAGAAGCCATTCTTGCACTCATCGCAAATGACTTCGGGGAGATTGGGGAGCATTTTGATGGAGACTGCGTTTCTCGTAGTGGTAGCACCATTACGACGTTGTTTCGGTGGTTAGCAAGGGTTGCTTCGATGGTTGGGATGGTGGACGAAGGAGTGGTGTTTTGTTTGTTGGGTTGGGTTTGGTACTTTGTTTGATTGGATGTAACTGGTTCTACCGGCAAGTCATTAAAATATGGAAAATGAGGTTCATATATCATTTTCTCCTCACGTCTTTTTTAACACTCATTTTATAAATGTGATTAAATAATAGAAAGTGATAAAAAAAATAAATATGATAAATGATATTAGAATGAATATAAAAAGAAATGTATATATTATTTATGATAAGAATATCATTATTGTTAAAATCTCAAAAATGATGTTCTTATATTATTTTTGTTACAACATTACTTTTTACATTCTTTTTAGGTGATTTGTGATTAAGTGAAAAAAATTATAAAAAAAAATAAGTATGATAAATAATATTACAAAAAATGTAAAAAAATATATACACTATTAATGATAAAAATATCATAACTATTAAAATCTAGCCTTTTATGTATTTTAAGCATAAATCAATAGTTCTCATGTAACGTTTATTGATGCACCCTTCATAGTAGGGTGCATATTATACACCGCCATGTTTTATTGTGATATTGTGTATACTATTTATTAAATTTAATTTATTATTAGTGTAACTTTTGTCATTATTACCAGATTATACATTCTAACACCATAAAAAGATTTTAATTTTATGATGATAAATATTTAAATATAAATTATTTAAATGAAATAATAATATAATTAAATATAGTATAAATATTTTATTCAACAATAAAATTATTTTGTTATTAGAGATTTGCATAAATTAAACGATGTTATAATATAAAATTTATAATAACAAAAACTAAAATTACATTATGTTAATTTTATATAATAATATTTAATAATATTAAGATAAAAAATTAAAATTAAAATTAAAAATATAAAGCATCGCAATTTTTTTGAATTTTGCTAACAAATACCTTAACTGCACTTGTTAAATAAATTAAAATAAAAAGTTTTAAATGATAAAATAAACTTTTTTCAATTTTTCAATATTAAATACTTTATTTTAATTAAAAACGTTCTATTTTAACTTGTGTTTTTAACAATTTTTTTTATATTTGTATAACTTAGATATTTTAAGGTGTTCTTTCACTCCCTTTCTCCAGAGAAGAAAAAAAAACAGATATTTTGTTCAATTTATAAGATTTATTCTTTTTAATTTCTTGAGTTTTTAGAATGTTGTTAGAGGATGAAACCACAAAACTAATACATCTGCACCCCAATACGCTGTCTTTAATACTCACAAATAAAGAGTGAGTATCGATGCTTACATATTCCAACACTTTGGATTAATAATACATAAATTGAATAAATGTGATTGATTACCTGAAATCGGTGAAGATGATAATGTTAAAAATTGCAAAACTAGTTCCTATGAGAAGATTAATTGAAAGGAAAGGGTCATATCTTATCTTCAGGCATGCCTAATTTAAGCTGGTTATTTTTAGGGTTAGTTTAGATTGGGCAATATAAGTTTTAAATTAATATTTTATTAATTTAGTCTATTTTTTTTTAATATACACGAGTTAAGCTAATTCAACTCATTGTAAAATAATTTATTTCAATCAACACATTTAGATTATTTTTAATTTTAAATTAATATTTTACTAACTTAGTTCATTCATTTTGCCAGATTATTTCAACTGATCTATTAAACTTGCTTCATTTTAACTGTTATAAAGATCTGCACCTCGTTTCTTTCCATTCATTTTTTTATACAATGTAAAGATTTGTACCTTGTTTTTGCATCTTCCCATGACAATAACACAAAAAACCCTTCCATGTACACAATCATTTACAAACTAGCCGAATCAACTGACAATAACATGTGGAGCACCAATAAACCCCCATTATTGCCATAGAAACAAACACCAAACAGCAGCGAGATGCTCTCTACTCAGAAAAATTAGCCTTCAATCAACTTTTGATGCTATGCCCTTCAAAACACCAGCAGCGAGATGCTCTCCACTCAAATCCTCTAACTTCACCTCCTGATACTGCGATTACATCACCTTCGATGATCCATGGAGCCCATTATCAAAACATCATCATCGACATATTTCTCTACTCAATACATTGGTTGATGTGGCTGATTTATTTCAAGGATTGATTTCGATGAAATTAAAACATAGGGTCTAAATATAAACTAATTAAATACAGCTAACTTAACAGTAAAAAAAATAAAATAAAATAGGTGACGTGTAATAACAAGTAGAAAAATGTGAGCACCGCTGCTCACAAAACTATAGTGAGTATGGAAGAATCCTCCCACCCCCCAACCCTTACATCAATTTCTTATCCTACAGCGAGCTGATTCTTCTGCTGTTTTGTTTCGCCTTCTTCCATTTGCATCCTTCCATATATGTAATCTTTGGTAATAAAATAACAATAACATCCACAAAATCCAACCACCAAAACCATAAAAGAATTGCAAACCATTTTCCATTTATTTCCCTTCACTATCTTCTTCTGAAAATTCTCAATTTTTATCCATGGAAAAATCTCTTCTAACTGGGGTTAGGCTCCACGAGTTATCGCGGATTGTGTCATCTACAAATGCCAATGCCAGTGCCCAGAGGCCAACCCAAAAACAACCCAGATTGCCGAACCGCGTTGCTGTTCCTAATCCTATGAAGGTGCAATCTCATTCTCAGCCCGCAAAGCTGAAGATGGAAAGCTCGGAAGGTGAGCAATGTCGGGTACCCCTCTCCCACGTGGTTGCCGATTGTGCCAAGCGATGGTTCCACGACACCCTCAAAGAGGCCAAGGCTGGCGACGCCTCCATGCAGCTTCTGGTTGCCCAAATGTATTACAGTGGCTATGGTGTCCCAAGAGATCCTCAAAAGGTCTAATTTTTGTGAATTCTATATGTTTCATGTCAGCATAATTATACTTGCTTTATATAGGGTATACATCTTACCACTTATTTCTATTACCAATTGACAATTATTCAATGCGAAATTGTTAATTTGTGAAACTTGGAAACAAAACTGAGATATATAGATTGTAGGCAAGTTGTGAAATTGGATTATATCCGATCCTTATTATTTATTTATTTAAAAAAAAAATGCTTGAACTCAATTGCTTATTTTGAATTGAGTATTGTTACACAGCCAGAAATAATTTGCCAGAATTTTGACAGAATTCAGGTAGATTCAATGATGGTTGTTGGATGGAATAAAGTGGTAGCAACCACTCATCCGTAAAGAATCCAAAAAGCATGCCAACTCATTCTGTCAAAAAATTCTAGCTGTCTAGCAATTTTCTTTTGAATTTGTAGGTCTAATCTCCATTTCCGGTCCTTTTCTTATTTTCCTTCAATTGCTTTCTGGTTGAACCAAGTAGTGACATTATATCATTTCTGAGTCTTGCTCAATTGGCAATCAAGATCCACAGCCACAGTTAATTTGATTCCCATTTTATTTGTATACTATCCCTGATTATGAAATTCTGGTTACTGAATATACTGTTACAAACTTGGTTTAAAGGGCAATGCTTGGATTAGTAAAGCATCAAGACGTCGAAATTCAGTTTGGAAAGCAAGCGATAAACATATAGGTAATCCCTCTTTTGTGATGGATTAATAAATTTTTAACATTACATGTCCTGATTGATCTCTGTTTTGTTGACTTTTAGGTTACAGGACGAGCGATTCAGATTCATTTGAACTGGAGAACAAAGCTAAATTTTCTCCTTAATTTGCCAGTATACGGGTAATCATTAGATTTCATCAATGCTTCATTTTTTTTATTATTAACTTGTTGGATTTAATTCCAATTATGTAATGTACTAATGTATACTGTATGATAGCTTATTGTTAGTCTGTTACCATCACAACTCTAGTGCTTGTTTATTAGAGCATGAAATGGATAAGTTTCTGTTAGCAAACCTCTAATTAAGAGGGTGTACACTAGGAAGAATAAACAAGTAGTAGGGGATTAGAATCAGCAGGGTGATTATTCTGTTACAGTAGGTTGTTAGTTGGTTATTCTGTTAGAAGGGTGAGACGTTGGTTATTTTGTTAGAAGGGTGAGACTGTGAGTAACTATAAATAGAGAGGGGTTCTGTGGAGGGAAACTAATCTGTTTCTGAGTTGTAAGGAGGGTTTAGGAAGAGTGAGGACCTCTCGAATGTCCTTGGAGTGAGTGTGTTCACAGTAGGTTGGTGATTGCCATTTCTTGATAGTTTCTTGTAATCTTTCCAATTGATTCTATCTCCCTCTGGTTCTGATACAGACAGGAGAGTTTATCAGTAAAGTTTCTATCTTTTTCCTCATTTTCTGGTCCAGTTCAATCAGTTTCAAAATTCAAATGTTGTTTCATTACAATTGTTGTTCTACTTTAGTTTTGTTGATGGTGAAATAAGCCTTGAGAAGGGGGGTTGAATCAAGGCACCAGTAAAAACAACTTCTACAAAATTGAACTAAAATGTGATTTTGACAGAGATAAGATATCTTTTGCGTGAAGATAAGATGCTTGATAACAGAACAAATAGTTAAAGCAAACTTCAAAAAATGACACACGGAGATGAGATAGCTTATTAGACACAATGTGATACTTAATGAAAATAGCACAAAGATGAGATGGCTTATCAGATACGATGAGATGCTTAACAAAAACAAACTTTAACACACAGCGACTAGATCAAACAAGCAAGCATAAAATAATGAGTGAAAGGGAAGAGAAAGCTTGCTGAGAGATTTTATATTGGTTCGATCTCCAACGTGGAGTCTACGTCCAGTCCCCACCCTAGATGAGATTTTTTTACTATTCAATCAACAAGTGGTCTTTGAATCCCCTAGCCTCTCCAAGCTAGTTACACCATAGCTCTTAACCTTGAGCCTCATGGTCAGTCTCAAACCAAAGTCCCTAGCTCACAAGCTAGAACAAACACCCACCAAGGGCTTTACAAGAGATTAAAGAAATGTTTGAACACTCTCTAATGTGTATGCTCTCAAATAAGCTCAAGAATATGAATGCAAGAAGATGGATGAAATAAATCGCAAGATTGCTTTTTTTTCTTCTTCTGGTGTCTCTCTTATTTTCTTCTCCAAGTTGCTGCCCTTTTAAAGAAAAATGATAGAGACGTTGGAGGCCCTTCTTCTTGCTATGCAAAGGACAACTTCAAAAAGGAAGTTTGTCCTTTAGTGAGATATTTTGCAAAAGCTTGCATCTTGATTGGTCTAGCTAGCTTCTTCTTTTTTGTCTCTTTTCTGAACGTTGCAGACCTTCGGAAAGCTTTAGGAACATTTCATGAAGGCTCTGGACTCATTTGGTTTAAAACTTTTCGCATTAGCATGAGACATCTCATAGTCTTCGTCAAGCAGCTTATCCTAGTGGCTCATCACAGAATTTTTACATCAGCTTGTTGGTGGTATTTTGAGGCATCCTCAACAATTCTTTCCTTGAGTTGCTTCCTCAAATGATGTCTTCAAGTCTTCCCAAATGTCTTGTCTTTATAAATCTTCTAAGTTACTTAAAAAATTATTTCTTCAAGGATCAACACTTTGCAACCTTTAAAAGTAGAAGTACCAACTTATTTCTTCATTGTCTAGCTTCCTCAATTTAATACCTTTGCCTTCCATGGAATCTTCACTAATTATCTTTTCAATTATTTCCATGAATCTTAAAGAACTTGAATCTTCCAATTATAACTCCATGTAGGCTTTGATTCATGAGTCCTTGTACAGCAGAACTTCTAGTAGCTCATCTGAATGTTTCATCTATTTTCTCAGCATCTTATCTTGACATCTTTTCCTCAATTGTCCAGAGATAGTTCTTTAAAGTCCTACATAAATAATCCTCTTTACAGATATCAAAGATACTCATCAAAATCATTATGCATTATGTTTTTTATCATCACTTAAGAAATATATCAAGTTAGAAACCTTGGGCTAACAGTTGTCTCTTTTCTAAATGAAATTGTTGTGCTGTTCGTTTTCAGGAAGTGTTACAGTGACTTACAACACTATGTATATACCCTGCTTGTGGCACTCTGAGAACGGCTCTTGCAACGAGGCTTTCATCTACACTCCTCAATTCTATGGGAGATCATAGCTAGAAATGTTATTTAATGACTCTGGATACTAATTAGCATGTATTATTTTGTGCATTACTTGCAGAACTGCTGATGCAGTTGTATCTGTTGACTTCAAATGTTGTAGACTTGTAGAAGTCAGTTTTTGTAATCCTTGTGTGTGTTTTGTACATGGGTAAATATTAGTTGTCTCAGACATAAAGACACCCAGAATAGATGCCAGCTGCCTGACATCCTATGAATTTTTCTCATTCTTTCCCCACATGAATCCGCCAGATTGATGTTTCGAGTTACGTGTAGTACTGTTTGAAAATATCAACTTCAAGTACTGATTTTATAAATAATTGAACCTATTGAGGAATGAGGATATAGATAGCACTTGCCTTTTCATTATACTAAGGAATGAGGATATGAAAAGCACTTGCATTTTCATTCAATCAGGCAGCTACTTCAATATCATTCCAGTTTATGCTCACCGTTGCTGCAATTAGTTCAGTATATGATAAGTCCTACTTACAATTTCACATTATTAGTGCAAAGGCAAATTGCCAGAAACACATACTCAAATTACTCAAATATATTGAGCAAGAAAGCTTAATCTAATCTAGCCTGAACAGTAAGACCAAGAATGCTAACAAATGCAGTTTTTTTAGAATAAGCTTCATTTTAGCGATATACAGCAAGATATATAAAATTTGTTAAATTTTTATGATAAAGCATTAATAACCTTCTGTGTTCTCTTTTTTTAATTTTTTTTATTTAAACACTTTTTGATGATGTCATTGTGCTTGTCTTTTAACAAAGACCGGGGTGTAATAGACCAAGTGCCTGATGGGTATCTCTTTCTTATTTTCTTATTCTAGTGGTGAGTATTCCCCTAGTACGCTTATTACTAACAAAGTAAAGAGCACTTAAGAACCGAAAGTTTCTTTCTTCTCAAATTTTTCCTGATATAAGATTCTTCAATTTTGCAGTGACTTGTTGAGCACAACCACTTCGTACACTTTCTGGTCTTTATGATATATAGCCTGATTTTGTATTTCTAGTGCATTCTATATTTCTTAGACTGCCTCTGTATCTTCGATTTGTTTCAAATAATAAGTACCTGTACCCTTATCCCTTTTTTTCATGAATGTAATCGTAGCCTATAATGTGTTTGTTCAATTTTTTGAGTTGTGTCCTTAACTCTCATCTTCTCCTTACCTCTGGCGGTATTGCATGCAAGTGACTGTAATCCTACACTAGCTGAAGAGAAAATGTTTTAAATCGTTGTTTGATACCCGATTTATATGTTTATAAACACGTCACTTTTTAAAATCTTGTGTCAATATTTTAAAGTAATATTCTAATTTCGCGTTTAAGTTTAAACTACATTATCTAAAAATGAAATTGATATACCAAATAAACTTTTATTCCTTCAACTTTTTGGTGTAAAAAACTTGATCAACAATATAAGGATTAGAACGGTGATAAAATTTTTTGTGCAAGTGTATTGGGAAATTTGTACAGAATGTTTAAAATCAAATTTGTTAACTTTATGATCCAAGTATTCAATAACTAAATAGATCTAGTAAGTTCACAGCTGCACTATATACGTGTAATTTGTTAAAACAAGGATACATTAATATTGAATGGAAGACTTTCTGTTTGAATTCTTCCCTAGGATTTGCTTATAAGCTTAATTTTCTTTAGGCACTCTGATAATTCTCGTGGTGTGATTTTGTGCAATGTTATTAAGCTTCTCGTCTGTCCTTTCTCCATTCCCATGGCTTCTCAGGGTTTTTTGAAGCCCATAATCCAACTCGCTTTGCTCTAGCTTCTTTTTCCCACTAGAATAAGAACATAAAAAAGTTAGGATATAGCTTTGAAAAATGATGAAGGAATCCTGAATAATAGTTAGTACTTACTGTTCCCAATTCAGGTCGTTTGTCATAGGCTGCGTAGTGCCATGCTAAACCCTTCTTTAGCATCAATTCCTTATCATAAAAGAAAAGCGAAATGAGAGACTTAGACAGTCATAAGTTGTATAGAGCTAAAATGAACTAAAATGTGAAAAATGAATACCTGTACAAAAATGCCATTACAATAGATATCACCTACAGAACGACCGTAGCGATCTTCTCCATAAACAAGGACCCTCAAAGACTTCCCTTGAACAATCTTGGTTAGTTCAATTTTAGCTTCTTCTCCGTATGGCATTTTACTTTCTGGAGCATCAATTCCCCTGTTTTCTTTCCAGAGTACATCAATGGCTTCCACAACAACTTAAACATTCTAATACTAGTGTATGTTTGATAATTACCTAAGTCGAATCCGATACTTTCTAGCAAGGATTTCCTCGTTTTGAAAACCAATCACCCTGAATAAGAAAACATTTAGAAACCATTTAAAGAGTAATATGTAGTGCTGGATGTCAATGAACAACTCTTCCAAAAGCTTAGGCTCAAATAGTTTTATATCTAACATGTCCTCTCATGCAAGAGGCTCTTATACCATGTCAATAACTAACTTTCCTAAAAGTTTAAGGTTTTAGTTAAAAACTCATAATTCATAAATGGTTTTGTATCTAATGCTGGAAACATTGACATTTAGAATTAGGAAACTACAAACTAACCGATATCCTGAAGCAATAATCTGTTTGTGTAATTCATCTGCCTCTACATAGTCCCTCCGGGCACGGGCTTCTGCTCTTTGCACGGCTGCTGTGTGCACGTTGCCAGGGACAAATGACGATTCCCTGGGATCTGTTGTGCTAACATACACTGTTATAGTATCACCATCTGCCACTGCTTTTGCATCAACCTAGTCCCATTAAGATAGTGAGTTATGTCAACTACCACATTTTCAGCATGAATATATAAATGGTTTTATGGACTGAATAGAAAGTTATCCTCACTGGCAAGGTGTGCATTTCAAATTGTACTCCATCGGGCAAGGATGTAGGGGGTTGAACACCTACTTCAACGAGGGTGTGTGGTAGAGGAAGACCATAGAAAGCCAACAGTCCCTATAAAGTATAAATCAAGCAAGATAATTTTTTTTTTTTAGTAATGAAATTGTTTTTTGTATGTCATTTACTCATACTTGAATTCAAGTTTGGAAGTACATGTAAACCTCAACGTCTGCCTTTCGATGTCTTTCCAAAGTTTGAATGACAAGTCTAGCTGCTTCTTCAGGTGTGCTGGGAGGGGGTTTTGATTCTTTCCAAGCATCTACTAACTTTCTATACCTTCAAAATTTTGTCCAAAGCATTGCAAGAAACAGAAACAACATGAATAGAATTACAAGTCAACGTTTTAGTGATCAATTTAGTATGAAGAATATGATCAACACCATTTAGCCTGAGCCTTTTTAGAAGACACAACATGGTTGCTCAGTCCTTCTGGGACCTAAAAACATGAAAGCAAATCATACAGATCTCACAAAATCTGGGGTTGGAAAAAGAACATTAACTATGCCAAAATTAGCTGAAAAACACAATTTTTCAACCTGTTAGTTCCTAATTGCAGAGTTAAAGCAGTAGCAGCATACCTGGGAGGTGATGTCAAAGTGAAAGAGATCATGGGCAAGTGCTGAAACACCTACGGTGGCAGAGGACACACCGTGGGGTCCAAGTGATTCAGAATCACCAGCTGCGGTGGGCTTGCAGCAATGGCCATAGAGGAATCTGAGAGCGTTTCCCATGATTGAATTTGCTCAATCTGAGGCTCTGGCTGATGAGAATTGATGAAAGGTAAAAGCTTTGAAGAGAGAGAGAGAGGGGGGAAAGAGACCAAGGGGAGAAAATTTAGGGGTGGCAAGGAATCTGGTACTCGGATAGGAGAGAGAGGGAGATGTACCAATAGAAAAGCAGATGACAGGTGGCACGTCTTCATTTGCTGTTCCGGGTTTTACTGTGGGGAACGTAACTTTTTTGCAAATATTAGACAGGTGAAACTGTGAAAGTTCTACGTCAACGGTTTAACGTAAATTGTGGGCTTCCATGCTTGCTTTAGGAGCGTGGAAACTAAGAATCTAGGACCTACGCATGTATAAATGTCCAAATATCTCGTACAGTGTCCCATCCAATCTTATGAAATATATGATTTATCATCGTAGCGATCACTCCTCTATTAATTGCTTTAGGATTGTTTTTGGTGGCCAACAAATTTGGAGTGAGAGGAGACTCATTAGAATAAAATATTAATTTTAACAAAAATTTATAGTAAAATTATAAATTATTTATTAAAAAAGAAATTCAACAAGTATTGGATTCTAATATACTAATAAGTAATAACAACGGATATGTGATAGTGTATTAGATGTGGGAACGCTCATATTTTCATATAATTGGTTTGGTTCATTTATTGGTTGGTAGAAATTAGAATCTTTGGTGATTCAATCTCGCAGAGAGATACAAAGGGAGAAGACAAAGCAGAGTCATTTCATAGCTCTGGTGTCCTCTTTCTCTTCACGGTAATGCTACTTACACAAAGGTGACATTCCACATAAACCTCATATTTTCTGAATAATCACGGGGTTCTCCTGATAAGTTTGTATGGTCTGTGTCCAAAAGCTTCAGTGTATTTAACATTTTCGTTATCTTAATTTATGTGTCACATATCTAATGAAAGCTGCAGGAATTAGTTGCTTGCTTGTTCCTCTCCATTTTTATTTTATTTTTTTGGTTAAAGTTCCCCCTCATCTTTGTTCACTTGTTTTCTGGCCAAACCAAATCCAGCAGGGTTATCGTGGTTGCCAACCTTACTGAGTGAGTGGAGGCCAGTTACTCCCAAGTCAACAATTAGGAATAAAGTTTCACCTTTTATTCACAGAAAGTGAAAGATTCCATCTTTTAAGTATAGAATCCAATTCCGTCTTCACCGGTGCGGTGTAACTAATTTATATATAAATTTTGTTCTATGTAACGCTCTGCCCAAGACAATTTTTCTTCTATTTGCTCCTCACCTGTTGAAGGCTTATAGCAGCAGAGACGTTTGATACCAATTTTCCCTCAAATTTCTAGTATTGTCCTGCTTTTTCCACATATATAGTCAATCAGAATGACGAATGTAAGAGCCAATCATAAAACCACTTGCTATTTGATCCTTTTATTTTCTGCCATGGGACTTATCAATGTTTCTTGTTGTGTATCGTTAGGTGGTGGAAGTGAAGGTTGGTTTACACTGTGACAAGTGTATCAAGAAAATTCTCAAGGCCATCAAGAAGATTGAAGGTAATTAATTAATTTCCCTAACCCACAAAACTATACTATATACTATTTTCTCTTTGCTACAACCTGTAATTGCGTTTCAATTACAACTTGTTTTGTTTCCTCAAATAACTTTAGACCCGTGGCCTAGCAGATATTGAAACGTATAACGTGGACAAACAGCTGAACAAGGTCATCGTTACAGGCAACGTCACAACAGAAGAAGTGATTAAAATCCTTCAAAAGAATGGCAAGAATGCAACCGCATGGGAAGATGTTCAAGCTCAACCCGATTGCTGAACTCACTTCCATTATAAGTAACTCCAGCCTTCAGTTCTCGTTTTCCTAAGTTATGATACCACGCACGATGTGAAATTCTATGCTATGTAGAGTTTGTAGAGGACTACTTAATACTTATATAGCTACCTCAGTTTTGTAATTCTTAACGATAAAACACACACCTGATAGAGGAGCCATCGGATGTATATAATTGTTCCATTTCGTTCTGTTCGTAAAACATTAAAGCAGACAAATTTTATCCAAACTTCTATTCGTTTATATCTTTAATACTCTTAAATAATTTATAAAAAAATATCAGTACCACACTCTTTCGAATAGTTTTTTCTTACTTTATTATTCATTTACTTCTTGCATTTAAAAAAATTATTAAAAAAATTAATAATACTTACTTTAAATTAATAATAAAATAAATATTAAAAAAAGTCAAAAAAATATATTAATAACATTTCTCTAATTAATATTAATATCGTTATTGTACCTGCTTCATATCTTTCATAATCTTGAGTAAGCCTAGAGTGAAAACGAGTATAGAGGAAAATTTGCAACGTAGGTAATGCATACACCACTTCGCATTGAGAAATTTTAGTATACGGATTGTAAAATGACGTTAACTGGGCGAAGGATACCACCGCATCAACCATGATTGGAAGAATAATGTTGTTCACATAATTGAATTTTGCTCAAAGAAAAATAACTAGCTCCATGGTTGGTAAGTCTTATAAATAATTATAAGTGCAAGAAAAACTTGGCTGAGAAATCATCCTTAATCAAGTAATCACCCTGAAAAACTTGGTACCAGCTCCATTTTTTTACACTACGTTAATTATAAGAATGACATTATTCTAAGGTCCAAAAAAAAATAAATAGCATTACTCTAATAAAAAGTTCTAATGGTAAATGAAAATTGATTTAGCACTTTTATGATCAAGAAATAAGAGGGAAATTTGTTCGTAAACCCATATACATTGTCGATCAGAATGACAATAAGAGGCATTAAACCACAAACCCCCGATCCTTTTGTTTAAGCCACGGGGCTGAAAATTTCTTCTGAAGTGCCCATTAGGTGGTGAAAGTAAAGGTTGTTTTGCACAGTAATGTAACGAGTGTGTCAAGAAAATTGAATCCTCAAGCCAATAAAAAAGATTGAAGCCTGGAAGGCAATTAATTCCCCATGGCCATAAAATTATCATACTATTTTGTTATCTCTTTGTTAAAACCTATAATTGGTTCACAGTTTCAACTTCTTTCGTATCCTTAACATACATTTTAAACCTCTGGGGTCGCAGATATTGAAGAAGTGAATAGAGCTTCAAAAGGGTTATTGATGTAATGGTAAATTGAGTTTATGCAACAAGTCAACAACAGCATGAAAATGGAAATGGAAATCCTAAGAAAGCTCCAAATAAAGTCATAATGTACGACAGTTACATGTACAGATGATGGTAGCAGATCCCAATCTGGGTCACTCTATACCGTACATCTACCTGGGCTGGTGAATCGCCCTTGGACTCACCCTGGACTTCACAATCTTGGGAGCCTTTTCCGCATACCTTGGCGCTTCAGCCCATCCACCACCTCTTGCCCAATTCAACGCCCCCAACGACACCAACTCTTTCCCTTCTCTTCCTTCTTCATCTTCTGCATCCAACCAAATATCAACATAAACAAGGGTATATATCACATTTTACTGTGTGTAATATTTAATGAAATTTTTTAAATATTTATTATAAAATTAACCTTCAATAATCCATTCCTTATTAAGATATCACAACAACAACAACATATACAGGTATCATAAGAGTGAAATGAATAACTTACGCGGCGGGTGTAGGTTTAGGTCAAGTTGATGGTATTGGAAGAGGGGATCTTCATCTTCATCTTCATCTTCATCCAACTCAAAATCGGAAAAGGGAGTGTCGTTGTCGTTTTGGGGATCTTGGAAGCGCTCGCGGAGCCAGTAAGCGCGAAACCAAGGGGAGGAGTGGACCAGGGCCCACCATTCGTCCGAGAAATCCTCCACCGTCCGATACGCCAGCGGCACAAACATAGGAGCGTTGGGATTCAAGCTCGACGAAGAAGATGATCTTCTTGTACCAGAAATCACTTCCATTGCTGCCTGTGAGATCAGTGTAAAGCAAAGTAAAACAAAAGGATAAGGTTGATGTTGAAGTTGATCAAAAGAAATTGTGAGAGAGAATTGATGCTTATCTACAAAGCGATGGGTGGTGGCTATCTATGTATAAAGGAGTAGGAGTGCAAAAAGGACAGAGACTTATGCGTTATTACGCACGTGACATGCGTGCGCCGTGGCTGGACTCCAAACCAAATACCGGGTTTTGGATTCACCCACTCCCACTGTTTTTAGACCCAGCCTGTGGGCCTATTTGAGATGACTCATCATCATTCTTATCCTAAATCATATAATAATTTTTAAGTAAAAATAATTTATTATAAGTATTTAAATTATTATTTAATATATATAAAATAATAAAAATTATCATAAAATTATACTAATTTTTAATAAGATTTATATATATTAAATGATAATCTAAATATCTAAATAATAATATAATACATCGTTCTTATCTAAAAATTTCTGTATCATGCACTCTGCAGACAAGGCAACACGTCATTTTTTTATTTTTCTCATACTCCTCAACTTGGTCGGTGCATATATTAATTATTTAGCTTATCCCATTTACTTTTGAAAACGGTGCTCTGATGAAAGACGATAAACAAAAGAGTTGTGCTACAAAGAGCAGAGCCCAAGTGTTTATAGCACACTTTTAATTTTTTTTTTATATAATTTATGATAGCACACAAATTTTAAAGATAGAGAGCCCAAGTGTTTATAGCACACTTTTAATTTTTTTTTGATAATTTATGATAGCACACAAATTTTAAAGATAGACCCAGCCGATCTTAACGGAAAGCCTGCGACTCAGCTTTTGGGCTATCTGATTCTTAATTACAATATGTTTTTTCGATTATTTGGTCAAATTTAAGTGACATAATGATTTGTAAGCCGAGTTGATATAGACTTTTAAAATTTGAATTTGATATTTTAATTTTTTTAATTAAATATATTTTATTATTAGACTCTAAGTTTTTGTTAAATAATGTTTTTATTCTTTTAATTTATATTATTATTTAATAAATTTAATTTTAAAAAATTAAAGTTAGATAATTATTATAATTAACTTAATTATTTAATAATTTATATATGATATAATTTTTATGTAATATTTTTTATATAATATTTATTTTAAAAATATTTATATCTATTCAAATTTTTTGATTTAATCACTTAGCTGATAATTAAATCATTGACCCATTGATTCAATTTTACTATAAGTCAATCTCCACTCCAAATTATATAATTATTTGTAATGTAAACAGTGAGATGTGAGCGCATAATAGCATTGTCCTAAACAAAAACAAGTTGTTATTAATTACAAAAAAAAAATGGTAATCTCCCAACGCAGATTCAGTGCATGTTTGGTATGACTTTTGATTAATTTTTTTTGGAAAAAAATTGTTGTAACAGTATTTAATCATATTTGATAAAATTAATTTCAGTTTTTACATGAAATTCAATGTAAAATAAAAATTTTTTAAAGTTGATTTTTATAATGCTTAAGATTGAAGCTTATGATTTTAGCTTATAAATTATTCCTTACATTTTGATATGTAAATACTATTTTGTTCTCAATTAAATAATTTTTTTAATTATTCTATACCCATTTTAGTAATTTAATGCATAAAAGTGATTCTTTTTTATATCATCCAAACGAATCGAATTAACTTAAAATCACTTTACAGTTAATGCATCTAAATATGAAAATGAATCAATTATAATTGATTATAACAAAAAAAATTTATATAATAATTGATTATTAAGATAATTAAATTTTTACGGTATATCAAACACACTCTCGGCAAATGTACAATTTAGTTTGGACTAGTACTCCTCTTATTTTTTATTTATCTTTTAAGACTTTTTTATAAAAATTAAGAATATTATTAAATAATTTTAAATAAAAATTAATATAATTAAATTATTTTAAAAATATATATAAAAATTAATTAATATATGTAAATATTAAATTTAATAAAAATAATAAATAATGAAATAAAATTAAAAAAATTAATTAATATAATTTTAAAATTCTCAAATAAAATATAAAGTAAAATAAATTAAGAATAAAAAAAATGAATTGGAAGAATACATTTTTGTAAGTTAAAAAAATCAGACCAGACAAAAGCTGAATGATTCCAAATTCCAATGGGCTATTTTTGCTTTTCTGAAGCAACTTACGCTGATTTCTCAGTTCTCGTGGTAATTTTGTGCATTTTGCCCGAGGTCGTGACTTATGCGTCCATGGTTTTCTACAAAACTTTGATAAACTTCCTTAAGATACACCGTACACGTATAGTAAATGAGAAATGTTTTATCTTTTTATTTAATTTTTTTAATTACTCAATGAAAAGAATATTAAGTATTTTTTATATTTTTAATATATTATATGTATTCATTTTTTTATTTAATATTTGGTTATTAATTATTAAAAAAATTTGTAAAAAAATATATCATTACTCATTATAAATTTATTACATATGGGATGCCAGGATGGGGATCCTCTCTGAACGAGGCTAACAGAACACAATCCTGTTAATTGAATCTGAGCCTCACATTTTTTTAACTCATTATCTGTGATTCATGATAAGACACATTATCAAACTCATTTTCTTTGTGACTTTTATCTTTTTTTCTTTTTTCATCAAAATGTGTATGAGTTGTTTTCAGTGTGTGTGATTGGAATAGTTATAAAAATTTAATTATTTTAATAATTAATTATTATTTAAGATTTTTATAATTAATTATAATTAAATTAATTTTATATTTAGATATATTAATTAAAAAATAATTTTAAATTAATTTATTTTATTTAAATATATAAAAAAATTATTTTTATGTATTAATTATTAAAATAGATGTAAAATAATTAAAAAATTTATTTAATTAAAAATAAAATGATATTTATATTTTAAAGTGTAAGAAATAATATATAAATTAAAATTATAAATTTTAATTTTTAATATTATAAAAAAATTATAATACATTAAATTTTATATAAAAATTAAAACTAATTTTATCATACATGTTATAAAATTATTAAAATAATTTTTTAAACAAACTAAAAAAACTAATTAAAATTGAACCAAACATACCCTTATTTTTTCAAGTTACTCTCGACATGATAAGCACAATAACAACAAAAAAACAAAATAATAATGAGCATATTGTATCATATCCTTTAAAATTGTTTCTCTTGATTATGTTAGATTGTTATTATGAGTTGAGACCTTCCGTATTCTTCTTTCTCTGTTTTTATATGTTTACAATCGCATTTATGGCCTTCCCATCACTAGTCTGAGATTCTTCACAGTTTATGGTTCATGCTTCATGGATCGTCTCGACAGGAGTATTCCTTGTTCACAATAAGGGTTTGAATGAGAGAATTAAAATTAAAATATAGAATTTTAATTTTAATTTTAATTTTTTAAAATTAAAATTAATTTTAAATTTTAAATTTTATATTTAAGTTGCCAAAGAATTAAAATTAAAAATTAAAAATTTAAATTTAATTATAATTTTATTATTTAAAAGTATGATTTAAAGTATTAAAAAATTATTTACAAAATTAAAATTAATAAAAATATTTATACAATAATATTTTATAATATAATAGTCATTTTTTTATAAAAAAATTTCATGAATTTTTTTAAAAAATAACTATTATAATAATTTTTATATAAGTATAAAAATAATTTTTTATAAAAATATAGAATCTCAATAAAGATGATTGTTCATAAATAAATGTAGAAAAAGAAAAAATTTAATTTTTAAGCTATAGAATTAGTAATTCTTAATATATAAGTTAAGAATTGAAAAAGACTTAATTTAATTATTTTTCAATTCTATGAAATTGATTTATGAAATTTTAATTCTAATTCTAAATGACATTCTAAATATAAAAATTAAAATTAAGAGATTTAATTTTAATTCTAAACTCTAATTTTATATCTAATTCTAAGAATCAAATGGATGTTAAGTATATTAAAAAAGATTATTATATATATTTTTAAATGTATATATATTATTAATATTTTTTTAAAAGTGTTAAATTTAATTAAAATAATAATAATAAAATATAATAAATAATATTAAAAAATATAAAAAAAATATATGCCTTATTAATAATAAAAATATATTAAAAGAGAAGCAAATATCCATCTTTAAATGTCCTAATCATTCTGACAAAAAAAAAGATTCTTATCATTTCCTATTATTACAGGTACTTTACTAAGATATTGTGATAAAAGTTTTTAAGTAGTTTGATATTCTTATCATTAATATTATATATATATTTTTATATTTTTTAATATTATTTATCATATTTATTATTTTTATCATTTTTTCTTATCAAATCTGATACTTTTAAAAAAATATTAATAATACATATATGTTTTTTAGAAGTATATAATAATCCTTTTCATGCTTTAGGGGCATTGGACACTTTTATTAGAGTACCAAAAGTGGTGGGAATAAGAATGGGTCAGTTCAATTGTGGGTTTATAATCTGGGCAACATTTCACCGGTGTATGTGACAAAGCTTGTGAGCATACTGGAGAAGTTGCTCAAGACGGAGGCAAAGAAGAAACTCCTGTCAATACCAATATAAATGGGGACGTTCTTTTCTGGCATGCCAATGTAAGCTTGGCGAGAAAAGATTTTGGTTACAATACAAGCCCAGCACAGTTTTAGAAACAGGTTTGAAGAAATTTGTGAATTAGTATGTGAAGACTGAAGTATTTTTCACATATGGTAAGAGGAGAAAAGTGTTAAGCTTTTCTTAAAGTTGAGTTGCAAAGCATAAAGCAAAACATGTTTCTGAACACGTTATTGAACATTATAGGAGCTGATTCAACCTCTTCATTATAATATTCTTCTTGTTGTTGTGCAATCATGTTGAGAATAGCCATAACAACAGCCCAAACAAGTCAGGAACAAGATTAATTTGGTGAAGTGCTTTTCTATGGACCAATGATTATAAATTAATGAAAAATAAATGCTGAAATTTAATAAACAGGACAATGTCCTGTTAGCCTCAAGTTGGAGAAGATCTCTATCCACATAGATGAGACATAAAAATAGGATTTCGCAGCACTTATTACATAATTCAAAAATAGTAAATTTTTAATAAAAAATTGTTAACAAATGTTTTAAAAATATTTGTGATCAAAACCCTAAAAAATAATATATATCATATTTTCATTAAAAAACAACTTCATAAATATTTAGGGAATTTCACTTAAATTGTCTTTTTTTTTAAAACTATGAGTCAATATTTTATTATTGGTATCCTCTAAGTTGTACAAAAATAGACTCCCACTTTGCAAGCTAGAGTGAGCCCTTACTTGAAGGCAAACCGTTAGAAAATATGTGAAATCCAAAATCTGAGGTCACCCTCTCATTTTCTCCTCTGATTTCAATAGTTTAGACCTTTTCTCCTTTCTCTTTTCTTTTCCTCTTCTTCATTTCTCTTCAAGAAAAAATACTGAAAGCGAAAGAAAACATAGGAAAAAGTTTTTTTTTTTTTCCCTTCAATTACTCTTCTACATCCACATATGAGTTCTGGATTAGGAAACACGACATTGGTATGCCAAGATCCCCGCACTCACGTGCGCCATGATCTCTGGCACTTAGGCAACCCTCTCAATTACCCCCCTTCTCTTTTCTTTCTTCAGAGTTCTTTGATTAGCGTCGTCTCGCATTGCATCGATCTATGTCTCAAGCCCCTGGGCCAATGCTCCATTGTATCTCAGATTCTTGTAAGCTTCTCTAGGCCATATTTTACAAGCTTGCTCTATGATCATAAAATATTAATCCTAGTACATTGTTTATGAATGCTCTATGGCTATGTAATTCTTTTACATTGAACACTGACAAACAACTGCAAAAGAGTAATTTTTGAAAAGCATTAACAAATTTAATATTTTGGTCCAAATGACAAGATTAAGCAAAGGCATGGTTTTGTCATTACAACAAGGTAAGGAACTTTAATAAGTAGTACTAACAATAATTAACAATATTGTGATTTGTGTGCCATGTGACAGCACTTTGTATCTAACAAATCTTGCTTGGGAACAGGGTGGAGTAATACTTGGCCCATCAATTCTGGGGCGCAAAAAGGAGTTCACCAATTCATTGTTCCCTGTAAAAGGTTCTGTGACATTTAAAACATCAACAGCATTTGGTGTCATGTTCTTCTTCTTCACAGCAGGTGTGAAGATGGATCCTGTCACATTGATGAGGACAGAAAGAAAGGGCGTCATTATTGGCCTTTCTGTATTCTTATTCGCATTGGCAATCCCTACTGGATTGTCCTTTCTAATGATCAATTATGTTTCCATGGACAAGAGCCTCGCAACATCTCTCCCCTTTATAGCCACATCACAATCCATAACTGCATTTGTTGTCATAGCCATCTTCCTCGCAGAGCTTAAAATCCTTAACACTGACATAGGCCGTCTAACCATGTCAGCAGCAATGTTGGGTGAAATTGCGGGTTTTGGCTTGCATGTGATTTTGATTGCAATATTGAAAACTAAGGATGGTCATGTGAGGATACTAATATGTAACCTTCTATCTGCAGCAGCACTCTTTTTTGGCATTGTTTATGTAATACGCCCAGTGATATTATGGATCTTAAAGCGATCAACCAAGCCCGTTAATGAATTGTTCATTATTTGTATCTTTGTCTTTGTTCTGATAACTGGGTTTATGAGTGAATTTATTGGGCAGCATTACGTTATGGGGCCATTAATTTTAGGCTTGGCTATTCCAGGAGATCCACCTTTAGGAACAGCTTTGATAAGTAAAATGGAGACCCTTTCTAATGGTTTTTTCTATCCAACCTTCCTTGCTATTAATGGAATGCAGATTAATCTCTTCAAAGTGGATTTCGAGTCCGCGTGGATTGTGTGTGTCATAGTGGCCGTCTCCTTCGTGGTAAAGATCAGTGCTGTTATGTTGCCAGGATATTATAGCAATATTCCCATGAAAGAATGTTTTGTGATCGGGCTCATCCTAAATGCAAGAGGCATATCAGATATTTTTGTTTACAGTCTGTGGAAGGAAACTAAGGTATGGCCATGTAATTGAGATTATCAAATTCAATCCCAGATTAGATTTTTCTTATTCTGTAACATTGAATATGTGATACATCAATTATAACATTAAAAATATATTTACAATAAGAGACAATAATAACTCATGAATATATGATGTAATATACATTCAATGATACAAAATTAAAAAAATATATATTCAAAGATTACTTAAGAATTTCTCTTTCAAATCTTCAAATCAAAGTATATATATATATATACCTTAATTGATTGGTTAACTAACATAACTAACATAAACCTCTTCTCTTGTGTTGGCAGCTAATAACGGATGAAGAGTTCTCTTTGGTGGTGTTATCCATTATAGTGGTAAATGCTATCATAACACCACTGATAAAACTCTTATATGATCCTTCAAAACAATATTATTCCATAACCAGAAGTTCCGTTCAACATAGTAAGAGAGAATCGGAGCTTCGCATCATGGTCTGCATTCACAAGGATGAAAACATCCCTACAATGATCAACCTCTTAGAAGCATCCCATGCTAGCGAAGAGAGCACTATTGGAGTTATAGCACTCATCCTGGTGGAGCTTATGGGAAGAGCCAGGCCTCTTCTTGTTGCTCACCAACCCCATGAAACCCTGCGATCAACCTCACCCAAGTCAACTCAAATCCACAATGCCCTGAGACAATATGCATATCGGAACAAAGGATGTGCAACCGTTCAGTCATTCACTTCAGTCTCCAACTTTGAAACAACGCATGATGATATTTGCCGAATAGCACTTGACAGGAGTGTCAACATTTTGATCATGCCCTTCCACAAGCAGTGGGAAATAGATGGTGTTGACATAATCAATAGAGGCATCCAAAACATGAACATCAAGGTACTTGAAAGGGCACCATGCTCAGTTGGAATCCTTGTTGATAGGGGTAACTTGGGTAGTTCAATATCACTCTTATTTGCTAGACCAGTGTATCATGTAGCCGTGTTCTTCATTGGGGGTGCAGATGATGCAGAAGCACTAGCCTATGGTTCAAGGATGTGTAGGCATGAATGTGTGGACGTGACAGTGGTGCGGTTCCTACAATTTGGATCAGAAAACTCTATAGACCGAAGACGTGAGAGTGATCTTATAGATGAATATAGACGTGTCAATATTGGAAATTGTCAGTTTGAGATCATTGAGGAAGTGATAAGAGACGGAGAAGAGATGTCTTCATGTATTAAAAAATTGATAGATGATTTTGATTTGGTAATGGTGGGGAGGGAACATCCAGAAACTACTTTGCTCGAGGGATTTGAGGAATGGAGCGAGTGCCTAGAACTAGGGTTGGTTGGGGATATGCTAGCTTCACAGGATTTTAAGACCAAGGCATCGGTGTTAGTGGTGCAACAACAGAGAATAAGACGGAAGCTTGTTAAACACAAAATGAGATCCATGCCAAATGAAAGAGATCAGAAGGTACATAATGTTCCATTTGATGATGTACCAAGAGGGTCATGGACTGTTTGAATGGACAAATATGAGAAATTGTAGGATCCCTTTACTTCACAATTTCAATTCGTTGAGAGTAGTTCGTAAATATGGATAGATGAACAGAGCAATTTGTAAATAAATTCTCTCTTTTCATTTTTTTGTTTCCCCATGCTGAACTTTCATTACGTATAGCCTAACACCTAATGCATCCATTACATGGTTTTTCATTTGAGAATACTCAAAATAGAAAGTTACTTACAAGTTACAACAATGTAATATTGGTTCATCACCGAATACCGGCCCCAACAGCCATGACCTAACATGGTTATTCCAATTACAATATTCACTTGCTATGTCTTAAAAGCTTATCAGCTTAAATTCTAGATAAACATTATATCTTAACTGAATCCCCCTTCAATAAGGGTAATTAAGATCAAATCTCGTCATATTATAATAGCAAATTACTTACAACAATGTAATATTAAATAGATAAAAAATAAAAATTAATCAGCTCCGTATTGTACCAAAAATAGAATAAATCATATTGTTAATATATTTTTGTCACTTATCATGTTGAGTTATTTTAATGATGTATATATAGTCAAATAATAATCAAAGATAGTATTCAATTTAAAATTAGTTTAATTTAATTTGTTATCAATATATATAAAAAAATTTACATTACCAATATCACATAATAATTATTATAGTTAAATTATAATTATTATTTTAATTATTATATATCAAAATTAAACTATTTTAAAAATCCCTACTCTACGTACATGAGTTTAATTTTGAGGTGGGGGCTATTAGCACTCCAACATGCCTATTCATACTCCTCATTTTTTAACTTTAATTGTACTTTCCAAATACACCTTTATTTTAATTTTTTTTAACACACTCTAAATTAGTTATCTAAACTTAACTTAAAAATTGTAATATTACAATAATATTTGAGTTATAATCAATTTCAGAAATAATGTTATCATATCAAGTTAAAAAATACTTGTCGCAACCGGGATCGCGACGGAACGACCAAAAATATATAAAATCAATGGAGTCGCCACCAATGTTTATTTAAATTGGGAAAACATTAGAAAAACCATTTAATCAAGCAAACTGGTCTTTTGAAAATGAGTTTGGATTCGGAGTCGACATGTGTAGGGAATGTATTAGCACTTATATCTTGCTCGCTTATGAACGGTATCTTAAGTTAGTTGTGCAAGTTTTAATAATCTCAAATATATCCATTTAACCCCTCTAAACAAAAGATTTTGTAATTATTTACTATTTTTTTTATTTTTTATTTTTGAAAAGAAATAAAAAAAACAACCAAATTATGAAAATTTATTTTTTGGCTTGACAGAAATGGATTTCTGCTCCTACGTATCTCCTGGTGCAATGGAGAACTCAAAGTCACGTAGTTCTTTAAAAAATAAGTGTGTGTTGGTTGGTTTTTAAATCTTTTTTTTTTAAAAAGATTCTAAAAATTTGAATTAACAAGTCGTCGCGACTCAGTTAATCAAATTAAGGATTGAATAGGTGAAGCTCGCGTCACGCTAGAGACGTCACCCATTGATTATCAAATTTATCACGAAAATTTAAAAAAAAGGTTTTGAATCTTTAGCGATTTGTTTTATAAAAAAATGAAGACAAAATAACAATTTAAATCATCAAGTTTGTCATGCAACTTAAATGATCGCATGAGGGTTTAAGCAAGTCATTGTCATTTAACTCGCCTAACCCCAATTTATTCTTAAATTAATTTTAAAATAAAAAATAAATTAATAAATAAACAAATCAAACTAATAAATGAATAAACTAAAATGAACAACACTTATATATAAAAAAATACAAAAAATAAATAAATAAATAAGCAAGCTTACCTCCAAGTCGTAAAAATGCTACTTAAAGAAGTCAAGTAATGGGGTCCCACGCGTCCTCTTCAAATCAAACCCCGAAAAGCAATTTACTAGCAAGAAAAAAAAGTTTTACTAAAGTCTCGGGCTCTTATACTTAGTATTAAGTCCAAGTAAAAAAAAAAAATTTACTAAAGTTCTTGGGCTCTTATACTTAGTATTAAGCCTAAGTGTGAAAATTTTTTGGATGTCAAAACCATTGAGAAGCACCCCTTTATATAGGAGGAGGGGAGGGAGAATGAGCTTGGCTTCTCCAATGTGGGACTTAAACACTTTAGTTTTTTCAACTTTTTTCCTTTTTTCATTTTTCATTTTTGTTTTTTTTTAGAATTTCATTCAATTTTTCAAGGTTTAGAAATAAACTTCATGGACAAGATTAAGTGTTCATACCTTGATTAAGTAACAAAAATAAAAAATTTATGGACAAAATTGGGTATCAACAGCTGCCCCCCTTTACTTTACATTTAAATTAAATGAAAAGCAAAGGAATTGATTCAATTTTGTCCATGAAAATTTTATTTTTTTTGTAACAAAAATAAAAACAGAAAAGGTAAAAAGCTTGTGGAGTCGGGTATCCGCCGAAACTTGACAGAAAACTCAAAACAGAAAGGACACAAAGCTTGCAGAGTCGGGTGTCCACTGAAGCTTGACAGAAAACTTAAAACAGAAAAGGCACAAAGCTTGCAGAGTCGGGTATCCATTGAAGCTTACAGGCAAAAAGCAAAAAGCTTACGGAGTCGGGTATCCGCCGAAACTTGACAGAAAACTCAAAACAGAAAGGACACAAAGCTTGCGGAGTCGGGTGTCCACTGAAGCTTGACAGAAAACTTAAAACAGAAAAGGCACAAAGCTTGCGGAGTCGGGTATCCACTGAAGCTTACAGGCAAAAAGTAAAAAGTTTACTGGTCTGTATCCGCTGAAGCTTAACAGAGAAGAAAAAAGCTTAAAAGCAAAAAAGACAAAGAGCTTCATGGTCAGTTATCCATTGAAACTTAACGAAAAGAAAAAAAAGCAAAAAGACAAAAAGCTATGAGTCAGTTATCCGCTAAAGCTTAATGTAAAACTTAAAAGCAAAAAGACAAAAAGTTTATTGAGTCAGTTATCCATTGAAGCTACAGCAAAAAGGTAAAAAGCTTACTGGTCGGGTATCCGTGAAGCTTAACAGAAAAGACAAAGCTTACTGAGTCGGGTATCCGTGAAGCTTAACGAAAACTTAAAACGAAAAGACACAAAGCTTACATGAGTCAGGTATCCATGAAACTTAAATGAAAAGACAAAGCTACTGAGTCGGATTATCCATTGAAACTTAACAGAAAACTTAAAACAAAAAAGACAGAAAGCTTGCGGAGTCGGGTATCCGCTGAAGCTTAACGGAAAAGACAAAGCTTACGGAGTCGGGTATCCGCTGAAACTTGACAGGCAGAAAGGTAGCTTGACAAACAAGGTAAAAAGCTTACGGAGTCGGGTATCCGCTGAAGCTTAACAGAAAGGTGAACAACAAACAGCTTGTGGGGTAGGGTGCCCATCAAAGCTGGACAGAAAGGTAAAAGGCAATGGGCACAAGGCCCTGACTTGTTGTGGAAGCGATGGGTACGAGGACTCGAAAACTAAAAGCAATGGGTGTGGGGACCCGGGAATTAAAAGACAATGTATTGACTTTGTAAATGCATGTGATGGCAGAGACGGTGCATGATGCAATGGATGCATGGTGATGCAATGGATGTGATGCTTGAGGACAATGCATGTGATGCTAGAAATGATGCATGATGCAATGAATGCCCCATCTTGTAGGGATTCGCATGAGCAAATTGAGTAAGTAATTTTTTTTTTTTTGCACTTGAGCTTTGATTGAGTCACTCTTAATTCCACAACCCTTAAGGACTTTATCCACAAGAGTAAACGAGATTGAACAAGTAACATTCGTTGATTGGCCTTATGATTTGCATGATGATTCTTACTTTTCTCATCAACTCTTGTTAGGATTTCATTGCGTTTCCCATGACCTTCGAGATTGTTAAAGCAAATCTAAATGCTTTTGTCATATTGTCACATGTTTCACATCTCAATATAAAACTATAAAAAATACATATTAAATCAACAATGGGTTGCAACAAAAAGGGATTATCATTATAGACAGGAAAAGTACAAGAAGGCAGTACAAATGGAACTCGAATTGAAAAGGTTTACAAAAGAAATGTTGGAGCGGAATTTTCCAGCTCTTCGAGTGATGCTCTCTTGAATGAACAGTGCTAATTTCCCATGTGCGCAACCTTGAACATCCCCTTGTCTGTTTCAGAATATGATTCGACCCAGCTTTTACATATTGGGAGTGTCTCCTGATAAGACTTCGTATATTCAAACTGCCCCGGTTTGGCCCAGATACTCTCAAACTGCCCCAATTTATGACTTGAGGTATGTTCACTTCTCCGGATGTGTCAAGTACCTTTTTTAACCCTAACTTTTGCCTAGGTCGCTCTTCCGAGTTTTCAACCTAGCGGGTCGCTCTAACTTTTGCCTAGGTCGCCTTTTCGGTTTTCGACCCTAGCGAGCCATTTTTCTTTTCCTTTTTTTTTTTAAGCATAGTACATTTTGATGCATCGAATTTATAGGAAGTGATAGATCTTCGCCATCCATGTTTGTGAGAATCAAAGCTCCTCCCGAGAAGGCCTTTTTACGACATAAGGTCCCTCATAGTTTGGAGTCCATTTTCCTCGAAAATCCTTTTGAATGGGAAGGATCTTTTTGAGTACTAAGTCTCCTTCTTGAAACTGTCGAGGATGCACCTTTTTCGCATAGGCCTTCATCATTCTCTTCTGGTAAAGCTGACCATGACATAGTGCAGTTAATCTTTTTTCTTCAATGAGGTTCAACTGATCAAGTCTAGTCTGGACCCATTCGGCTTCTTCTAGTCCTACCTCCATCAGCACCCTTAATGATGGGATTTCCACTTCAAAAGGGAGTACCGCTTCCATCCCATAAACCAAAGAGAAAGGGGTTGCCCCAGTTGAAGTACGAACGGATGTGCGATAACCATGCAGTGCAAATGGTAGCATTTCGTACCAGTCTTTGTATGTTACAACCATCTTCTGGATGATCTTCTTGATATTCTTGTTTGCTGCCTCAACTGCCCCATTCATCTTCGGGCGGTAGGGTGAGGAATTGTGGTGCTCAATTTTAAAATTCTCACACATCTCTTTCATCATCTTATTATTCAGATTAGTGGCATTATCTGTAATAATCTTGCCTGGCAAACCATAACGACAAATCAGCTCCCTTTTGACAAACCTGATCACTACACTCCTGGTGACATTGGCATAAGAAGCGGCTTCGACCCATTTTGTGAAGTAATCAATTGCAACCAGAATGAAGCGATGTCCATTTGAGGCCTTTGGCTCAATGGGTCCTATGACATCCATTCCCCACATCGAGAACGGCCAAGGTGCCGTTAAAACATTCAAAGGTGCTGGTGGCATATGAACCCTATCAGCGTATGTCTGGCATTTATGACACTTTTTCACATAGTTGAAACAATCAGTCTCCATTGTCAACCAATAGTACCCCGCTCTTAGTATCTTTCTTGCCATTGCATGCCCATTTGCATGAGTTCCCAAAGAACCTTCATGAACATCTTTGATGATTTTCTCTGCCTCTGTTGCATCAACGCATCTTAGTAGCACCATATCATGGTTCCTCTTGTAAAGCACTTCCTCATTTAGAAAGAAACCCATTGCGAGTCTTCTAAGGGTCCTTTTGTCATTTTATGAAGCATGTGGAGGGTACTCTCTGCTCTTGATAAAGCATTTGATGTCATGATACCATGGTTTCCCATCTGGTTCCACTTCTATCATTTGACAATATGCCGGTTGGTCACGACTTTCCATTTTTATAAGCGGCAAGTCCCTATCCTGACTTGCTTTGAACATTGACAACAACGTGGCTAGGGCATCAGCCAACTGATTATCTTCTCGAGGGATGTGATGGAATGTAACTTCGTCAAGTTGTTCAATCAACTTCTTGATGTAGGCATGATAAGGGATTAATTTGGCATCTCGAGTTTCCCATTCTCCCTTTAGTCGATGGATGACCAAGGCAGAGTCCCCATATACCTCAAGAACTTTTACCTTTGAGTCTACTGCTGCTTGGATTCCCATGGCACACGCTTCATACTCGGCTATGTTGTTTGTACAGTCGAAGCACAACCTAGCAGTGATTGGGATGAAATTATTTTCAGGGGAAATCAGTATGGCCCCAACTCCATGCCCCAGTGAATTGGAAGCTCCATCGAACAACAAAGTCCATTTTTCTTTTTCCGAGGGTTTTTCTTCTCTGAACAAAGCCATTACATCTTCATCAGGGAACTCACACGCATAGACCCATAATCGTCCATTGGTTGACTAGCCAAGAAATCTGCTAGAGTCTTTGCCTTTGACTGCTTTTTGCGTGACATAGACAATGTCATATTCTGATAGCAAAACTTGCCAGCGTGCAATCCTCCCAGTGAGGGCAGGTTTTTCAAAGATGTACTTGATCGGGTCCATTTTGGACACTAACCAAGTGGTGTAACACAACATGTACTGCCTTAGCCGGCTGCCCATGCCAAGGCGCAGCATGTGCGTTCCAATAATGAGTATTTTGCCTCATAGTTGGTGAACTTCTTACTCAAGTAATAGATGGCCTGCTCCTTTTTTCCAGTTTCATCATGCTGTCCCAGTACACAACCCATGGATTCATCCAACACAGTCAAGTACATGATGAGAGGCCTTCCTGGCACTGGAGGTACCAAAACCGGGGGTTCTTGCAGATACTGCTTGATCTTCTCAAATGCTACCTGACAATCCTCATTCCACTCTACTGTCTGGTTTTTACGCAACAACTTGAAGATTGGCTCGCATGTTGCCGTCAATTGGGATATAAACCTAGCAATATAGTTCAGCCTTCCCAAAAACCCACGAACTTCTTTTTCAGTGCGAGGAGCTGGCATCTCTATGATTGCTCGAACTTTGTCCTGGATCAACTTCTATCCCTTTCTCGCTAACCACAAACCCCAAGAGCTTGCCGATTTTACCCCAAAAGTGCACTTAGTAGGATTCAGTCTGAGCCTGAACTTTCTCAACCGTTCAAAGAGCTTTTGTAGATCGGTTATGTGATCTTCTTCTGTTTTTGACTTTGCAATCATGTCATCCACATAAACTTCTATTTCTTTGTGCATCATGTCGTGGAACAATGCCACCATCGCCCTTTGATAAGTTGCTCCGGCGTTCTTCAATCCAAATGGCATCACCTTATAGCAAAAAGTTCCCCACAGAGTGATGAATGTGGTCTTCTCCATATCTTCAGGCACCATCTTGATTTGGTTGTATCCTGAGAAACCATCCATGAAGGAGAAAAATGCATGTTGAGCAGTATTGTCCACCAAAACATCAATGTGAGGTAGAGGGAAGTTGTCTTTAGGGCTGGCCTTATTCAAATCTCTATAGTCAACGCACATTCGCACCTTCCCATCTTTCTTTGGGACCGGGACGATGTTAGCAACCCATTGAGGGTACTTTGCAACAACGAGGAAACCTGCATCAAACTGCTTTTTAACCTCTTCTCTAATTTTTAGTGACATCTCTGGCTTCATTCGTCTCAACTTTTGCTTGACCGGAGGACATTTTGGTTTTAATGGCAATTTGTGTTCAACTATGCTAGTATCTAGGCTAGGCATATCTTGGTACGACCAGGCGAAAACATCACAATAATCAAATAAGAGCTTAACCAACTTGCTTCGTTCATTTTCTTTCATGGTAGTGCCAATTTTAACTTCTTTTTTATCATCCTCTGTCCCCAAATTAATCATTCGGTTGGCTCTTCATGAAATTTGAATTTCCTTGGCCTCTTGTTCCATTAATCTCATTAGCTCAGGAGAGAGGTTCCCAATTGTCATCATTATCCTCATCAACATGATTAACGGGATGGTCAAAATCGTATAATGGGGTCATAGCACTGTCATTTTCAAGAGAGTCACTTTCAGATCTGCATTTATTGGTGTTAACACAAGTAAAAAGGGGTAATGAATAAAGGTTAATGAAATGGTTGAGCAAAAAGCTGAAAAAAGAAAAAGGGGAAATAGCAAGATAATCTAAAAATACATTTATTGATAGTAAATATTGAAATGAAAACATATGAGCCCGCTTTCACAACACATTATCCTAAAGCCTTGGGCAGAGCTAAAGGATTAGCATTACAAAATTATTTTGAATCAAGTTCGCAAGTCTTGGGAAAATCAACGCTCTCCCAATTGTTGAGTTCTGCATCTGGGGAGCAAGAGTACACCAAGTTGACACCATGATTGATGGATTGATCGTCTTCGATAGCGATCACTTGATTCAGAAACACTAATCCCGCACTTCGAAAGTTTCGTCGGATGTCACAGATGGGGATCCTCTCAGCTTTAGGCTCCCGATTTTCCAACCTAGCCAACCTCCTCTCCCTTTTCTCTTCTAGGACCCTTCTTTTGTCTGCTTTGGTGGGTTTATATCCTAACCCAAATCTGTCTTTGTTTTCGCAGGGTGCCCAGAATTTCACGATGCCTTGTCCATTCATTCCTAGTCCTCTTCCATATTGATATCCTTTTCCAAGCATTACCTTAGCCATCATCATGGATGCATTAGATGGGGATCGGGGCTTTAGACCTTGAACTCCATCTTCCACATAGGTGGCATTGACAATCTCTAGCGCTTGGAACGCGGTTTCAAGAGCTTCTTCTGCAGCTTCAATATAAGGAGTGTCCAATGGCTTGCTCACCAGCAGGTCCTCTTCGCCAAAGACAGTAATCATCTTATTATCAACTATGAATTTTATTTTTTGGTGCAAGGTAGAAGGCACAGCTCCAGCAGAATGAATCCATGGTCGTCCTAAGAGACAACTGTAGGATGGCGTAATGTCCATCACTTGGAAGAGTATATTGAAAGTGCAGGGACCAATTTGAACTGGTATTTTCATCTCCCCCATGACCTCTCTTCTGGTGCCATCGAATGCCCTTACTATCATCGTACTTGGTTTCATGCAAGTTCCATCAAAAGGCAGCTTGGAAAGGGTTGATTTCGGTAACACGTTCAAGGAAGAACCATTGTCGATGAGCACTCTAGCCATTATATGCTTTTGACATTTGACAGAAATGTGTAGTGCTTTGTTGTGCCCCATTCCTTCAGCTGGTATCTCATCATCAGTGAAAGTGACATAATTATCAGCAGTAATGTTGCCAATAATACCACCTAACTTGTCAGCTGTAATGTCATGAGAAACATGAGCCTGATTCAGTATTTTCATCAACACTTTTCTGTGCGATTCGGAGTTCATCAATAAGGACAAAAGCGATATCCTTGCAGGGGTGCGATTCAGTTGATCTACCACTCTATATTCACTTTGCTTGATAAACTTTAAGAACTCACAAGCTTCTTCATCTGATACCTCTTTTTTGTACTCCTTCACCTTTTCCGGCCTTTCTTTTTCTTTTGCTTTGTTCCCAATGGAAGTCTCCCCTATCTTACTTTTGCTTTTACGGTTCCTCTTTTCTTCTTCTTCTGGGTCCTTTCGCAGCTCCTCAGGAGTATAGATGCGGCCACTCCGGGTCACTCCCCCAATCCCTGATATATTGGTAACAATAGAAGTCGAACCAGACGCAACTTCCCACTGATCATTCGTGGGATTGCTTCTAAGGACCTGCGCATTGTAATTCCATGGCACAGCTCGGGTGTCCTTGAAGGGAAAAGGACTGGGAACTTGAATGGTGATAGGTTTCGGGCCACAAGGGGATGGCGCATATGCAGCTTCAGTATAATAGATAACCAACGGTTTGATAGCCGGATTTGCAATGGAAGGGACCAGAGAGTTTACGGCTTCCTGATCTTCTTGCAATTGTGGAATAGCGCACTTATCCATCATGTTTATGCCACTATTGTCCCATAGATGACCTATTTGCACTAAATGCATATCCATTAGATCTTGGAGGATTTGTCTGAACTCACCACATTCCTCAATAGAATGTCCCACATTCCCATAGAGATTGCACATTATTTCAACTTCGTTGCCCCCTTTCTCTTCAATGTGAGCTTCCATCATCCCAGATTTGCACAGCTCTTTAAAGATAAACCACATTGGGGTTTTGATATCTGTCGCTTGTCTTATGAGCTGCAGGGCCGAACACTCCTCTATAGCATTTACTGTGGGATTCCCATGGTTTGGTAAAGGATTATGACCCACACTAGGAGTATTTGTCTTGAAATTCAACCACTTAGCATTGATTAGATCTTGCACCTTAAACTTTAGTGCTTTGTAATTCTCTGTAGAATGCCCTGCGGTTCCTGCATGGTAATCACACTTGGCATTTGGGTCAAAACCTTTAGGGTATGGGGGTTCTAATGGCTTCATCGGACAAGGAGCCAAAAGAGAGTTTCGGATGAGTTGGGGTAGTAATTCGGTGTAGGTCATGGGAATTGGGTCGAAGTGGACAAACTTCTTTTCTTGGTTATTTGGTGGCCTTCTTTGGTTTGTGTTTGGATTTTGGGTCCATGGTTGAGCTGTTTGCGGTAGTAAGGTAGAGGGTACCAGGTATTGAGTAGGAAGTGGAGTTTGGTGAGGCCTCATTGGGTTATGAGGTTGAGGATGCGGAACGTGTGAAGTGTTGGCGACATAAGGGTGGTAAGGCTGGGGATATGGAATCGGTGGAGTAGTAGGAAAGTACGGGTGGTAAGGTGCGAAAGGAGTCTGGAAGGATGGTTGATGGTTCACAGGTGTTTGGCTATATCTGCCTCGGGTGGAGTTTCTTTGGTCGAAGGTAACAGCATGGGTTTCTTCCTCTCTTTTCTTCCCCATCGGGGGCCTTTTGGCGTTAAATGTTCCTGTTGAACTTTCAACGATTTTCCCACTCCTCATTCCTCCTTCAACTCTTTCTCCAATGATGACCATGTCTGAGAAATTTGATGACACACTTCCTATCATTTTATCATAAGAGGGTGATTGCAGAGTGTCAATGAACGTAGCCACCATTTCTCTTTCCGTCAATGGGGGCTCTACTTGAGCAGCCATTTCCCTCCACCTCTGAGCATATTCCTTAAAGGTCTCAGCATCCTTCTTAGCCATATTTTGCAATTGTAATCTATCCAGTGCCATATCAATGTTATACTTATACTGTTTCAAGAAAGCGTCAGTCAAGTCTTTGAAACATCGTATATGGGCACGCTCAAGATGCGTGTACCAATTCGATTTGCCCAGTTTAGGCTGTCTTGAAAGAAGTGGATTAACGACTTATCATCGTGAGCATGCGAAGCCATCTTGCGGATGTACATGGTTAGGTGGTTCTTTGGACAAGTAGTTCCCCTGTACTTGTCGAAATCTGGGACTTTAAACTTGGGAGGAATCACCACATTCGGGACAAGACAGAGCTCTGAGGCATCCAAAAGACCATAGCCACTTGCCCCTTCAATGGCTCGTAGTCTTTCTTCAAGAATTTCCTATTTCTCCCTGGACTGGGGGTTTTCCACAGAGGAATTCAACGGGTATTGTGGCATGATGGTGGGAACAGAATATTGCCCTAGTGGGGTTCCACTGGCATGTGGTTGAGCTGCACTCAAGGAGTTTGAAGCAGGCATGCTGCTGCCCGGAGGATTGGTAGTTTGCGGTGGTACAGAACTGGGATGGAGACCATATGGCGGGATGAAGAAAGGGTATGGGTGTTGTGTTGGCGGGGATTCGTTGTCATTTGACTGGGTGCCTTAATTTTGGGTAGGGTTTGAGGGATTTGAAGTTGGGGACACTGTTGGCATGTCATTATTGGGGGAATTAGTGGCTAATGGTGGTATATACCCTGGAGGGAGGCCATATGGTGGAAAAGGCGCCCCTTGGTTTCCCTGTGAACTGGCGACTGAGGGTTGAGTGGTGTTGTTTGGGCAAATGGTGAGTGGCATTGTAATCCCTTGAGGATTAAAGCCTTGGTATTGCTGGGGGAACGCAGCGAAACCGGGCGGGCAAAGAGGTGTGGCCGGATGTCCTTCATTTGTCACTGAGGGATTCCCATCTGTGCTCCTTCTACTCTCCATAGACTGTAACATTTCCATCATCTTGGACATTTGCTCCCTAAGCTGGTTCACTTCATCCCTCAAATCTTGAGTCTGCTCTATCTCATCCATGATCTTTGCTTGGGAACGAGTCCTGTAAGGGTGTCGTGGAAGGTGTTTTCTGCTATAGTGTCTACTTTTCTGCTCGAGGAAACATGATGTGATTATTAGTATTGACTAAACCAAAATGACACAATGTATGCAAAGTATCATGCAAATGAATTTTTTTTATTTTTTTATTTTTAAAAAGAATGCTATGAATGTCATGGTAATGCACAATGATGTATCTTTTTCTTTCCTTTCCTCTTTTAGAGTTAGAAACGCGATGAAAATGGAAGATGATATCTTTTATGGGGATGTAATGCAAATGCAAGATAATGTATCTCTCTCCTTTTTTTTTTTATGCTAAGAATGCTATGGAAATGCAAGATAATGCTTTTTTAGGAATGTTATGAAAATGAAGATGATATTTTTTGCTTTTTTGATGCTAGAACTGTCATGAAAATATACAATGATGTTTTTTCTTTTTTATGAATGCTAAGAATGTAATGAAAATGCAAAATGATATATCCCCTTTTTTAAAAAAAAGGAATGAATGACATGAGAGATAGGTGAATAAAAAGAGTTAAGAATGAAAATGCTACATGAAGTATTTGTCTTTTTTTGAATTTTTTTTTATACAGAATGGTGCATGGATGAATGACATAAGTGATAGAGATGAGGAAGTTTTTTTTTATCTTAAAAAAATAAAAGAAAGAAGAAGAGAAGAAGAAAAAAAAATGCTAGAAATGATAATGCAAGATAATGTATTATATGCTGGAAATGTCATGAAATGTATGATTTTTTTTATAATGCTAAGAATGTTATGAAGATGCAAGCAATGAATGACCTTTTTTCTTCATTTGATTTTTTAATACAAGAATGAATGATATGAGAAACAGATAAATAAAGAAGAAGTATGCTCCTTTGTGTCCTAATGGGGTTGCCTTAAACTTAGGAATTCTATCCTAAGGATCTAAGAGTCTTTTTGATTCGTGAGAACTTCCATAAGGTGGCTTTTCTATTTTAGAGGTCTCTAGAGCCAAGTCCTATTTCAAAATGTTGACCACGAAATAGTGGGTAAACCACTAGGTGTGGGGACATTCATAAAAAAGCGACTTCTAGATGAGATTTTCGCGATAACCAAACAGGATGTACATCCAAAATGGCTACCACTACGCAACCTCTACCTATCCTAGGATTCACTCAGACCCGGGTATAGGGTCCCACTCAAGCGTGTGTGATAAACGTGTAGGTGCAGTGGGTGCTGGGAGCGTACAAACTTATACAAAAATACCAAAATTACCCCCAATCTACAAAGACATATATACAATAGCCAGTCAGCAATCCTCTACCCTAGGGTTTCAACAATTTAGCACAAGGTATATATACAGGTCACAATATACATGAAATAATGCTATCCAATATTTACATAAAAATACTAAATAAAAACATTTACAAACAAATAAGAAAATGAAAACAAAGACAAAGATGGTAAAATAAATAAATAAAAGATTATTAAAAATTTACACAACTAACAGCAGCAGGCCTGACTCTCTAAGTGTCCCCAGTGGAGTCGCCAGCTGTCGCAACCGGATCGCGACGGACGACCAAAAATATATAAAATCAATGGAGTCGCCACCAATGTTTATTTAAATTGAGAAAACATTAGAAAAACCATTTAATCAAGCAACCGGTCTTTTGAAAATGAGTTTGGATTAGGAGTCGATTACGGATAGGGAAGGTATTAGCTACTACATGCCTGGTTCTATGAACGGTACCTTAAGTTAGTTGTGCAAGTTTTAATAATCTCAAATATATCCATTTAACCCCTCTAAACAAAAGATTTTGTAATTATTTACTATTTTTTTTATTTTTTATTTTTGAAAAGAAATAAAAAAAACAACCAAATTATGAAAATTTATTTTTTGGCTTGACAGAAATGAATTTCTGCTCCTACGTATCTCTTGGTGCAATGGAGAACTCAAAGTCACGTAGTTCTTTAAAAAATAAGTGTGTGTTGGTTGGTTTTTAATTTTTTTTTTTAAAAAGATTCTGAAAATTTGAATTAACAAGTCGTCGCGACTCAGTTAATCAAATTAAGGATTGAATAGGTGAAGCTCGCGTCACGCTAGAGACGTCACCCATTGATTATCAAATTTATCACGAAAATTTAAAAAAAAGGTTTTGAATCTTTAGCGGTTTGTTTTATAAAAAAATGAAGACAAAATAACAATTTAAATCATCAAGTTGCCATGCAACTTAAATGATCGCAAGTGGTTAGCAAGTCGTCAGTAACTTCGCCTAACCCCAATTTATTCTTAAATTAATTTTAAAATAAAAAATAAATTAATAAATAAACAAATCAAACTAATAAATGAATAAACTAAAATGAACAACACTTATATATAAAAAATACAAAAAATAAATAAATAAATAAGCAAACTTACCTCCAAGGCGTAAAAATGCTACTTAAAGAAGTTGGTGCACAGGGGTCCCACGCGTCTTCTTCAAATCAAACCCTGAAAAGCAATTTACTAGCAAGAAAAAAAAGTTTTACTAAAGTCTCGGGCTCTTATACTTAGTATTAAGCTCAAGTAAAAAAAAAAAATTTACTAAAGTTCTTGGGCTCTTATACTTAGTATTAAGCCCAAGTGTGAAAATTTTTTGGATGTCAAAATCATTGAGAAGCACCCCTTTATATAGGAGGAGGGGAGGGAGAAGGAGCTTGACTTCTCCAATGTGGGACTTAAACACTTTAGTTTTTTCAACTTTTTTCCTTTTTTCATTTTTCATTTTTGTTTTTTTTAGAATTTCATTCAATTTTTCAAGGTTTAAAAATAAACTTCATGGACAAAAGTAAGTGTTCATACCTTGATTAAGTAACAAAAATAAAAAATTTATGGACAAAATTGGGTATCAACAATACTTTTTCTTTGTTTTCCTCCATTGTTTATTATCTTATTCTATATATATATATAAATCTTACTTATCTGGTAAATCTTCACAAAAACATATGAGTTAAAGGATTGTCCTTGTAGTGGTGTTATATTGTTGTAGTAAAGTAAAAATATTATTTGGTGAATAAGTTAAAAGCAATGAAATAAAAAAAGAAGAAAATAATTATTGTTCACAAATTTTAAATATATCTATTTTACATGAGCTATAATATAAGTTTAAAATCTTAGATCATTAATTGCTTTTCTATTGATGACTTTTAGACGGAATCACAATTTAAAAAGTAATAATAAATTTTAGACCAAAATGAGAATTTACTTTAAATTCTAATGATTATTCATTTTAGAGTTGATTATTCATCACTTTACTTATGTTATTGGTGTGATTATTTATCTATGTTTGTAAAATAATTTTTGTATCATTTGGTCCCATTTATTAATACCTTTTGAATAAGAATGAATAGGGAGATGGTTTTAAACATGTTTGTAAGTGTTTTAATGTTTAAAACATATTTACACTTTTAATATATAAAAAGAAAATATTCAAATACTTCGAAAGGAAAAGTTGATCTGCTACAATTGCATTAGGTCGTTTTTTTTAATTGAATAGAAGATTTTATATATAGTTTAATAAGTCAATTTTCCATTTTTTATTGTTATTTCAAAAAATAATTGTGTCAAAAGAAAGTTTTATAATAAGTAAAATTTTATATATATATATATATAAGAAAAATATAAAATATTATTTGTACTACATTATTAAAATATTACATATATAATAAAAAATATAAACAAATAAAAATATCTGTGAATTTTTTCAAAGGCATAAATTAGATAAATTGAATAAAGATTATAAATTTGCTGTAACTAAATTAGAGTACAGATAAATAATTACAATATAAAAATAATGATTTTGACTTTTGTTAAAAGAAAAATTTACAAAAGGGTAAATATGAAAAATATAAATAAAATTAAAAAATAAAAAGTGTGAGTAGGCATATTAAAGTACTAATAATCTCACTTTTAATTTTAATGTATTTTCAATATAAAATTTTACATACTAACCAATTCGAACTATCAATAACAATTTATTATTAATAAATTATTTCTAAATATCTCTGAAACTACTTGATTAACCGATCCATAATTACTTAATTCGCTCAACATCACTGCAAATTGCAATTCGCCGTAACGCATATTAGATTCGCCTTTTTTTTTAAAAAAAAAAGTCATATAATATAATCACAATAAATAATAAATGGTTTACCAGTTTTTGTAGCGTGTCTTTGATAACTAAGCATCCAACATCACTATAGAAAGTAGAAAGGCACCGTTGGCCCTAGACACTGACATATGACATTGGTCAAACACGGTTCTGGTCCCCTTACCCTTAGGCTTAGCCGCTGTAAGTTAGAGTAATCCTTTCATACATTTATTTTTTTCTGGGCACACTTATCTGTTAAGTTAATCATGTCAACTTCATCATCATTGACATCGTCTTCCTCAACTCTGAAAATTGGCATAGTTGGCTTCGGTACCTTTGGCCAATTTCTGGCAAAGACTATGATCAAACAAGGCCACACTCTACGGGCAACTTCTCGAGCTGATTACTCCCAATTCTGTCTCCAAATGGGCATCCAATTCTTCAGGTAAAGCATGCTTATTGCTTGAACTAATATATAAAACACCAAACCTTTGTTTCATGTTCTATATATATATATATATCAAACACTGCAGGGATGTCAATGCACTACTTGAGGCCCAGAACGATGTCATATTGATCTGCACATCCATCTTATCTCTATCGGAGGTTCTCAGCTCTATGCCACTCACTCGTCTGAACCGACCAACACTCTTTGTTGATGTCCTTTCAGTCAAAGAGCACCCAAGAGACCTTCTACTACGGGTACTTTTAATTTTTACTTGGTTCATGTTCATATGGATGATTCCTCTAGCTTTGTTTCCTTATCATTGTGTATTAGTCTTGTTTAGAATAATTTGTAAAACCAATGTGTGAAGGATGAATGAAGTACCAATTAACAATCAAACTCTCAAGTTCCACATAGAAAAGGGCCTCATATTAAAATTACTTTACAGAGAAATACCATATGCATTTGCTAAAAGTATATATTTAATATTTATATTTTAATGCCTAACGTGCCTATATTAGTATTGAAAATTTTAGATAAAAATAAAATATTCAATATATTAAAAATTAAAAAATATATATTTTTTAATTTAAAACTTTCTATTTTGGTATCTGGTAGAAAAAATATTTTATTTAAATTTATATTTCAAAGAGCTTATATAAGTTATATTTTTCGTTTTTAATTTGATCATACTGTTATTGGACAGGAGTTAAGATGATTGTTTGCGAATTGTCATATTAACAGAAGTTTAAATCAATATAAAAAAGTAGTTTTTATTTTTCTCTCTGTTTTTTCTTTCTCAAATTCCTTCAAGATAATTTTTGAAAATAAAATTATCATAATTGTTGACTGATAATTTATGAGTGTTTGGACTACTCCTAGATTCTATTTGCCAAAACGTTTCGTGTACAATTAATTTTCTGTTTCCATCCTCTTTTAGCCTCTGTTTTCATAACAGGTATTGCCAGAAGAGTTAGACATACTCTGCACGCACCCAATGTTTGGCCCAGATAGTGGGAAGGATGGGTGGAAAGATCTGACTTTCCTGTATGATAAAGTTCGAATACGAGATGAAGCTATCTGCTCTAATTTCCTCCACATTTTCGCAAGTGAGGTAGGTTTATAGCCTTTAGTCAAATGTCACCAATTACAAAACCTTTCCAAATAATTGAGCTGCCAATAGAGAATGAAATAATAAAGTGTCAAGTTAGTTTCAACGGAAAAAGAAAAAAAGTTTTCAATTAGCTTCTGATAATATCACTTTAATATTAGTTATAATGTTTTATTCTAAAATCTTTGAATGCAGAAAGAAGATAAATCATAACTAAGAACAAATGATAGGAACATGGCTCAAGGATAAGGTCATAAATGTTATAGCATAGGTGTGGGTGTAAACATAGGCCTCTCCCACATGACAATTTACACATCAATCTTAAAACTCTCAACCGCAGCTAGTTTTTAACAACCTTTTCATGCTCCAAGTTTGGAATACTACTGCTTGGATTCCAGAGGAAGCAAGAAGGAATCAATTGTGACTGTCAGTCACATATATCCAAGGTGATTATCCATTTCACACTGTTTTTTGTTGAACAGGGCTGCAGGATGCTACAAATGTCCTGTGAGGAACATGATAAATTAGCTGCCAAGAGCCAATTTATCACACACACTATAGGCAGGTATGCAGCTTTCTACACATCTAATCGACAATGGACAAGCACATATACTGATATACATGCTCACTAGATACAACTTTGGGTTTCTTTTTTTTCAGGACATTGGCAGAAATGGATATTAAGTCCACACCTATCGATACAAAGGGCTTTCAGACACTTGTTCAATTGGTACACGTTCAACAATTTTGTTTTCAAACTTACCCCTTCTTCCTCCAAAAGCTTTCCTTTCTTCATTTTTTGTCCGCAACTAGCCATGGTATATAATCAATATGCGATCAATTGACATATCACATATTAATTACAGAAGGAGACCACCATGAGAGATAGCTTTGATCTGTATAGTGGATTATTCATGCATAACAGATTCGCTAAACAAGAGGTATGAAACTACCAGCCAGATTAATATTTCCAAAAATATAGTATTCAAAACTGTTGTATTAGGAAAAATAACCATTCACTCTATTGAAGCATTAAACCAAGTTAATCAAGATAGACTCATGTGTCATGCAAAATATGCAGCTGGAAAATCTAGAACATGCCTTGCACAAAGTTAAAGAGATGCTGGTTCAAAGGATGACTGAGGAGCAGGGTCCAGAAAAGGCTGAACGTTGATGCATACACTTCTGATAAAAAAGGCATATTCATGAACTATGTTTATCATTTGGCTTTTCCAGTCCCTGAACAAAAAATCTACAGTATTTTCAAAATCACCCATTAATGGATCACGCCATTTGGGTATGATCACTGGCAAATTATATCTCAAATATAATACCTAGGCTTGAATTTCAATAATAAGTATATTAATGCTTAATCACTTGTAATAAATAAGTTCCAACATTCTTGCTCCCAGCATATATTGACATTTGGGTCGCCAGCATTACTCTAAAACCATTTTAACCCCAGTTGGTTTCGTTTAACTGGATTCATTATTTCAAGCCAAATCTCACCACTCCTCTCCTTGCAAAAATAAATAAATCATAACACTAACCTCTAATCCGACATGGACCTTGCTTAATGGTATCCAAGCAGTGCAGTGAGCACGCATTTCCTTGTGATCATGCAAGCATAACCTCAAATTACTTACCAAAAGTCACAGTACTCTACACAAGTTTCATTTCATCAAAATCCTGTGTAAAGATGGTCAAACACTATATCGCAATTTGCAGCAATCACATCCTCCTCCTCCTTCTGCTTCATGGTTTTCTGAGCAGTCAAATCCACTGCTGGTCGCTGCCGATTGTTTACAATCAGGCCAATAGGGTAGACATTGTTGACATGGCATCACATTACTTAAGTGAGCACAACAGTCCAAATATTACAAGAAAAAACAAAGTTAAGAGGAAATTTTAGAATTAGGCATTAACGACCTCCACCGTCTGACATCAATACTGAAATCTTACATAATATGGTTATTGTAGGAAAAAGCATGGGGCCATGCTTGGCAAAGGCAGCCTCTGATGCCATATCGTATTAATGTGGAGTTTTTAAATTTTGCTGCTAAAGAGAGACTAAATTGTAAAATGAAAGACCGCCGAGGCCTGGATTGGCCGCGGGGCATGCCTGTGGTAAATGTCATGAAACATGTCTTCCAAAAAATCAAGTTATTAGGTGAAAGTACATGAATGAATAATGCACAGATCCACAAGGTAAATGTCATGAATCATCTCATCCAAAAACTCAAGCTATTAGGTGAAGGTATATGAATAATTTTATATACCTAATACGTTCTCTCATGTAAAAGTTATTTAGACTTGAAGCATGAATAATATACAGAAACACATTACTTGTGTTAAAATTTCATTTTTTATTAGAAGAATGAAGGTGACAAAGATTGAACTTTAGATTATTTAGTTATAAAGACTCTAATACCATGTCATGAATCATATCTTCCAAAACTTAAATTATTAAGTTTTTTTTATGGAATTATGGGACTAATGCTCAACTTAAGCTACTAAGTGAAAACACATTAAAAGTTTTATATATCTAACAATAAAACTATCATCATCCAGTTCATAGAATCTTAAAGAGTTCTATCACATTGATCTTATGAGTAACTATATCTGTTTATACCAGGGGAAGTAAGATAATGTCGTACACTTAATTCTTTTTTTTTTTCTCTAACTATCTAAAAAGGCGGGGCTAGTTCAGATTTCATAAGCCCTTTACGTTCATTTGTATCCTTTTATTGGATATGAAAGTGGCTTCTCATGGTTCAGCATTAAAACGAAATTAATTCATCATGATTATTTACAATCTGCCCACTGCATTTAGGATCGTATCTGGTCATGATGAACTGGATCAATGATAGGTGCGGATATGTATGTTAGCTCTGGTATGGCATGTACATGTTATCTATTTGTTCCGACAACATTCTGTCCACTGTCTAGAACCTGATGGAGTACTGTAATTTTTGCTAAGGCAATATAATTTCTTCTTCCATAAATGCTAGCAAAAAGTAATGCGAGCACAATCTTCCAATTCTGGTTCAAATATCTCTAAGTTGAACACATTTTTGGGGCATTTAAAGCAAGCAAGCAAACTCCGACAACTAGTGCTGCCATTCTTTTACCAACAGAAATGGTACTTTTGAAGTTGCCTTTGGCCTGCCTCCCTTCTCCAAGATACACAATAAAGTGGTATTGGAATAGCTAATCTAATACAATTTATGTAACTAGTATACCAAATATGGTCTTCAACAATGGACCCCTTGCCCAACATGTAGGCACAAATAATTATTTCTGAATCTATTGCTAAAAACTTTCGCCAATAAGTATCAAGAATGAAGAGACGGAATTGAGATAAAGAAAATTAATCTCATTGCTGATTCACATTGTTTTTGTTATATATATATATACAACTAACTTTTATAATTGACAACAACAACCAAGCCTTTTCTCACTAAGTGGGGTCGGCTATGTGGATCAAACGACGCCATTATACCCTATCATAAATCAAGTCTTCAGATATGTTATTCAGATCTAAATCTTTTTTAATCGTTTCACCTATAGTATTTCTTAGTCTTCCTCTACTTCTAACTATTGGGCTATTATCTACCTGATCTACTCCTTACAGGGACTTCTAAGAGTCTTCTCCTTACATGTCCAAATCACCTAAAGCGAGATTCTCCTATTTTTTCCACAATAGGTGCTACCCCTACTTTCTCTCTAATGCATTCATTTCTAATCCTATCTTATCTTGTATGGCCACACATTCAACGCAACATCTTCATCTCCGCAACACTGATCTTATGCTCTTGTTGGCTTTTTACCGCCCAACATTCAGTACCATACATCGCGGGCCTTATAGCTGTGCGGTAAAATTTACCCTTAAGCTTAAGAGGCACTTTTCTATCACAAATAACTCCTAAAGTACTCCTCCATTTCATCCATCCAGCTTGAATCCTATGGTTTACATCTCCCTCTATATCTCCATCATTTTGTATGATAGATCCAAAGTACCTAAAAAGTGTGACTTGTGGTATTGTATGATCTCCAACTTTCACCGCTAAGCTAGCATTAACACACCTCTGACTGAACTTACATTCCATATACTCCGTCTTACTCCTACTTAGACGAAGGTCATGTTCTTCCAAAGTTCGTCTCCATAGCTTTAACTTCCCATTTGTTTCCTCTCTCGACTCTCCAACTAAGACTATATCATCTGCAAAAAGCATGCATTGTGGCACCTGCTCTTGGATATGCGCAGTAAGCACATCCAAGACCAAGGTAAAAAGATATGGACTCAAAGCTGACCCTTGGTGCAGTCCTATAGTTATAGGAAAATCTTCTGTGGCCCCACCCTGTGTTCTCACACTAGTTTTAGTCTCATCATACATATCTTGGATTGCTCGAATATAGGCGATACGAACTCCTTTCTTCTCCAAAGCCTTCCACAGGACCTCTATTGGTACTCTATCATAGGCTTTTTCCAAATCAATGAAAACCATGTGTAGGTCTTTTTGCTTCCTCCGATACCTCTCCATTAATCTTTGTAGAAGATAGATTGCTTCCATGGTTGACCTCCCAGGCATAAAACCAAATTGATTCTCTGAAATATGAGTCTCTTGTCTTAATATCCGTTCAATTACTCTTTCCCATAACTTCATGGTATGACTCATGAGCTTAATTCCTCTGTAATTTGTACAGTTTTGTATATCTCCCTTATTCTTATAAACAGGGATTAAAGTGTTTCTCTTCCATTCGTTTGACATTTTCTTAAACTTCATTATCTCGTTAAACAGCTTTGTGATCCAACTTATACCTTTCTCTCATAGGCAAGGAAGCACAGACACGGCAAAATGCTTGCCGTACCGGTGTCGGACACGTTTCTGACACCGGAACACCAACGACGCGGCTGGATACGTGTCCGCACGGTGTCTGGTCCCATTTTCCCGTTTTCCCATTTTCTCAGTTCTCCGACACGGCCGGACACAACCGGACACGGCCTGACACGGATCGGACCCGACCAACAACAGCCGACCAACAACAGCCCACCAACACGGCCCACCTCTAAAAGGCCAGGTTTAAAGTTCCTGAATCCTAATTTCCAGTAGCTCTCCTTCATCCTCCACCGAAAGTCCGAAACACCACCGCCTCCTTCATCTTTCTTCTCTCCGGTACAAGCATCACAAAGAAGAAAGTCTTCTTCCTCACGCAAGCACGCAGCGACGCAGCGTTCACGGTGGCAAATCGACAATTTTCTTTTTCCGATCACCAACGCTCCACAGTCCACTGTATCTATCTGCTACGGGTAAAGCTAATAATTGCATATAAGCTTTTGAAGGAAGTTCTTCTATTGTTAAAATATTCCACTGTACTGAACTTTTTGTCTTTTTCTATTGTAACTTTACGATGGTGAGAAGTTATTCAGAATAACTTATTCTATTTGTATTTGTATATTATATATTAAAATATTTCAATGTATCTCAACTTTTTCTATCACAAAGTTTAACTTTTACTGATTCGAGACGGTGTGATTTGTAGCACTTTCTCTTCATTATGTTATAATAATATTTTATTAAAAAAGTAAAAATTAAAAAAAATTAAAATTATTTTAATTTTGTCTTTTTGTAGTTTATTATTTTAGTTTTTTATAATTTTTGTGGATACTTATTCTTGTGTTAGTGTAGTACTTATACTTTTAATTAATACTCATTGACTCATTGTTATCTTCAAAACTATGATCTTGAACTCGGGCCTATGACCTAGAATAAAATAATAATATTTAATTTTATGAGTGTTTATATCTTAAAATTTAATTCTTAAATTCATTTTATAATGTATAAATGTTTATATGTTTAATTTTTTGTGTTGATAATTTTAATCTTTGATAGGACAATGACTACATCAGTTGGTGCAAGCTCTAGCTCTAGTTCTACTATCACTAGTAGATTTTTGCAACTACTGAAATTATTGATAAAAAAATCCTCTTTGGGCATATGTTAAGATTATAGAAAATAGTTCAATTGCAGGTGGTGGAAACAAGAGTTGGTCTTGTAATTTTTGTTCTAAAGTTATTCGTGGTTCATACTCTAGAGTTAGAGCTCATTTACTTAGAATCCCTGGTAATGGGGTTGCTGGTTGTGTGAAGGTGAATGTTGATTATTTGGCAGAATTGAAAAAAATTGATGAAGAAGCTCAGAAGGCATCAAAACCACCCCATGTTCCATTGCCTACAGAAAGTCAAAATGCCTCCTTAGCCCCTAAAGGTTTGATAGGGAAAAGAAGAAAAATAGGTCCTTTGGAAGCAGATTCAACAATGAAGAGAGAGCTCAACTTACTTGAAATTGCTAGGATGTTTTATTCTGCAGCTTACCATTTCATCTTGCAAGAAACCCTTATTATATGAGTTCTTTTGCTTTTTTTGCTAGCCATTCATTGTCGGTTTTTTACCTCCGGTTATAATGCTTTGAGAACAACCCTCTTACAACAAGAGAAAGCAAATGTTGAGAAATTGCTTCAACCCATTAAAGGTTTGTGGGCTTCAAAAGGTGTTAGCATTGTTCTTTGATGGGTGGATGATGCACAAAGAAGACCTTTGATAAATTTTATGGTGCAAGTGAAGGCGGTCCTATTTTCTTGAAGGCTATTAATGCCTCGAGGAGATTAAAAATAAACATTATATGGTGGCTTGATTAGAGATGTAATCAATGAAGTGAGGGTTGAAAATGTAGTGCAAATCATAACTGACAATGCTGCTGTTTGTAAAGCTGCGGGGATGTTGATTGAAGCTGACATTCCTCATATATTTTGGACTCCTTGTGTGGTACATACTTTGAATCTCGCACTAAAGAATATATGTGCTGCTAAAAATACCGAAAAGAATGAGGTTACATATCTTTGAGTGTCATTGGATCACCCAAATTCTCGATGATGTTTCATTTATCAGAAATTTTATTATGAACCACTCTATGAGATTAGCCATCTTCAATGTGTTTGTGCCATTAAAGTTACTTGCCATTGCTGATACACGATTTGCATCAGTTGTAGTGATGTTGAAACGGTTCAAACTTATAAAGCATGCTTTGCAAGAAATGGTCATTAGTCCTGAGTGGAACTCTTATAGAGAAGATGATGTGGGAAAGGCTGCAACAGTGAAGGCTTTTATTTTAGATGATTTATGGTGGGATAAAATTGAGTATATCATTTCTTTTACAGATCCAATATATGACATGCTTCGATTCTGTGACAAAGATGTTCCTACTCTTCATTTGGTATATGAAATGTGGGATACAATGATAGAAAAAGTGAAAGTAGCAATTTATCGACATGAAGGAAAGAGGGGAGATGAGCCATCAACATTCTATATAGTGGTTTATGATATTCTCATTGACAGGTGGACTAAGAATAACACCCCACTCCATTGCATGGCACATTCTTTAAACCCAAAGTAAGTTTATACTTTAATGATTTATTATTAAAATTTATAACAATGTAACATATTATTAACTATTGCTTTGCTTGTAGGTAATATAGTAATCAGTGGCTTCAAGAGGCTCCAACTAGAAAACCTCCTCATCAAGATGATGAAATTTCTGTAGAGAGGAACAAGTGTATTAAGAGATACTTTCCTAATTCCAATGATAGAAAGAAAGTTGCTATTGAGTTTTCTAGATTCTCATCAACTGCAGATGTATTTTCTAGTTTTGATTCGGTTCAAGATAGGTGGGAGTTAGATCCTAAATCTTGGTGGGTGAACCATGGAGCTTCTGCACCTTTACTTCAAAAACTAGCTTTAAAGCTTCTTGTGCAACCTTGTTCTTCATCATGTTGTGAAAGAAATTGGAGTACGTATTCCTTTATTCATTCTGTAAGGAGAAACAAGATGAATCCAACAAGGGCAGAAGATTTAGTATATGTACATACTAATCTTCGACTCTTGTCTAGGAGAAGTGAAGCATATAAGGTTGGAGAAACTAAGATGTGGGATATTAGTGGAGATGCATTTGAACCATGTGATAATGGTCTGGTCTTCTTGAAGTTGCAAATTTATCATTGGATGAGCGATTTGGAAGCCGTATTATTTGCGGATGATGGACGTGGAGGAGAAGAAATTGATACTATTCATATAAATTAATAGTTTTTTCATTTACAGATTTATAAGTCATATATATTGTTTTACTTTATGTTAAGGATTTGAATTTTTATGTTAAGAATATATCTTTTTATGATTATAACATATTTATTTTATGTTTTATTATATAACGTGTCCTACAAGTGTCGTGTCTTATATTTTTTGAAATGTGCCGTGTCGCGTGTCGATCCGTGTCGTGTCGTATCCGTGTCCCGTGTCGTGTCCGTGCTTCCTAGCTCATAGGCACTTCCATACCTCAATAGGTATATTATCCGGTCCGGCCGCTTTTCCATTATCCATCCTCTTCAATGCTTCTTTTACCTCAAACTCCCTGATTCTATGATAAAATGTTTTATTTTGGTCCTCCTCTCTAGTGTTTAAAATGTCCGAGTCCCCTAATGTCTCATGTTCCTCATTAAATAACTTGTGAAAATAACCCTTCCATCGATCCTTAATGTCTTGTTCCGTAACCAAGACTTTACCCTCTTCATCCTTAATGCATTTCACTTGATCCAAGTCTCTTGTCTTCCTTTCCCTACTTTTAGCAAGCCTGTAGATATTCCTTTATCCGTCTTTGGTGCCCAACGATTGATATAACCCGTTGAACTAACTTTTATAATAGAATTACAACTAATTCAACTGACATAACTAACTAAACTACTAATCTAATTACTTTACTTAAATTACAATGTATTGTGAAACCCCCCCTCAAGGTGGGAAATATATATCAATGATTCCCAACTTGGACAGTAACTGATGAAAGAGGGGTAAGTGGATTGGTTTAGTTAAAATGTTTGCCAATTGATGCTTGGATACATGAATGAGCTTCAAAAAACCAGCTGCCACTTTTTCCTATACAAAATGACAATCGATTTCTATGTGTTTAGATCGCTCATGAAAGGTTGGATTAGAGGCAAGATGGATGGCTGCTTGATTGTCACAAAATAGCTTTGCTGACTCCAACCTTAGTTCAAAATCTCTTAACAAATTTTGAAGCCAAGTCAGTTCACTCGAAGCACATGCCAAAGATTGGTATTCTGCCTCTGCTGAACTTCTAGAGACTGTTGGCTGCTTCTTTGATTTCCATGAAATCAATGCATCTCCAAGGAAGACTAAGTAACCTGTAGTGGACCTTCTAGTGTCACAGCAGCTGCCCCAATCTGCATCAGCATATGCAAACAGATGAAGAGAATTTGTTGCTGGAAATAGCAGACCTTGACCAAGTGATTTCTTCAAATAACGAAGCAGATGATGAACAGCCTGGAGGTGTGGTGTCCTTGGTTGGGACATGTACTGACTCAACTTGTTAACAGCAAAGCTGATGTCAGGTCTAGAAATGGTTAAGTACATTAACCTACCAATTAACCGTCTGTATTGGGCTGCATCTGACAAAAGTTCTCCATCCGAGGCATTGAATTTGATATTAGAATCCATACGCAAGTCCGCTGGCTTACAATCTAAAAACCTTGTGTCTTCCAGCAAGATCACAACATACTTTCCTTGTGATAAAGCAATTCCTTTAGAGGAATGTGCTAATTCAAGACCAAGAAAATATTTAAGCTCACCCAAAACTTTTAACCTGAACAAATTCTGTAGTGTGCTGAACTTTGGTGATTATCTGTGGACAAGGACTGGCCACAATGATGTCATCCACATAAGCCAGTAGAAAAACAACATTTGCACCAGTGCCAAGTGAAAATAAAGAGTAATCACACTTAGATTGAGAAAAGCCAGCATGAATTATGGAAGAAGAGAATTTCTGGAACCATTTCCTCGATGCTTGTCTCAGACCATAAATTGATTTATGTAGCTTGCACACCAGACCCGTGCCTTGACTAGGATAGCCCTGTGGTAAATCCATGTACACTTCCTCAAATAAATCACCATTGAGGAAGGCATTGTTGATATCTAGTTGCAGCAAGTGCCATTTTTTGATTGCTGCAAGTGTAAGGAGAACTCAAACAGTAGTGAGTTTTGTCACAGGTGAGAAGGTATCTGAAAAATCCACCCCTGATTGTTGTGTATAGCCCTTAGCTACCAAGCTGGCCTTGTATTTGTCCATGGAGCCATCAGACTTGTACTTGACCTTATAAATCCACCTACAACCAATTGTATGTTTGCCATGAGGTAAAGGAACCACTGACCAGGTATTGTTAGTTTCCATGGCCTATAATTCAACTGTCATAGCTTGCTGCCACTCAGGTATATGTTTGGCTTGATGGTAAAATTGTGGCTTATAAATGGAGGACACATTACAGACATAAGATCTATAGGGAATGGAGAGCCTATTGAAAGTCATGTGATTTGAAATGGGGTAATGAACTGAAGTATGACATAGTCTTGTAAGTAGGAAGGTGGTGTAATATGTCTAGAAGATCTTCTTGGTGGAATGAATGGAGTGAAGTGAGGAACAATAGCTTGGATTGGTGGAATATCAGTATCAAGTGCTGGATGATTAACTACAGGGGTTTGAATGAAGGAAGGGGGCAAATCAGATAAGCGGTTGGGAAGCACTGTATCAGAAAAGTAATTTGTGATGTTTGTAGGAGAGATAACAGTGTGAAATGGAAAAGTATTTTCATGAAAAATGACGCCTCGAGATAAAAAAATCTTTGGTTTGTAGGTTGTATAAGTTGTACCCTTTGTAACCTACAGGATAACCAACAAACACTGCAGATATAGCTCTTGGTGTGAACTTTGTTCTGCTGGACAGCAGTGAAGAGGCAAAACAAAGACACCCAAATACTTAGATCACTATAATCTGGTGGCTTATGAAAAAGTAATTGAAAAGGGGACTGGTTTTGCAAAAGAGGAGATGGTAACCCTATTGATAAGAAATGTGGCAGTGGCTATGCATTCTCCCCAAAAACTGATTGGTACTCTGGACTGAAAAAGAAGTGATCTAGCACAGTATTGAGTAAATGTTGGTGTTTTCTCTCGACAACTGAGTTTTATTGAGGTCTCTAAACACATGAAAATTGATGCAATGTACCTTGTTCTTGTAAAAAATCAATAAGAGCTAACTCTCTTGCATTGTCTGATCTTAACTGTTTAATAGTTGTGCCAAACTGAGTTTGAACCAGTTTAAAAAACTGTTTGATCAAAACAGTAGCTTCTGACTTAACCTTCAACATATAGGTCCAAGTGAACCTTGTTTTGTCATCTACCAATGTCAAAAAATATCTCTTACCATCATATGTAGTGTGATGATAAGGACCCCAGATATCACAATGGATTAAATCAAAAGGATGTTTGGACATATTGTTGTGAGAGCACACCACAATGTGTAAAAAGAGGTCGATCCTTCTTGACTGGTTTACCTTGTGCATCAAGAAGTGTTCTTGTACCAGGGTTCTTGACTGCCAAGGCTAATTGATTTGCAGCATTAGAGGAAGCAACTACACCAAGTTCCTGTTGCTTTTCTTCTTGAACAATTAAGGAGAATACCTTAGTCATAGGAGGTAATGGATCCATGAGGAGAATTTGTCCTCTGATATGAGAAGAAGTGTCATTGAGACCCATGAGAAAAACCATGACAGATTCCATTTGGTGATGTTCAACAAAGGAACGAACACCACCACAGGTGCAAGTGTTGACTGGACGATGCTCACCAAGTTCTTCCAAAAGAGTCTTGAATTTGGTATAGTATTGACTTACAGTGAGAGAACCTTGACTTGTATTCATAAGATCCTTTTTTAGCTGAAAAACCGAGGGCCATTTTGCTGTTGGAACCGATCTTTGAGATCTCTCCAAAGTTCAGTGGCATTGTTGCAGTAGATAACACTAGCTGCAATATCTTATGTGAGGGAATTCAAGATCCATGAACATACAATGTCATTGATTCATTGCCAATAAGAGATCAACTGAGGATCATCAATCGGTGGAGGAATCGATCCATCAACAAAATCAAATTTGTTCTTGGCACTGAATGCCATTTTCATTGCACGGTGCCAAGAACCATAATTTTCCCCTGATAATGGTTGAGAAACTAGAACTAAACCCAAATGATCAGAGGGATGCAGAAAAAAAGGATTGAAAGCATCATCAGATGGATGTGCCATTATTGCAAAGAAGAAAAAGAACGAAAGTGACAAGGCACTGAATCAAATGAAAGAACACAAAGATCTGAATTGCAGAGAAAGGAAAATAACTACTGATACCATATCAAGAATGAAGAGACGGAATTGAGAGAGAGAAAATTAATCTCATTGCTGATTCACATTGTTTTTGTTATATATATATACAACTAACTTTTATAACAGAATTACAACTAACTCAACTGACATAAATAACTAAACTACTAATCTAATTACTTTACTTAAATTACAATGTATTGTGAAAATATGCCTATAAGCTATTTGCTGCAAAAGAGAAAGAATAACTGGACTATAAATTAAATTCACATCTCAGATCCTCAAAAAATTAATCCTGCATGACTAATCATCAATAGGAAAAGGCGAGCTCACTTGATATTATGGAATTACAGCAAGTCAGCAATAAGAGGGTCTCCATAACCAACAGCCTCTGAAAATCATAAACAAAAAAAAAAAAAAAAACAGAAAGAAATTCATCACAGCTATGTATGTCCCAAAACTGACCCATCAATTGGAGTAGCAGAACAATAAATGTGAACTGCCAATCATCAAAGTGCCATAATATGTTAAAAATTCTTAATATTGCCCGAGTCTTGACAGTGAGCAGTAACTAGACCATAAGCTTCCAATTATGAAGAGAACATAGAAAATCATGAAGAACCATGCCGAGACAGATTAAAATAGAAATTAAAGCGACAAGATACTGGAGAGCTAGACCATAAGCTTCCAATTAGTAATTAGAAAATCCATGAAAACTTATACCACCAATAGCCATATACTGTGAATTACAATGAACCACATTAATCTTCATGATCCTGTGACTCATCATCATTTAACAAGTGCAAACCAAAGAAGCAGACATCCGGTGGAAAGAGTTTAGGCATTTGGTACACACACACATTTCTACATTAGTACATAAGATAAGCAAGCATCTTTGAAGTGAGGGAATTCAAGATCTTCATGAATATCCTGTGACTTTTCATCATTTAAAAAATGTAAACAAAAGATGTTGTCGACATCCAGAGAAAAGAGTTTAGGCGTTTGGTACACCCACATTCTCACACTAGTATGTAAGATACGCTGATATCTTTGATGCTGGGGACTTCAAGATCCCCTGGTTTGGTAGGACTTTTTTTTTGGGGGTACTAGACCCTACTATGGCCTAGGGGATCCCCGCTAGGGGGCCAGGGAGAGGGGAAAAGGGGAGGGTATGTTCCATTGGGGGTTGTTGAACCCCTCATCAGGAACTTGCAAGAAAATGTCCCAACCAAGTGAGTTAGGCTAACGGGACTGGTAGGACAATTAAAACTCTTTCAATTACACATGGAATATGCAAGAATGAAAGTCCTGGATGTACTGGCCGGTCTACAAAACATTTTTTCTGCAGTTTTAATCTATCATTGTTGCCACATTTAATTACTGAAGGCACATTTCTACCATTCGTATTTCAGAAGCCCCATATTACTGGAGTCCCATATCAAACAATTCAATGCATTTTGTTAATGGAAGCTCATAGACATTATACCTCCATCTTGAAAGAGTAGCTTCAACACTTCTCCAGCCACATCTGACTCTGAGATTTCAAAATAAAACCAGTCAAGAGAAGTAGATACTTAAGAAGGACCCACAATTAAAGAAACTGACAAAGATCACCTTAACAGGAAGTGAAGTGCCAAACTGATCCAAATACCCAATAAATTACATCACCCTGTAGATTTTGAAATTAAAAACAGACAATTGAGTTTAGGCAGAAATGGTAGAATTGAAATAGGGAATGAAGATGATGAAAGTGATTTTTAGTCAGTTCAATGAAAGTGAGGTGCACAAACAACTTGACATGGCATCTGTAGGATACAATATAAAATTACCTCAGTGAAATATAGGTTAACCCATATTTGAATACCCAAGATAAAAATATATTTTGCATCTTTCATAGATAAGTTTGCAAAAAATGTCAATTTATTAAAATATATTGGAATTTTGTCTCAATTATGTGCAAACATAGAGAACCTAAGATTATAATTAATTGCTTTAGTTACTATTTACTAGTAACGGAATTGAATACCAATGAAGAGATGGAAGAATATTGTCTGACTGAAGAAAGTTGACACCCCTTTCTGTGGCCATATCCTAGATAACATAGTTTGGATGCGAGAGTCAAGGCAGATGCAGATGCAAATTCACCAAAGCATTAAATTGTAAACATTTCACAGTGCATGTTTTCCTTCAGTGATTCTGTATAATTTAAAGTATAATTGTATATAAAAATACATCAAATTTTTTTTTTTTAATTTTTAAATTTTCGTAATAAGTATTGGTGACTCACTAATATGTAGTTCATTTCAATAGACTAATCAATAAAGAGAAATGCTAACAACACACTCGTTTGGACACTCATTTTAACACTTGTTTCATTATTGATCCAAAAGCAAGTGTTGTTAGCATTTCTTTTCTAATAATCCTTTTAAGTATATGAGATAGAACAATAGTAAAGCAAGTATTGAAAGAAGTGTTCAAAAGAGTGTGTTGCTAGCATTCGTCATCAATAAATATTCTAAGTATGGTCACATCAGTGCTAGAGGGGTTAGTCTCGTAGCAATGATCAAAGACCAACAAAAATAAATATTCCAAAAAAAAGAATAGATGTAAAATTATATAATAATAGAAGAATATTTATTTTACTACGTTATTTTATATCTATTCTTTCATTTAGAATATTTATTAATTACTACTGATATGAACAAAAATAACAAATACTTATTAAGAAAATGTAAATATTCTTATTTTAATATTTAAATTTTTTTACGTACCAAAGAAAAAGTAACATTTTAAGTTTATTTATTTATATTTTATAAGCTGAAACACTCATTTCATTATTAATTATTACTTTTTCCTTTGTCCACAATCTGTTTTTGTTAATTAAATTGATTTCAAAAGTCAACATATGCATGTTAGCAAGGTCCCCCTAGTAGACGTAGGCTGACCAGCAAGCAGGCTTACACATAGGTTGGATCCATCATGACTGCAGTATTGCATGATAGCAGTTCACATGCTACTGGTTATACATGAACCACATGAACCAGAGACGAGTTGTGTAAATGTTAGTTTGTAAATTGGCAGAATCTTAATATGCAAATTAGATGCTTATATGCTCCCAATGCTGGAGCTCACAATAAGAAGCACAATGCAAAGGGACTATTGAATTATGATCTAGGTCATAACAAGCGCTGATGACTTAGAAAGACGACAGTGGAGGATGGACAAAGGTGCATGTCAAATCTACCTCTTTACAGGTAGGAGGTTGTTTCTTCCCTTTCACTGTTCTACCTCTTCGAAATGAACCAACCTGGAAAGAGAGAGAGAAAGAAAAAAGTGATTGCAAACTCTACATAGCTCAAGTCAAAGATAGTAAATCAGTGAAAGCAAAGCTCACTGTATATATTTATAGAGGGCATACCGTAGGAGATGATACTAGGACATAGGTATTGGTACCAGAAGCCTCCAATGCTGCCAACTTTCGTGACTTCTCTACGGGAACATTTACAAAATGGATTGGTCTTTTCTGGAGATGATTTCAGTGGTGATGGTGGTGGGTTAGCAGGCGCTGATTCAACCATAGGTTTAGTTGGAACAGGCGGCGGTGTAGTTGGTGAAATGTTGGATATAGGAGCTTTTGATACTCCAATGTTTCGCTTCAGATGCATCTCAAACTCTCCGACCTATCAAAACAAAAGTCAAATAAGGTCATTTACAAGATCTGCATATACAACCAGCTAAAAGCATGTTTCTTTTGATGACCCAGGTACAAATGAAAGATGTTGAGTTGGATCTAAGTTGTTACATACAATGTATCAAATACTATACAAATTTGTTTATGATCAAAATTCAAATTCCATGGAAAAAATAAAAGAAATAAATGATATATTCAGATAGGATATGAGGCCCAAAAGGACCACTATCTCAAGCTTGAATTACAACGTGCTAAAATCAAAATGGACAAAAGCACCATTATCATTACTGATCATTTGCTATGACATATCTTGAGTAAATCTGTATTGCATTCACTAAAGTTTCATTACACACAGCATATTAGAGGGCTATATACATCTGACCAACAACATTTTTTTTTTTAAATTCCATTAGAGTACATAATTTCAATAAGAAGCTCCCAAATGATTTAATATCAACCAAATATGCACATAAAAAGGAAAAGTGGAAAACCATACCATCTCTATACCCTCATGCTTATCAGCATACACTATGAAGTTTCTCATCATCCTTTGAATTATACTTAAAGTGCAGTATTTCAAATTTTACAAAAGCAGAAAATAAGAGACTAGAAAGGTCACCTTTACTTTCAGTTCAGCGATTTGAGTCTCATCGCATACACCCAACACCAAGCCTGATCATAAACAAACCAGACACAGTCCAAGTCAGGGAAAAAAGAGTTTAAAAGATAATGATAGATGGTGAGTACAATCAGTCAAACAGAAGGTCCTTAAGAAGTCAGAAAGATATTCCAGGAAATATAACTTTGCCCTATAGAATGATGAAAGAAGAGTCAATATTATGGCCCAAGCATGTTTATAGTTCTGAATACCTGTAGGGGTTATCGGATATTCAGATTCACATTGGAACATGGCTGTTAATAAATGCAATTCTGTAGTCTTGGACAAAAGCCAGCAATCACAAGTAAAAAATATCTTGTCTTAATTCCTTCTAAAAGCTTAAATGAAGTATAACCATAAATTAAGCTTAAATTTTTCATTTGTAGCCCATACTATTACTAATTACCACCATCGTGTATCATTTATCAATAATAAGAAATATGAAGTTTCAGGTAAATAAAAGGAAGGATAGCTATAGACCTCAAATCCATTAGGAAACATAGCAGTTTGCAAAGGCTTTGTCTCCAAAGATGCTGCAGCATCATAGAGTAATTATCAGGTCTTAAGGAATAAGAATGCTAGGTGAAATAACAACTCGAACAGCCAACTTCTTCAGAGTATAACAGAGTTATAACATGTAACCTCTAAATAGCATTTCTCAATTAGCATAAGAATCTTCATCAGCAACAGAAGTAGAATTGCTGCATATTATTTAAAAAGAAGCAAAGAAACAACAAAAATGACACATAGCCTTTATAAGTCAACTTATTCACATTCTAACATGACCATACTAATTACTATCATTGGTAGAAGTTTTAACTTTCAAATTCAAAAAGAATATTAAGGGAAAATACTTTCTTCTATCTCTTATCTTTCTATTAAGTATAGAGGGGAATATAATATTGGATTACATGTATACAAATATAAACCTGCTGACCAAAACTTCTACAAATGATTACTGTCTTTCAAAATTTTAAAATAAAACGTGTTATAAAAGTTAGAAATCAAATAATAATAATAATAATAATAATAATAATAAAGAATAAGGCTTACCTCATTCAACCAACAGCCACAACTAAAAGTCTAAAACATAAGTACATAATTCATTTCAAAATCAAAATAACCCACCCTCAGACTTGGTGGTGTTGATAGCTTCAGCTGTTTTTGCACATGACACTAGTGTTCGCTTCCACTTGGTTTGAGAATTAATGTGCTTCTCACCAATTGCCAAGCTCTGGATGAAAAGCCTACTTTGAGAGTTCCATCCGACATTATTGATGGGAATTACACCTGGCTTCTGAAGTGAGGACTGCATATGGGACATAGTGCATATGGGATCTGAAGTCAAAAAGTAATGATTAAGCATATGATTGCAATGGTTTTCAATATGATCATTAGGCATATGGTGATAACAATAATGAATGCATGAATACATAACAGGGAAACAAACACCTAAAAATGATAGAAATTTAACAAAAAGATTAAATTCGGGAAGTTAGACATTATAGAAAATCAACTTGAAAGCTAAAACCCAACAAAATTTCCGAATGGCACATTATAAAAACTGAGTGTCTGATAAACACAATCATTGTGTTGGGGTTACACCAATATTTGTCAAATTGCAATTTGACTCATGGAAACACACTCATCTGTAGGCTAGTCAGTTGATGGACAATAAGGCAGCTGGCTATGTGACATGCTGCAATGGAAAAGAAGCAAAAGAAAACTAATTGGAGTAACATTGAAAGGTATCATGAAAATTGAAATTGATAGACAATTTGGCAGCTGGCAATGTGACAATCTAAAATAGAAAAGAAGCAACAGATATCTTTTTGGCATAACATTGAAAGGTGTTATGAAAATTGACCACTTAAGTTAACCCCCCCCCCCCCCCAAAAAAAAAAAGAGAATAAATTCAAATAAAGAAATTAACCTATTCTCAATAAGTCAGTGAGAGAAAAAGAAAGGAAATCAGTTTTCTATTTAACATAAGTAAATTATAAAGTCACTAACTCGATGTGAATATTTCTGACAAACTTTTTCCAATCAGACACTAAATAATATAGAACATATAGGTACCACCAAATACAGAGATCACAAGAAAAGCAACAGAGCAAGATCAGAGATCACAAACAACACAGAAGCAAAGCTCGCATTCAGCCAAATACAGAAACAGAACAGAGAAAAGAGAGAGAGATACAGTGAAAGAATCGAATGGCAGCGGAGGAATCCATGGAAGGAATCGGGTTTTGCAGAGATTAGAGAATGGGAGGGATAATGAAATTAATGTTGTAAAGCGTGAGCAACTTATAGCAACTTGTTTAATCTTTGTTAAAAGAATAATTATCCTCTCCCATAAAAAATCTTACACACCTCTTTGTACATTATTTTTAACATTAATTAATAAAATATAAATTTATAATTAATTATGTATATTAATTAATTAATAAAATTTATATATATTATTTGAATATTATAATATTTATTAATTAATTTATATATACAATTAATTATAAATTTATATTTTATTAATTATATAAAATTTTAAAATTAAAATTTTATAAATTTTAATTAATAATATTTATATACACTTAAATATATATATATATATATACTTAGTTGAATTAAAAAAATAAAAATAAAAAATAAAATAAAATCAATGAATTTACCGTAATGTGACATGAGTATAAAAATTGATATAAAGAAAATGCAGAGAGAATATCGGAGTTGGCTTCGAAATGTTCGCCTTCTCTCATCACTTTCTCCGTTCCTCCCACTTTCGAGCTTCTTCTCGCTAACATGCGCCAGGTTGTAATAATAAGTAATAACTAGTGCCTCGTCTTACGTGGACTTCACTTAACTAATGCATGCTTGTTATTCTCTACGCCACGTGGAATGTTTTGGAACCAGTCGATAGCTGAACTATTTTAAGTTTGGAAATTGATCACCTCAAATTAATCTAGCTACATGATAGGAGAGAAATTCTTAGTGATACGGGAGATAGGGATTCTTTTTATTATATAATATTTTATGTGTTTCTTATTAATTTTATGTATAATTATTATTTTTTATTTTAATTATATTTTTAATATTATAATTAATATATATGACACATATTAAATATTATAGAACAAGATAAATTTTTAATTCTATAAATATTTCAGAATCTTTCATGAATTGTGATTGAATAAAAATATAAAAATATAAAAAATAAAATAAAATTAACTATAATTAAATAATAAAAACTATATAAATAAAAAAAAGTGTAACTATGTGGAGCCAAATATATTCTTTTAATTTAAAAAAAATTATAGTAGTTATTCTTTTGACAACTGCAAAATTCTAAATACATGTAACTTGCATCTAATATAGGAATGGTTACTTTGGAAACATCATCATCATCAACTCGCAATATGGCAAAAATAAAACAAATCACTCTTACTTCAATATCTATTATCATTTAATTTACAATTACAATTACTCGTTCAATAAAACAAGATCAACATATATAGATTCATTTCTACCGTGCAAGTGAGGAACCCAGGTATTGTGTTGATATTAATTTTGCATCACACTTAAGCTAATTAAGCAATGTTGAGATGGACTATTTCCCTGAACTCCAACCTCCTAGTTTCATTGTAGAATGTTTTGTACTTGTTAGGCAAATATGTTAACCATATCCAACCCCTTATCTCCCACTCCATTGTCTTCCCCATAGCACCTTTGTCTACTTTCCAGCTGACACTATCTCCATATTCATCACCGGCAAAAATAACCCCTCCTTGCCTGGTGAAAGGACGATAAGCACTTGAGTACCTGTCTCTGAACCATGACTTTGGGTTAATCAATGAAATCTTTGAAGGCTTTGATGAGAACACCTCCTTGCCATCCATGCTATCATGAAGAATCCAATTCAAATTTGCACTATAGCCATAAACACTTTGCTCAAATTTCCAGGGCTTTAAACTCACGGTTGTGGACTCTCCAGCTGATATATTAAGTCCCAAGTGGGGATTAGGTGGCTCAAATGAAGCCTCTATACTTTTTTCCACACCAATCTCAATTCTTGGGTTCTCCGAGGATTTGCCAACTGATAGGCTCAGCACTTGATTTTGGAGCGTGGGGGTAAGTTGCAACGATATTCTCGAGGGAAAATGTTTTTCAGCTGCACCAGCTCCTCGTTCTCTCATAAGAGTGTCATCTACCAGTTTGAAAACATCACACCTGTCGACAAATATTGATCAAAGTAAATTGAACATGATAAAGAAAAATAAATAAAAATCACTTTTATATATAGAAATATAATAGAAAGTAGAGATGCCATGTACAAAAAAATAAAAAGAAAGTAGAGATGCCATATCAATTCAGCGATTCAGCTAATAAAATCTTAGGTGGTGTAAAAATTGTTATCAACCAACTTTTTCAAAAGTTAAGAGTACTTAAAAACTCTCGATTACTTAATTATAGAAGTTATGATATTATGTTATGAAATAACTTTTTAAAATTTTAAATTGTTAGATAGAGATACATGAAAAGTATTATATCTAACAACATTTTTACATCCATTTAAGAGAGAATAATTTAGAGAAGTCTCTCATAAATTAATTAAATTATACTAATGAACAAAAAATAAAGCTAAATTATAAGAATTTTTCTTTCTAAATGTTTAAATTGATAGTAAGAAATGGAATAGAATAGGAAATAATAAAATAAACTTATGCATTATTTGATTTTTTTTTTAATTATCGTGGAATAGAATAGCATGGATGACATTCATTTTATCATAAACTTCACTTTTTCTTTCTTTCCCCCAAATTGAGAAGAATATAATAGTACATAAACAAAATAATTATAATTCTTACCATTTCACTAAAACTTCTAAATAATGAAATAAAAACTTTCTTTTATTTTAACATTAAATATCCAAACAATAATATAAAAATTTTATATCATTCCATTCCACCCATCATAATTATCCAAACATAGCTTAATTTTCTAATAACACCCTGCATATGCTCATGATTAACTAATTTTTTTTCCTTTGCTTAAGATGCTTATAATTGGTCTAATATATTATTATCTTTTAATTGGGTAATTGATTACCTTATGTTGTCAGTGTTCACCGTGATTTCGACCCACTTCTCTTTGATTAAGACTTTGTAATTGAATTGAAGAACACCTTCAAGATGGTGATATCTGAGAGAGAATTGAAGTCTCTCATCAGCTGGATGGCTGTTTGAATTCTCAATATCCATGCTTATGACAGGACAATACAATTGAACTTTCCATAACCCAAATGTTGAGAATGCATAAGAAAATAGAGGAGACGGTGTTCTGAAGGTGTTGTGATGTGCTTCTTGGAGCTCCACAATCAAATTAGTAATTGCAAGGTTTATAGAACGCATCCACTGCTCTTCCAAGTTAGACCCCAAGAGTTTCATTAGCAACTTTGATGCTTGCCTTGACTGATCACGACCTGCTAAATGGTTCTTTAAAGTACTAAGACATCCAGAACGAATATCTGCAGGAGCTTCATATATGCAAACTAGGAACAAGAGAGTGAGGAATGCAAGATTGAAAATGTCTGGAAAGTTGGAAATGGAATCAAGTTTGGGAAATTTGATTAAGGGGCTATTCTTGTTGGAGCCATAATGAAGGATCTCTTCGATGAAATTAACAAGGAGATTGGAAATGGATTCTTCATCTGTTAACTTCTTGGTTTTAGAGCTAGGCTTGAAAGGTTTTGAGGTCCAAAGAGAGATAGGGATATTAAAGTCTGCAATAATGGCAAAAGTGAGTTTTGGGGATTGATGATTTTTGGCTATGGTGAGATTAAGAGATGGTTGGGATGAGTTTGAAGAACATATGCTTAGGGACATGGAACCTGTTCTCCATTGTGAGACAGATGGAAGGTTCTGAATCCAGCGAAACACATCAGGAAAACTGCAATAAGCCATATGCATCAACTTAACTCGGACTCTCTCTATGGGTGCTATCAAGTGTGGGCTTCATATATTTGGAGATTCCAGCCTCCATTTAAAGGATGCAAAGCTAAGATTATGGTTGGGGAAGAATAGTCAAAAGTAATGCATATGATTGGTACGACGATTAGCACCTGGAAGAAGTAAAGATGTTTAATTGTACAAGAAAAAATATCTGGTTTGTTGGACACACGGTGCTAATTTACTCGTCTAAAATGCATGGCTTTAGCATACCCACAAAAACCAGTAATATAATAGAATTTTTTTTACACTACCATTTTACGCCTTTTATAATACTAAATACTTTAATGGACAAAAAGAGAGAGATAGAGAGTTTTCTTTTTTTTGGTGCAAGAGATAGGGAATACTAAAAAAAGTATTTCTTTTGTTTTATTATATAAAAAAGAAGTTGAATAAAGATCGTATGAAAAGAATATTATTTGATGTTAATGCAAGTGGTTCACTTCATTAACTTTTCACTCATGATAATAGTATGATTTGAGTTTGAAACTTTGAATTCTAAAATCTTCCCTGGATAAACATATGTAATTTAATTATAAATTTTTGTTAAAGTTTGTGATTTATCATGACTTTGAAACAAGGAAAATCTCTCCCATTCTATAGAAATTCTTACATAAATTAATCAAGAACACATTTGATCAATTATATGATCAATTAATATATAATTACTATAGTTAATTAATAATTAACTACCATGAGTGCACTTAACTTGAGTGCTCTTAATTTAAGCAAAAATTTCTCTTCACCCTAAACTTTTGTATAAAAAAAAACTCATATTAGATATATATGTATTAAATGATGAACAATTGTTTAAAATATAGATGTAACATTAAGTGTTTGATTTTTTTTTCTTTCTGACGTGAACTGTTTGATGTTTGTTTAATTATCATTGTTTATATATGATTTGAAAAATGATGTTCTTACATCATTTTTCTCAATACACTTTTTACCAAATTTTTAATAGTTGTGATTAAGTGAGAAAAAATGATAAAAAAAAGTGATGTAATCAATGATATAAAAAGTAGTATAAAAAATTATGTGAAAAAAAGTGTGATAAAAATATCATTGTTGATATGATTTCAAACTAAATTATATATATATATATAAGGATTACAAGGTGTCCTCACGCTTTTTAAGTGTAGAATTAGTCCTATTCAAGCGTACATAAGCTTTTTTAAAATAATAATAATAATATCATTGAGATGAATTTCCACTTAGGCATTTACTAGTATTTTAAAAAATTAATCTCTCATCTATAAAGAAATACTCTCGAAAACCAAAATAGAGTAAGTTTTTTTTAAGATCACGATATATTCTTACAGGTTCGAACTATTTGAATCACATATAAAACTAATTTCTGTTCGACTACAGGAACACAAAGGTTATGCGATTTCTCCATAAGAGTTATTTTCCTGAAATTTGAATTGGCATCCTCGTCTTAAAAGGTTGATAATTATTTACCATCTTGACCTACCATTTGTGGGTTATTCAAGCGTAAGCTGTCACATGGTTCTGTATCTATAATGGAATAATATTTTGTTGGTTAAATTATTCTTTTGATCCTTACAGTTTTACTAAATTTTTAAATAAATCCTTATAATTTAAATTTTTTTAATAAGATCCTTATACTATTAAAAAAAATTAAATAAGTCTCTATATTTTAAATAAATTTTCAATTAGATCATCGATCATTAATTATAAAACTATGTAATTAAATCCTTGAAATCTATAATAGCAACACAAAATGACTTGTAGACGACTGTAAACATCTATTAACATAGTCTAATAGTCATCAATCAATAGGGACTTATTGAAAAAAAATTAGAAGTATAGAGAATCTATTAAAAACTTTTAAATTATAGAGACCTAATTAAAAGTTTAGTAAAACTGGAAAGACTAAAAGAGTAATTTAACATATTTTTTCTTAATAATTGATGAAATTTCTCTTATCAGGAAAGAAAGAATAAAATTGATGATCAATATAGCATATACATTTATTATTTGACATGGCATTTATCACGGGCAATCGCATCTTTTGTATGTGAAAAGGACATTCGATTCTTTACCTACATACACTACATGAAAATTATAGTTAATTAGATAGTGCTTAAGTAACGAATATAGATAATGTATTAGGAAAAATATTAAATATTTGAGTTGAAATGCAGATTCGTGTGCAATGCAATGTTTGTTACTCGAACTCGTAAATTGCTCACTGTGTAGACATTTTCCCATTTCTCGCATGGCAAATGGCCATACAGTGGGGAATCATGTGGGACGACCCTACCGAGTGAGAAAGATTGATATGGATACGGTCATACCGATATCAAATTGAGAAAAACTACTTATACAAGTAATTTTGATTGAAAAAATCACAACTATTAAATATATTGAACGTGTTTTTCTATTACTTTTATTATATGAATGGCATTACCCTATTAAATACTATTAATAATCAACAAACCCACGCATCTTTATTTCTTTCACATACAGCCTTCTACTATTAATAATCAAATACTGATTATTGAATTTAATTGACAATGTAAACAAACCTACACAAGAGATGCTAAGACAATCAAATAGCAGTGTTAACCAAAAAAAGACATTCAACTAGCATAACTCATCAAATTTGCTTAGGTTTTTTAGTCTACGTGCTTAAATTGAGATTAGCCTAGTGTTTACGCCACATGGTTTCAATTTGCTAGCGTGTTTAAAAGCAATAGATCTCTGTCCAAGAAACCTTTGTCGAGTTTCAGATTCGAAACTTTCTTTGTATGAGGACCTTTGGATCTTGATAAGACATAGAGTTGATATGGGATATGTATAGAAATATCAATTTGAGTTGCCGTGTCTTATCATGAGGTTTATAATTTTGTGACAAAATCCAATTTAAGAGTACATTTGGATATATTTTTTAGATAGAAAAAGATTTTTTTAAAAGAAAATAAGTGTTTTTAATTCATTTTTAACTTGTTTAGATAAACTTTTTTAACAAAAGAAAAAAACATTAAAAAAAGTATAAATTGTGCTTTTTTTAGAAATTAAATTTTAGTACTTCTCAAAAAGACTTTTTATAACATAAAAAAGTTGTTTAAATATTTAAAAAATAATAAATATTGCATTCAAATATAAAATAATATTTACTTTTTTGTAACACTTTTTAAAAAAATATCACATAAAAAAGATTTTATTTTAGAAACTCATCTAAACGAACTCTAAGTTATATTCTTAATTTATCTTTAATCACGTAAATGGTAATTTATTTTCAAATCAGGTTTTTTTTTTTTCTGGAAAAGTGATTTCATTATAAAGCTACTGGAAAAGCATTCAGATCCGCAAGAGTACAAATAAATGGGGGTGCATCCTTAATCCAAACTTAATCTGGACATTCAGAAGCTAATTTGGCTAAGGTATGAGCTACCCTATTCCCATGTGCTTGACATGCATAGACCTACAGGATTGCAGAGAATTACTTAAGGAAATGCAATCAAGTCATAATTATAATGATACAAAGTTGTATCTGTAGTAAACAAATGCATTGGGTCGATAAGAGCTTTACCTCAATAAAGTCGACTTGTGTTCATTATTTCAATATATATCTAATTTCTAGTACTACGATAGAAAGAACTCTTCTTTATTCTGTAACCTAAATTCTAATGCATAAAGAAAACTTTTTACTGGAAGAGTACGAAGAACAATAAACGAATCCCAATAATGTGAATAAAGCAATTTTCATCGGTGAAAAAGCTAAAAGCTATGTTCTGTTTGGTCAGGGAATGTATGAACTGGATTTGCAGCTAGTCTATCAAACAATTTGGAATATAACTTAAAATCTTATCACAATATACAAAATTCAGCCCAAGGGAAAAGAACATGCATGGATAAGATTGGATCATGATGAAGATCATGCTTGTGAACTATGCCCACTATAAAAGGTACCTTGCATAATTAACCAATGCATGTATTTTTCATACTCTAATTTATTAATGAATTTAACTTTAATTTATTTGTTAGTATATATAAAACTTTTTCTATTATTATTTAATTATATACAGTAATATCAGTTGATTATGATAATAATTGTTCTAAAATTAAACTCTTTTAATGATAGGATTATATATAATATTAAATAATTATGTAAAAACTGAAAAGTTGCAAGTACTTTAAGCCACATATATAGCAGCTGGCTGGGCAAGAAGGTTCAGATGCTATGTATATTGCTGACTTCTGTTCCTCTTCAAAGCTAGAAAGCAACCTATCATAAATGCTTTGACTTCAGCGTTGCAGCGCATAATCCATCAAGTATCCACGTATTCTATAACTAAAACCCAATATGTGAATATATTCCTACTTTGAAAATATATAAAACTTTTGAAAAGAAGAGAAAAGGTGTACTTCTTGTTTAATCAATGAACTACCTTATTACGATACCTCATACCTGGTTATTTTCTAGGCGCATTGACACACTTACGTTTGCAAATGTGGGCAACTGGGCATTATCTTAGACTTCAGCCAAATGGATATTGACTGTTTAGATGAGCTTTTTTTTAAAATAATTTTTATGTGAGTTTCGTGAAGGAATTTTTTGGAAAAAAATAAAAGTTATTTTATATTTAAATATAATACTTTTTTTGCTGCAACGTTCGAATATAATACTTGAGAAGTAATTTTTTTATATGTTTGAACATTTTTTAAAAATTCATTCAAAGACATTAAAATATAATAAAATTATTCATTTTAAAGTATATATATTAAGAAGGATTTTATTATACACTTGTTAAAGAAATTAAAATAATTTTTTTAAATAAAAATAAAATAAATAATAAATAATTTTTAATTTTAATATATTAAATATCTTATTTTTATTTTAAAAAATTAATTTTAATTTTTTTTAATAAGTACCAGCCGCAAAACCCTATTAAGAAAACTTCCAAACGAGCATGTTGTATAAGCAAGAGACACATACACAAGTTGCAAAAATAAGAAAAATGTTAGTTATATACTCTTTTTTAAAATAATATTATTATTTATATTTTTTTAAAAATTGTGATTAAATAAAAAAATTAATATATATATATATATGATTAATAATATAAAAATTGTAAAAAATGATATAAAAAAATCAGAACTGCAAAAATAAATGACAAACCTATGTGGTCTATGGAGTCGCTTGCACGCAATATAAATGGGAAAAACTCTTACGGTGCATAATCAGATAATCTTCTGTCAATGTGCCATAGATGCACCTAACAGTCACCAATCTTTTCATTTTTCTTAAAATTATGGTAGTATCATATCTAAGAGAAAAAGGCACAATTTTCTACTTTATCCAAGACCCACCTGTCTTGGATATAAGTAGTTTCTGCCATGGGTATTTAAAGTATAAATAGGGACGAGTTTAGCCTGAGATAAATTTAATCTAATATGTTGACTGAATAATTTTTTAGACTCAAATCTAATTTGACTATGCCTCAAATGTTTATTGAGCTGGGATTGAATTTACTTAATATTTATATAAAATATATAAAAATAGATGTTATATATAGTGTTATAAAACTTTAAAAATATAAAATTAAAATTAAAGAATATTTTATAATATATATTATAAAACAAATTATATTAATATAAAATATTTATTATATTATACAGAACGTATTAATTTATGTTTAAAATCTTATAATTTATTACTAAATTTCAAGAAAAAATAAGTTTTTAAGTATTATATTATGTTGGATTAGGCTAATAACTTAAAGTATGATTCAAACTTAACCTGAAAACACAATATATCAAATTTTAAAACCCCAATCCTGACCACGATTCAATTAGCTTCGAATTAAAACATGTCGTCTGGGACCGTCATAAACACCATAGTTTCTTCCTTTTTTGCTTATAACTTTGACAATATCTTGTGTGTGTTTATTTATTTATTTTTAATTAAGGTTATCAAAATATAAGAATAGAATGTAATCCTAACTCTATAGTGGCTGGAGTGAAGTTGGACCAACTCAATGGACTGATGGATATACTATAAACCGAAAAATATTTAGCCCAATCATTTTGGGATGAGCTTGGGAGCATGTTCCGATCCTAAGACCAAAAGAAGCCTATCTCTGCATCTCATCCTATATATTATCACAAAAGCTGGAAAATGAGGAAAAAAAATAGGATAATATTTTCTTATACTGTAATCAGATGACAAATAAAAAATAAATAAAATAAATAAAATAAAAGAGAATAAGTTTTCTTATTTGAGAATTTTAATATTGTGTTTGAATTTTTTTCATTTACATAATGAAACGGAATAATTAAGATTGTGTTGAAGAAGGAAATGAATAAAATAAAACTATTTTTATCCTTATTTAAAATATTAATAAAAGAAATGGGAAGAACAAACTGAAATTCTTTTATCTTATTTCAAAATTAAATTATAAAAGAATAGCATACTTACTTTTGACCTATTACATCCCAACACTTGAGTACTTTTTTTTTTTTTTAATTCATGATGAAATAATAAATATATGAAACTAAAATAAAAATAATTGAATATGAATGGCTAAATTGCAGATATATGGAGGACTTTGATTAAATCACGTCACTCCTTTATTAATAACTTAACGAAGAGTTGATGGAATGGGCTATTATGATAATTGTTATAGTTTATGAATTAAATGAAAAGATTTTATAGTTCAGGTGATCGATTGTAAATTGGTCAAAGTTTAAGAAATTTTAATGCACTTTTTTGATTAAAATATTTTATATTTGATTATTTTTATTCTCATAGGTATTAATATGAGACAAATTCATCTAGTACTATCATTATTAAATAGTAAAAATAGAATGAAAAACCTAAATAAGTATTTAATTGATTAATACTTAATATTGTTTGCTATTTTTTTTTGTTTTTATGGCAAAAAAACTCATTTATATTTTAAAATTGATTTCACTACACATAATTATTTAAATTTAAAAATATTAAAGGCATTTCATTGTAATTTGTATTCAAAATAACTTTTTGCCCAACATTAGTTGGTTACAGTAGAAGACACAAACTTTACATGTAATGTCAATGATTTTAATATTGAAGTCATTATTTTAAAGATAACTTTACCAAATTATCATCATCTATTCGGAATTGTGTGAGCAATATAATGTACCAAAGAAAAAAACTTTATACTAAAACAATGAAACTTTTTTATTTTTATTTTTTGTCTTTAAAACATTTTCTTATTTTAAACGAGAGGCGATGCCAATTACTTCAATTTATTAGAGTCATATTATAAAAAATATCATTATGAATCTTTTAATTTTAGCTTTAATAGGCTCTGTCTTTAATCAAATTGAAAGGTAAATTAATCAAGATATGCACAAATCAATTCAAATACCACATAACTACAATAAAAAAAATGAACAACATGCTTAACTATTAACTTCTTATGATTTTTTTAAGGGTTAATCCTATAGTTTTGCTCCATTTAAAATTTGGTCTCTATAATTTTTTTTTTATTTTGAGATTTTGGTCATTATAATTTCATTAATTTGAATTTCAATTTTGGCCTCTTAGAAACTAATAGTTTTATAATTTAAAATTGTAAGAACCACTTCTTTACAGAAATAGATACCAATACATAAGTATAAATTATAGAAACTAAAATCTAAATATATTAAAAATAGAAATATGGGAACTAATACCATACTAACAGGGATCAAAATTAAAAAAACAAAACAAAACTATAAGGACCAATATATAAAAAAAACCTATAAGAACTAAAATCCAAATCGGCTAAAATTATAAGGATTAATTATTTAGTTTAACTTTTTTAAAATTACTTTCTATGTATTTTTTCAATTACTAAATAATAACTAGATATTTTTAAATCCATAATGTCCTATATAAAAACTCAAATTGTTAGCTGCCATCTATTAGTCCAATTATTATTCATCTAACATTATTTTGCTTATTATTTAAAAAAAATTCATAATTATTTATTCCAATATTTTTTTTTCATTACTTTTTTTTCTACAAATAGATTTATCCCATATTAGCAAAGGTTATTTTTTAGCAATTGCCACACAGTTAATTCCTTCCCTACCATCCAAATTATTTTCTGTGGGAGTAAAGTAACATACTATCATCCCTACCACACCTTTTGCTTTGCTTCCAAAACCAACGAAAGCCCAAACCAAACCAAAGAATCTCCAATCTCCATTGCCTCGTGTTTCCTCTCTCTATTGGTCACGCGCGGCAATTGGAGCTCCACGCGCCACCATGGCTTCCACACCGACACTCCCAATCTCCAGCCCCCAATCCAACACCACCGCCGCAGCCGGATCCTCCCAATCTCAACCTCCAATCGCCACGCCGGCCTTCCGCGCCTTCATCACACGCCTCACCTCCTCCCTCCGACATGGCTTCTCCCAGCGCCGCCCGTGGTTGGAGCTCCTCGATCGGACCTCCATGTCCCGACCCGAAACCCTGACCGAAGCATACTCCAGGATCCGCAAGAACTTCTCTTACTTCCGCGTCAACTACGTAACCCTAATAGCGATCGCCCTCGCACTCTCTCTCATCACCCACCCTTTCTCTCTCCTCGTCCTCCTCGGCCTCCTCGCCTCCTGGTCCTTCCTCTACCTCTTCCGCCCCTCCGATCAGCCACTCGTCCTCTTCGGCCGCACCTTCGCCGACCGCGAAACCCTTGGCATCCTCGTCGTCCTCACCGTCTTCGTCATTTTCCTCACCAGTGTTGGATCGCTGTTGATCTCGGCTCTGATGGTTGGATTGGCGATCGTGTGCGCGCACGGCGCGTTTCGAGTCCCCGAGGACTTGTTTCTCGACGATCAGGAGCCGACCAGTACTGGATTCCTCTCGTTCCTCGGCGGCGCCGCCTCTTCTGCCGCCTCGGCAGCTGCACCGGCCGTCTCGCGCGTGTAAGCGGGATCTGGAAGACCTTTGTTTCCGATGGTGTGCTCTGAGGTTGGTTCAAGTTCAACCGATCTTGTTGTATTATGCTGAATTGAAACTTGTTACGAGATTCTTTGGCTTTTCAGATCCAAAGCAAATTGCTTTGTTACGAGATTCTTTGGCTCTTCAGATCCAAAGCAAATTGCTTTAGGCTTAAGTTCTGTGCCATTTATGCCGAGAGATTGTTATGCTCTCAATTAATGCAGTTTAGTTACCAATTTTTGATATATTTGCATTCTGATTTCATGTTCATAATGACCCTTTTTATTGTAGGACTAGGACCAGAAAATGAGGCAGGTTTTTTTAATAATTCATAATGATGATAGATTGCTGCGAATTGTGTCATGTTTTGTTGTCAATTGTGTTGTTGTGGTTATATATGGCGTTCTTGTTCTAGTTGACATGTACAGCATATTCAAGTTTCTGGAAGCCTTCTACGATGTTGATTGTAATATAGGTAATTTGGGGTTAGAAAGATGAGGCTTTCTTATGGAGGAAGAAACCTTGGAATTTATAAGTGTATCCTTCATAGAAACAAGTTAAACAAGGAAATTTAAGGGGAAATGCTTGTTTCACAACTTTAATAGTGACATATCCTCACATCTAAATTAGATGTTGAATTAGAGTAGAAGTATGAAAAAAACAAGGTGGGATTATCTCTAATCAAATAATAAAAATTGTACAAAGTCTAAAATACAAGTATAAGGTGATGAATGTACAAGTGTATTGTTTTTTAGCATTATTGAAATTTTAAAGCTTCCTATGTGTCTATGTACGTTTACTTGAAGTACATTTACTTACACGCATGAGTCATGACCTCGTGTATATAGGTGGTTTTACTTTTACCTCATTTTATCTAATAATTGGATCAACCATGATTTTATTTTTATTACACTATTCTTATCCCAGTTTTTTTAGATAATAAAATAAAAAAAAAGACATATTTTAATATATTATTTCTCTATTTTTCTTTTCCTAAAAAAGGTGGTGTAAAGAAAAATATAAAAAATTTGGTATAAATCAATCATTTTCTAATTTGATTATGTCTATATACGTTTACTTGAAGTTCATCTAGTTACACACGTGACTTCACGTGTGTGTATATAGGTGGTTTTACTTTTACCTCATTTCTTCTGAGGGAGAAGACGATCTTACACTACACTTTTTTTAGAGGTATTTGTATTGTATATATTCTTTTAAAAAATATATAATTGAGAGAAAGAAAATGATAAAAAAATAAATATAATAAATGATATTAAATGAGATATAAAAATATATATATATTATTTATAATAAGTATATCATATTTGTTTATCTAATAATTTGGTTAATTATATTTTTTACACATTATTTTTATTATATTATTTTTTATCAGTTTTTTATAATAAAATAAAAAATATAAATTTTAATACATTATTTTTCTATTTTTATTTTCTTAAAAAAGATGATATAAAAAATATAAAAAAAATTAGTATGAATCCATCATTTGCAATGTGACGTGGAAGGAAGCATTTTTCTTTTACTTAGTGGAGAGATTCTTTTGGAATTTGGATGCGATGGCTGGATGAGTTTGGTGCATTAATTTAGGGGGTTGGACGGTTTTTATTGCATTTTCAATGATGTTAACAGCGATGGTTCTCTGTTTTTGGCAGCATGTCTATAAAACTGTAACACGTTTTGGGGGTTTACTTTTGAGCGTGGTAGTAGGCTAGTAGCCTGTTCATCAAAAAAAAAAAAAAGTAGGCTAGTAGCCTGTAACTACCGACGTCATCTAGCAGGAGATCAGGTTCTGGGGCCTTCTTCGCTAGATTCGTTAGATTTTGTTAACAAGTGTCTTGCCTGATTAAATATTAAAATAAAAAAATAATTTTTTTAAATTTTAATATTAAATGTTTTATTATTATTTAAAAATTTTATTTTAATATCTTTAATAACTGTGCAAAACCTTTTGAATTTGAAGTTCGATGACCTGTAGACTTATATTATGAAAAAGATAATTTTATATATTTTTTAGAGGTGTATTATTATTTATATTATTTTTTATGAATATAATTAAATGAAAGAAAATAATAAAAAAATATATATAATAAATAATATTAGATAAAATGTGAAAAAAAATATATATTATATTTGATGTATAAATATAAGAATTGGTCTTCCTCCATAATGTTCTAGTTAACAAATTCTATAATCCTTTTGTTATTACTTGGTTTAGTAAGAAACGAAGAAGACTCTCAGACATGTTTTCGGGGAGGCGTTTAGCATACAAACCATGGCTGTTGTATGCATAGAATAGCCTCTTTAACTTTTCATCACCAGTTTTTTTATTTCTTTTTTCCTTTTCTGTACTTTTGCTCTTTTATTTTTTTTGTTATTTGGTTGAATGTATGCGTCGATGTAAATAGATCTAAATATATGTAAATATTATTAATTAAAATTTATATAATTTTTTGTATATATAATTATTTATAAAAAAAGTAATGTAAATTTCTTGGTTGTGGATTTGGATGTGTATGTAAATTTACCTATTGCACAAAAAAAAGGGTTGAATGGGTCATCTGAAATCAATATGCACCATTCATCTATGTTTTGCAAAGTTCAACCGTGCAAACTGGTTGTTGTTTGCCAGTACTTGGTGTATTGAAAACGCCACCTGTTTTCGATGGTTACTTTCTTCTTATTTTGACTTTCCTGATTACTGGTTCTTAATTCTTATATATTCATTACTTCGTTTTTTAGTTTGTACATATGATCAGACTTATAATTATTTTGAAGCCTTTCCAGATATTAAAAACTAGTATCATCGAAGAGCATTTTTTATTCTTGTCTTTCGTATCGTATGGGGTTACACTATTGGACTGTTGGAGTGTATTGCATACATATTTAAAGCCCTATTGTCTATTAGTATATTCTGTCCTCAAGAACAATATATATTTGTGGTGAAAGTATCGATGACAATTAGTATCAGAATTGGGCTTTAAATAGAAGCAGTTAAAAAGGAATCTGCAAATAGTGGTTGATTGTTAAATTTAGGAACTGATAGTTTTCGATTTACCATTAAACAATATTTATTAGTTATTCATTTCTTTTGCTCTCTTGTTTTCTGGTGCTGGTTAGTATGAAAGTAATCTAAGAATCCATGATAGTTAGTATTAGAAATACAGGGTAGAATTTGCTGCAGGTGCGAAGGAATTAGCTACTTGTTGGTTAAATGTATGAACACATACCTTTCTATCCACTCTGTTTGATAGGCTTAATTTAATTTCTTATGCTTAAATTTGTTCTTTATCCGTTCTTTGCTAAGTGGAGTTCATTTATAAAGTTCTCCAATAAATAATAATAATTAAATCGTTCATAAAGAGATAAGGGTCTTAATGATTATATCCTGGCAATTCCCCGTTAGGCCTTAACCGTCCATACTGGCATGTTGCCATGGCAAGCACATTCCTGGTCAAATGCATCTCCCGCTATCAGCTTAGTTGCCAAACTCTGGGCTTTAAAGAATGAGCTACAATTGGACTTGGCAAGCCAGCACCTTCTGTTGATTCTGCTGCTTTGGTTTTTTGTAGATAATAAGGGCTAGGGCCCTGATCCTGCTGTTTTTTATTTTTTTGGGTTTAAATGATCCTGCTGTTTTTTATTTTAGGATTTAGGGTTCAGGGTAACCAAATACCTTCTTATCAACCCTCTGGTTGATGACTGCAGGTTTCAATGGATGACGTGACTAAGGTGTTCAAACCAACAGAAAACAACGATATTACAAATGTCTACGTTTTCTTTTCTTTTGTTTTTTGGGGGGTGGGGGGTTGGTAAATTGACTGTCCCTTCAGTTTAGATTTTGACATTCCCACAGCAGGGTGAAAAATGCTAGTTTCAACCCTTCAGTTTATTTTACAACCCTTCTTGAAAAAGGTGGCTTTTATGATGGACATTGATAAACCCACAAAAAAACCGGACATAACTGGTTTTGTTATATTTACAAAGTGGACCCAATATTCTGCTCATTAGTTAAATTGTCATGGGAGATGGATCATGCATAAACACAAAAGTTCAAGGGGGAAGGCACGCTTACATCAGTAAGATGAATTTCACTGCCAGAGTTTTGTTTCTTCAATTCTTCCAATAACTACATAATCATTGTAAACATATTAGAACGTCATTGCAAATATAAGATAATCTATATACTTCAACATAGAGCAAGCTAGCATACCTCCAATAACCGCATTGATAGCCCCCCCAATTCGCATCTTCTCCATGATTATGTTGCGGGTTGATTGTAGCAGACTCTCTCGTCACATCCTTTCACTTGCAGAAACTCCAGTAGTAATAAGATCCATGTCAATAGTTCCTGGGACGAGGAAAAGGCATGAAAAGTACACATTTTGATCGAGTTTGTCTCGGTGGAACATAAAAGAGAATCAGGCTTGTTTTCAGAGCTACCAGTAGAGTGATCTGTTGCAGGCTGCTGCATTGCAACTTCCAGAAGCCGAAATGCCTCCATTACATCACGCTTTTCGACCTTTGTGCATTGGGTTATTTAATAATGAATTTTGTTCTATTCTCTTAAAAATTCCTCAAAATAATCTTTTTATATTAAATAAAAAATTATTTAATAAAAAAATAAATACATTTAATATCTTAAAAATATAAAAAAATATTCAATATTTATTTATTTATTAATTAAAAAATTAATAAAAATATTTAGAGTTATTATGGACAAAAATTGATTTCAACACAAATTAGAGATAAATTTTTTAATTTTTTTTAATTTATGACATGTGTTTATTTTGGCAATCTCTCCCAATTTCTTCTTTTCTAATTTTTAGTTCAATTAATTTAATAAAATAAATATATATTATAAAATTAAAAAGAATTAAAAGATTTACTTTTAACTTGAGTTGGAATCAAGTTTTATAGGATTATTATTTAATAATATGCACAAAACTGCACATCATGAAGAAATTAACCAATCTTAAGTAACCCATTCCGAGAAGCGAATCCAAGTCAACTGCAAAAGATTATTAAAATTTTCAAAAAAAAAAAATAAATCAGGGATTATTCCAGAACATTCTTCAAGAGATTATTAACTGACAAGGTTCAGGGATTAAAAAAAAAACCAAACCTAAAACACAAAAGGACCCAACTGCAAAAAAAAAAATTCAACTCCATGAACTGGCTAAACAGGTACCCTATCTCTCATCCACACCGTCCATTTTTTTTCCTAATCGAACGGCTCTCCATTATGCGTTCATCGATTGACTCAAACTTCTCGAGTCCATGGTATAGTAGGCCCTTGAAAAATGCTAGTTTAACATTCTCATAACTTACATCTCGGTGGCATGTGAAAGAAGGATGAAGATTATTTGTTTCTTTTTCTTCTCTTATTTTTCTTTTTTTACTTAAATATTGTTAAATAAAAAATAAATTATATGTTATTTATTATAAAAATTATAATTATTTTAGTTTTGTATGTTTGACAAAATTTAAATAGAGAAATAAAAAAATAAAATAAAGAACAGATGTACCACAATTCCTTAGATATCAGTTGAGGACTTTTGTATGAGAAACTTATCCACTCCTGTTCATAACAGGGTGGGGAGGTTATTTATTGATTTCGAATTGGACTGTAAATCATGTTACAAGATGATCATAGAAGTTATATGTCTTCATCCTATACTTTCGTTACGAACCAATATCATCAGGATCAAAGGATAACCTTTTTTTGCACTTTTAGTTAATCATTTATCACATATTCAAACTAAATATATTAATTGATAAATAAAAATTAAAAACATTATTTGTGAAAACGTCCAAATTAAAGATGAAAATAACCATTCCAATAATATCGATAACTTACAAATTGACCATTAATTTTTGTATTAACGTATCACTTATATCAATATTTTTGAACGATGGATCAAAATTAACCTTACCACTCGAGTGTCACGGCTCGGAGGATGAACGGCATTGTTCTCCATTTACAAAAAACGACAAAAATGAGGTGTCAAAGGACAGAGGCTGTCGTAATGTGTTGTGCACCAATAGCTAAAGTACCCATTTGACATGATGACGATGACTATATACATTTTCTCGCAAACCATGTCAACTCAAAGTGACAGGGGTAACCGAGTCATTTCGTTGCATTTTGTAATTTTGTGGTCTGGAACTGAGAGGCAAGAATAATAATGCAGAAAAGGGATGAACAAGCAAAGTATAGTGAGGAAGAACTAGCCGTTGGGACTTCGGGGTGCGTACATGCAATAAAAGGAAAGTTGGAACCCCATGAACATTGAACAGAAGCTAAAAAACAAATAAATGTAAAATGTGCAAAGTTGTAAGGAAAAAAACTAGCCGTTTTGTCATTGTAAGAAAGAAAACTAAGAAGGAGAGTTTGTACCATCAACCTGACAATTGTCTCTCCAGTTCTGCTCTCTCTTCCCAACACAAGATTCCCTCTCTCACGCTCTCAACCCGCGCGCCCCCACTCACACACCCTTATGACCATCACGTGCCCCTTCTCAGTTCTCAGTTTTCCTGTCCTCTCTCTCTACCCATTCCTAGTACTCTTACTACAAAATCCTCATCCAACTCTTGTTCTCCTGTTTCATTTCTATCTATGATCTCATCTATCTCCTCCATTCTCTTCTCCGACAATAGAAAACACAGTGTCTTATGGACACTACTAGAGAGAAGAAGATAGACCAAGTAATCAACCTTCACTCTAAATCTCCTTCTTTTTTCTCTTATTATGTTTTAGTTCACTTCTTGCTACATTCATTTGATTCTTCTGCTATTCCTCTTATTGTAATTGAGAACAAAAGCCTGACTTCAAAATGCTTTTTTTACCATAACCCATGTCAGATTTTGCAACTTGGGATGAAAAATGTAGCAGATTGGCACCATGTTTCTGATAAGGAGAAACACAGATGGAAGACCAAGTCTAAAAACCATAACCCATGTCATTTTTTCAGGTTGTTTTTCTGCTGCTTCTTCTGGGTCCACTGTTTGTGGTTTCTTCTGCTGCCAGTGAAGCCAGTGTTTGGTGAAGAGCGTTGGGATGGAGTGGTTGTGACAGAGTCAAATTTCTTGGCACTTCAAGCATTCAAGCAAGAGTTGGTTGACCCCAAAGGCTTCTTGAGAAGCTGGAATGACAGTGGCTATGGAGCTTGTTCTGGAGGTTGGATTGGTATCAAGTGTGCTCAGGGACAGGTTATTGTAATCCAGCTTCCATGGAAGGGGTTAAGGGGGCTTATTACTGAGAGGATTGGCCAACTTCAAGGGCTTAGAAAGCTTAGTCTTCATGATAACCAAATTGGGGGTTCAATCCCTTCAACATTGGGACTTCTTCCCAATCTAAGAGGGGTTCAACTATTCAACAATATGTTAACGGGGTCCATCCCTCCTTCTTTAGGTTCCTGCCCTTTGCTTCAGTCTTTAGACCTCAGCAAAAATTTCCTCACAGGCACAATCCCTGATAGCCTAGGGAATTCCACTAAGCTTTATTGGCTTAACTTGAGCTTCAATTCCTTCTCTGGTCCAATACCACCTGGCCTAACTCGCTCAGCTTCTCTGACCTTCCTTTCTCTTCAACACAATAATCTCTCAGGCTCTATTCCTAACTCATGGGCTAGTAGCTTGAAGAATGACTTCTTTAGGCTTCAAAATTTGATCCTAGATCATAACTTGTTGACTGAAAGTATTCCTGCTTCTTTGGGCAGCTTAAGCCAACTCAGAGAGATTTCTCTTAGTCATAACCAGTTTAGTGGAGCTATACCAAATGAAATAGGAAACCTTTCTAGGCTTAAAACAGTAGATTTTTCTAATAATTCCCTGAATGGAAGCTTGCCTGCCACTCTCTCTAATTTATCCTCACTCACTCTTTTGAATGTAGAGAACAACCACCTTGGCAATCAAATCCCAGAAGCTTTAGGCAGATTACATAATCTTTCTGTTCTAATTTTGAGAAGGAACCAATTTAGTGGTCACATTCCTCAAAGTATTGGAAACATCTCCACGCTTACACAGCTTGATTTTTCACTGAATAATCTCAGTGGAGAAATTCCAGTCTCCTTTGACAATCTAAGTAGCCTTAATTTCTTCAATGTTTCTCATAATAACCTCTCTGGTCCAGTTCCCACCCTACTTGCCCAGAAATTTAACTCAAGCTCATTTGTGGGAAATATTCAACTATGTGGCTATAGCCCTTCAACCCCATGTCCTTCACCAGCTCCTTCTGAAGGACAAGGAGGCCTAGTACCACCTCCTGAACTATCAAAGCACCACCATCATAAGAAACTAGGTACCAAAGACATAATTCTCATAGCAGCAGGAGTGCTCCTGGTAGTGCTTGTAATACTTTGCTGTATCCTTCTCTTCTTCCTGATCAGAAAAAGATCAACTTCCAATGCAGAGAGTGGCCAGGCCACAGGAAGAGCTGCCGCTACCAGGACACAAAAAGGAGTACCTCCGGTTGCCACTGGCGAAGTTGAAGTGGGTGGTGAGAATGGGGGGAAATTAGTCCATTTTGATGGACCACTAGCTTTTACAGCTGATGATCTCTTGTGTGCAACAGCAGAGATAATGGGAAAGAGCACTTATGGAACTGTGTACAAGGCTACATTAGAGGATGGAAGTCAAGCTGCAGTAAAAAGGTTGAGGGAAAAGATCACTAAAAGTCAGAGAGAATTTGAATCGGAAGTTAGTGTTCTAGGGAGAATTCGACACCCAAATCTTTTGGCACTGAGAGCCTATTACTTGGGACCAAAAGGAGAAAAGCTTCTGGTTTTTTATTACATGCCTAAAGGAAGTCTTGCTTCTTTCCTACATGGTAAGTCTAGGTAGTTTGATATTGCAAAGTTTGCTATTATAATGTTTGTGTAATTTATAAACATTGCTAAACACATACACATCACCTTACATCTGCACACTTTTCACAATTTAATTATAATTGGCTTTATCTCATTTTCTAGTATGAAGCATTTTCCATAATTTATTAACTCAATTTTTTTTTTAATTTTTTGTAATGCAGCTCGTGGGCCTGAAACAACCATTGATTGGCCAACAAGGATGAAAATAGCACAGGGCATGACGCGTGGCTTGTTTTACCTTCATTCCCATGAGAACATTATACATGGGAACCTTACATCCAGCAATGTCTTGCTTGATGAGAATACAAATGCTAAAATAGCTGATTTTGGACTTTCTAGGTTGATGACAACTGCTGCTAATTCTAACGTGATTGCCACTGCTGGAGCATTGGGATACCGAGCACCTGAGCTCTCAAAGCTAAAGAAAGCCAACACAAAAACTGATGTATACAGTCTTGGTGTAATCTTGTTAGAACTCCTAACGGGGAAGCCACCTGGTGAGGCTATGAATGGCGTGGATTTACCTCAGTGGGTTGCCTCCATTGTCAAAGAGGAGTGGACAAATGAGGTTTTTGATGTGGAGTTGATGAGGGATGCATCAACAAATGGGAATGAGCTGCTAAACACGTTGAAGCTCGCTTTGCACTGTGTTGATCCTTCTCCATCAGCAAGGCCAGAAGCTCAGCAAGTGCTCCTGCAGCTAGAAGAGATTAGACCAGCAGAGGTATCAGCCAGTTCTGGTGATGATGGAGCCATCCCTTCCACCAGTGAATAAATAGTGTGTTATTTTTGCACTTACCTTTCTTTTTTGGGCTAAACGTAGTATTAGATATTCTTTCATTCTTGTATTAATTTGTTCACGTCTGTAAATACTGCTGTTTTAGACCAGTAAGTGTTTCTTCTTTAACACTTCATTTCGTAATGGAAATTAGTTCTTGCCCACCTTCTTGCTCCTCTTCCGCCCCTCTCTTCATTTTTTATTTTTCTTTGCATAGGCACAAATTTATTTTAGACACACTCAGAACATTGTGAGTGTGCCTAAAATAGTGCTTAAATGAGACCAACAGCAACAGGCGCTGCAAATCCTCTTAACAAGTGGTTAAGACGTTTGCTTACAAGTTTTTCATGGAGGATTTAACACCGCCAATAAGGGTGGATTGTGAAAGTAGTTGTTGGACTCTAGAAATTGAGTTGATCGTGGTAGTGAATTTTATTATTTTGAATAGAAATTGAGTATGTCATTTATGAATTTGCATGACAAGTACTGGTGTGGAATAATAAAGATGAGCATATTTGCTTTATTTATAGGGTGTTCGGTTTGCTTTTCGTCATTTCATTCAATTCTAAATGACCAGATTTTTTTCCACTGTTATCCATTTCCAGAAAGAAGGAGATGATTGCTCACAATACATTACCCCTATTCTGGAGGACTTCCTTTAGCAATTTTTATAAGTTATATATTACCACTTATCCCGGTTTCAAGTAATTGATCTCAATCGTTGCTTTATTTTATTGTTTTATTTACATCTATTTGTCCTTTTTAGTGCTGCATGATAGAAGGCACCGCCAATAAGACATCTGTTCTTCCTTTCCCCCAACCATGTCGAAATCTTATATTCTTATATTAAATAGTATTTATATTTTTTTATATTTTATTTAATATTATTTATTTTTTATTATTTTTTTCATTTAATTATATCTTTTAAAAAATATATAAACAGTCATACATTCTTAAAAATATATATATATAACTAACATTTTTCCAACCCTCCCGGGCCCCTAGTGTTGATCCCACTCCTAAGGAGGGATATCCCTTAAGTCCGCAGGATCTAGTAAAAAAAAAAAATTAAGTTAAAATGAGCTTTAAGACTAACCTAAGTTAAATGCCAGGCAAAAAGATTGTACCGGCTGTAAAGTAAAACTAAGGTCTTTGGCATGGGTTGTGAATGTAGAGTTGTCATATTGAACTCACTAAGTTGGTCCAAATAATTTGGTAAAAAATATAAATTGAGTTAAAATTTAAACTTAAATTTAATTTAACCTAATCCAAAATTAGATTAATTTGTTTTGGGCCAAGTCGACTTATTGATTTGAATCTTAATTATATTTTGAAGTTAACAAGTTACCTAAGAGGATATTTTTTATTTATTTTTTGTTTAAAAAATTTAAACCTAATTAACAATTAAACTAATTTTTTAATTTATTTATCATTAATTTAAATCAAAATTTATATTTTTTATTAATTTAAATTTTTTAAAGATTAAATTTATTAATTAAAAAAATAAAAAGAGTTGACGGAGCTAAATGCAAAATGTAAACTCAACTTACTAACTCAATTTGTCCAACCCGACTCATTTTATCAACTCTAGTTCCATGCAGGAAGAAAACCCGCAACTATTCAAAAGACTTATTTCCTCTGAAAACAAGGATAGTGTCAACTTAATCCTCGACAGGTTTATTTCATTTAATTTTTTACATCAATATATCAGCTAAAAAGTTTGTAATTCCTTCAATTAAGTCCTTCCCTACAAATCCCGCTGAAGAAGGAAAAAAGTGCAGACAAGGATTCAAGTAAGGAAATATTAACTATTTAACTTGCAGGTAGTGAATTGATAGAAACCATCAACCAAGGACTCCTTGATACTAACCCTATCATTGGAAATCCAAAATTAGTCAAAATACTCCCACATCGAAATTTTGAATGTAAGACAAAAAAAAAAAAAATATGCATATACAACTCTTGATTAGTTGAAATTAAGTTTGCCGAACGTAATGTAAAAGTATTTCTAAACTACATAAGCTTAAAATCAATGAAACAAAAATCTAGAAAGTAGCATAAAAAGGACAAAAACAAATATTTACAGCCAAGGAAATTTTAGCTACTGTCTCGAGTATGTAGTTGTTTCTTCTGCAAGCTTCTCCCACACAGCTGCCATCTTCTCTGCATAGCCTGCCTGTAAAATGCGTGACGTATAAAATTGTTACTGTTCTGAACCATAAATGGCCATCTAAACTAAAAAACTTGCAGAACAGAGAAGCTAAATGTAGCTTACTTGATTGACAACAAATCCTCGCAGCATGCTTAAGAAGTCGTCATGCCTCTCTTTGTCAATTCTTTCAAGCTCACTCCTATTATTTTCCTGCAAAACATTCCACATTCACACCTGATATTTTGACATAATATTCCAAGATAAAGACTTTCCAGCAATAGTTCTATAAATTTTACCAAATGTATTGTTTTTTCTTTAGAAATATAAACTTGAACTAATATGAACAATACAAAATCAGTAAATCACATCCTGACTTGGACAACCAATAACACAGCCAAAACAAAGAGAGATAATCGTGTTGCTTTGGTTGTTATTACTCCCCGTGGTGGTATATGTAATTTTATTTCTTTGGGCTTACGCCCCTTTGTTTCACCCAAAAAAAAAAGGAGAGAGATAATCAAACAAATAGTAAAGAGCCTAAGAACTGGAACCTATATTGGCAAAAAGATGGAGAAAAGACAATCCAGCATGAGTTCCAACTCCCAGAACTCAACAAAAATGTAAATTACTTGGAACAGATTTACGCTCCTCCTTTTCCTTTTCTTTAATCTCATTCATCTTGGCCCTCTCATCTACATAGCTTCCAGTAAAATCCACCACCAGAAAACTCTTCTTAACTTCACTGGTTTAGACAAATGGAAAGTAAAATTTTACTCCCTCTCTGCGGTCCACTCATGTCATTCGACTCTCTTAATCACCCCACTTAGCTTCATTGAAGCAGCCCCCAAGTTCCTTGTGATTGCATTGTCAACAGCAAAGAAGAAAGCAGATTTAATATCCACAAGTGAGAATAACAAAAGCTGTAAGAATATGGTTGAAGATTGGAGAAACCTATAGTCTTTTGGAGCAGGTGAATCACACCCTATGGAAAATATTCTTCTACCGAGCCTGAGTAGCTAACTTAATCAGCTGAATTTTCATTTTTCATAGGATATATCAGGTACACTTGTTAGTGTTAGGTGTGTGCCTATCATAGGATGCGTCATTTGATACATGTAACCAAGGTTGTCAAGATCGAGATCCTACCAGGATTGGAAGGGAAGAGTAAACACGTAAAACATGTGATTGTAACACGGATCGTAAGAACTTACCTAAAATACAAATTATATAATTATTTTCAAACAGGGAACATATCTAGTGAGAGGAGTTTTTATTGTGAGAGGATGAGAGGAGAAAATCTTGACCATACAACCATACATGAATGGTCAAGATTAAAAATTACTTGAAAATCATGTGACCACTTAAAAAAGTCACATACATTTATGTTCTAATCTTGACCATTCATGAAAGATTCAATGGTCAAGATTCACTCATCTCACCTCTCACAATAAACACTCTTCTCACCTGAGTAAGATCCTTTTCAAACACACACACTCACACACACACATATATATATATATATATTCACCAGCAGCCCCATTAGCTGCACTAACAACGGCCCAGCCCACGTAAGGACCCAGTCCTAAACCCACCACCAGCACCAACAGAATATAGTCAACAGTCGACAAAAAATAAATGCAGTCAACACACAAAAATAAAAGCACCTAGAAATTGGAAAACACAGCTCGCAGAGTTGCAGGAAACCCCGAGCTCGCACCTCACACTGGCTCGCAGGAAGAAGGACCACTAGGGGCTCACAGGTCACAGCACGCAAAGCAGCTCCAAACGCACCTTAAAGGGGAACCACCCACAGATAGAAGACGAACAGCACGTTGAAGGGCAGGCAAGTCAAATCACAGAATGGTGAGGGAGAGATGAGGTTGAATCGAATGGGAGATGTTCAAATTGATGAGGTCAAGCGAGAGGATGGGGTTGTTTAGGGTTCGAGATCGGTTGGGTTTGGTTTTTTTGCCCCAAATTGGTTTGATCCGCCACTTTAATGGTGGCTCACCCAGCACGTTCAAGATCGCCGATTCCACCGCTTCTACAATCTTGCCCGACGAACCTACCCCGTTCCCACCAAAGCGATTTAGTGGGTGTATTTGAGATTGCTGGTCCTACAAAAGATCGTGAAATCGTGCGATCTTACAAACAAGATCACGATCTTGACAACCTTGCATGTAGCTAACTCCACCTAATGGGAAAAGGCTTTTGTTGTTCTTGCTTGTTATTGAATATGATCTAAATGGCCTTTCTGAAGACTTAATTTATGACAGAACACAATGGCATATTTGATCCATGTAGTTGACCCCATCTAGGGGAAAAAGCCTTTTGTTGTTACTGTTGTAGTTGAATATTTCAGATGAAGCAAACATTAAAAACAGACTTTACAATCAGTACCTTTATCTGATTCTAACCCACATATATAAAAACCCACCCTATCAATCAATACAAATTTGGTCCTACTGAAACCAGATTTGTAGATTTTACATATTGGGATGGCAATAGATCTAGATATCAAGTTTGAATCTGTTACCAAATCTGGAATTGATTCACAATTTTGATGGAAGCAGCCAAATGCAGCCCTCAATGAAACATTTATAAGTGCATCAAAATATGGTGTTCACAATATTCTAGTCTTTTTTCTTTGGCCCTGAATAAATATACTGGCATTATAGACAAGAAGAAAATTATGTGAAAATAAATTCATAACAAGTCAAATTTATCATCAAGGTGTAATGATAGCAAATTATTTTTTTTTGGGGTACAATGTGATAACAATTTTTAATATGATCATTTAATGATAATTTAATTGGATCTCATTGTCAATTTTCCATAAGGGGTATATGGGAGCTTAAAGTTTAGTGAATAACAATATATCAAACTCAATTGCTGAGTTATAGTGTGTTAAATTGTCTCCCTAGGCTAATATAACAGTACACGTGAAATGAAAGCAAATAAAGACAATAATCTTCAAAATATGGCAAATATAGAGAAATGAATTGTATAGTATGCCAAAGAAAATATAGATAAGTCAATTCTAAAAGTGAAAATATATTAATATGTAGGGGGGAAAAAGCTCAAGGTTGCAAGAATACAGCTAAGTCAGAGTTACAGATGCCTAGGGAGAGGAGAACAACCGGAAAAAAAAAAGGTTAGCGAAATGTTACCTTGATTCGTTCATACTCTCTATCTGCACATATTTTAGCATTCTCAGTAACTCTAATGGCTTCTTTCAACTCTTCAATTTTCCGCATCCTAGACTTGTCTCCACCAAATATTTTGGATGAAGCAACTTCGAGCTTCTCAATCCGTGAATGTAAAGAAGCAAGTTCTGATGAGAGTGTTTGAACCGTCAATAATGCACTTGACCGGTCAGTAAATGCATTGTTGATGGCTAGCATTGTCCCAAGGTATTCATGTAGTTTATCCTGCAACATGGAGAAAATACTACTCATCAACAACAGAAAAGAGTTATACTTTAAGACTAACACATCTACCATCAGAAAATTTTCGATCGTAGATTTATTTTTGAGCTAAAAAGTTCTATCATATCATAAGTCATCAGAACTTGTACTTACCAAATGTTTGATTGTTTGTGTATTCAGCTCTCTGTATAACCTGCTTGCTTTAACAGCTGCAGTTGCCACATTTCTCATGTCAGCTGCTCGTACTCCCTGAGACTCAAATATGGCTTCTTCTGTCTCAAACTTAGTAAGTTTTACAAAAGCCAACCCCAGTTCACCCATTGTTTCACCCATGTCTTGCTGAGACTTCACGAGAGATTCAGCCTGCAAATAAATGTGTATGAAAAAAAATCAACCACGAAAGAAATCAAGCCTAGCATTCTGATAGAACTGGTAGGAACTAAGAACAAATTCACTGAATTACTTCTGTTTTATTGATGAATCTCTGTGGGAAATGTTTCCAATCAGAGTTAGAATACAAGAATGGGAGAGAAAGATCGGACAAAGATATGGAAAATCTTGTCAAGAATTTGAGAGCTTGACTCTCTCCCTAACCACCTTCTAACCAACTAACTCCTTTCTGACTTTCCCTCTCATTTCTATTTATAGTCATACTAACTAACTATCCAGCTGTGCTAAGCCACATGCTGTTGGCATTGCTTTGGGATGCCTACGTACATAAGTCTGCCTAATTGGAGGCCTAGGCCTCTGGCTAACAATACTTCCCCCCAAAAGTTTCACCTTGTCCTCAAGGTGAAAGAGAGGAAACTGGGCCTGAACAGCATCAAACGACTCCCATGTAGCTTCAAAATCTGGAAGGTCTTGCCATTGTATAAGAACTTCAACTTGCCCGGAAGGATTATTGCGGACAGACAAGACAGCAGCTGGCTCCACCTGTAGTTCCAAATCATCAGTCAACATTTGAGGCAGAGGTTGTGAAGTGACCGAGGGACCAATAGCTTTTTTAAGCAAAGAAACAAGGAAAACAGGATGTACCCTGCTCTCAGCTGGAAGATCCAACTGATAAGCTGCTGATCCCACTGTTTTACTGATTTTGTAAGGTCCATAGAATCTAGGTCGTAGTTTTTCATTCACTTTCTTGGCAATGGACCACAATCTATAAGGTTGGAGCTTGAGATAAACCCAATCACCTACAGCATAGGTAACTGATCTGCGATGCTTATTCGCATAGGTCTTCATTTGATCTTGAGCCTTGAGTAAATTCGTCTTGAGATCATGAAGAATAGTATCCCTTTCAGCAGTCAAAGAATTAACCTCTTCGACGATCGAAGGAACTGTAGTTCCTTTAAGAAGCTGTGGGGGGTCCCGACCATAAAGAGCCTTGAAAGGGGTGAGTTTAGTGGAACTATTATAGTTGGTATTAAACCAAAATTCAGCCCAGCCTAGGCAGCACGGCCATTGTTTGGGCTTGGTCCCCGTTAAGCATCGCAAGTAAGTTTCTAAGCATCGATTGACCACCTCCATTTGCCCATCAGTCTGAGGATGATACGCAGAGCTGAACTTGAGTTTAGTGCCAGCTAATCGGAAGAGCTCAGTCCAGAAATGACTCAGAAAGATCTTATCCCGATCGGACACAATGGTAGAAGGAAAACCATGCAAACGTACAACTTCTTGGGTAAATACTTCAGCTATGTCCTTGGCTGTGAAGGGATAGCAAAGTGGAATAAAATGGGCATATTTAGTGAATCTGTCCACAACCACTAAGATGGCATTTTTGCCATGAGCTTTAGGAAGGCCTTCTATGAAATCCTTAGAAATATCATTCCAAACTTGAGTGGGAATGGGAAGAGGCTGTAACAACCCTACAGGAGACAAGGTTTGATATTTATTCTGCTGGCAAGTTGCACAAGTAGCCACAAAATGTTGAATATCCTTCCGCATACCCTCCCAATACACCAAAGCTGCAATTCTCTTGTAAGATCGAAAAAAACCTGAGTGGCCTCCCACTGCTGAACTATGAAACTCCTTAAGTAACAAAGGAATTTTAGAAGAGTTCCTAGGTAAAACCAATTTGCCTTTATACAGCAACTGTCCATTCTGAAGAGAGAAACCTGCGTGGGAATTAGAATCCCTTATCAAGTCCTGAATGATAGCTTTCAATTTGGCATCATTGTTGACCTCGTCCTCCCACTCCTGGAAATCTGAGAACTGAACTACGGAGAGGGCAGCATAAGTCATCCTTCTAGAGAGAGCATCAGCAGCTCTATTATCACACCCGGGCTTGTATTTGATCTCAAAGTCAAACCCCATTAATTTTGAGGTCCATTTGAATTGTTCCTCTCCCAAAACTCGCTGTTCTGTGAGGAATTTTAAACTCTTTTGATCTGTATGGATGACAAAATGTCTTCCCATCAAGTAGTGACGTCATTTCTGCACTGCCATAACAATAGCCATCAACTCTCTCTCATATACAGACCTAGTTTGACCCCTATCTGACAGGGTTTGGCTCAGAAAAGCAACAGGCCTACCCTCTTGTAATAATACAACACCTAATCCTTTATTAGATGCATCCGTTTCAAAGACAAAGGTCTTGGAGAAATCAGGGACCATGAGAGTTGGTAAATCAGCCATGGCTTTCTTTATGCTTCCATTGCTCCCTATGCCTCTGAATTCCATTGGAAACAATCCTTTTTCAATAATCGAGTTAAAGGTCTGGCCAATTTTCCATAGTTTTGCACAAATCTTCTGTAGTACCCTGTAAGTCCCAAAAATCCCCTTAGTGCCTTGATATCTTTAGGAATAGGCCAAGTTAACATCACTTCCAGTTTCTTGGGGTCAACAGCTACCCCTGCCCCTGAGATAATATGGCCTAAGTATTCCAATTGCTTTTGCCTGAAACTACATTTTTTTTTGTTAGCATATAACTGATGATCCTTCAATAATTGCAAGACTGCCTGTAAATGCCTCTTATGGTCTGCTTCACACTTACTGTAGACCAAGATATCATCAAAGAATACAAGAGCAAATTTCCTGAAGTAAGGTTTTAACATTTCATTCATGAGAGACTAAAATGTAGAAGGTGCATTAGTGAGCCCAAATGGCATCACTACAAATTCGTAATGCCCTTCATGTGTCCTAAATGCAGTTTTAGGAATATCTGTTTCCTTCATTCGAATTTGATGATACCCTGATTTCAAATCCAATTTGGTAAATATCTCAGCCCCCCCTAATTCATCCAACAATTCATCAATAATAGGAATGGGAAATTTATCAGAAACAGTGATTTTATTTAAGGCTCGATAGTCCACACAGAATCTCCAAACTCCATCTTTCTTTTTCACAAGTATGATAGGACTAGAATAAGGACTAACACTAGGCCTTATAACTCCTGAATTCAACATATCATCCACTAATCTTTCTATTTCATTTTTTTGTTAATGAGGATACCTGTAAGGTCTTAGATTAGGAATATCAGCCCCTTCTTTCAATAAAATGGCATGATCATGTCTTCTTGATGGAGGGAGGCCTTGTGGTTCTTGAAAAACCTCTTGATACTCATCTAACACTCCTGCAAGCCACTGAGGAAGCAGTTCTTTATACTCGGATTGTCCTTGCAAACTATGATACTCTAATAAAAATCTCCATTATCTTGTAAAGCTTTTATCACAGATTTGAATGAAGCTACAGTTCTAGCAAGTGCTGGTTCCCCTTTTAACAATTTGGTTCCATTGGCTGTAGGAACCTTAAGTGTTAAATCTTTGAAATTGGCCCTTATCTCGCCTAGACTTGCAAGCCATTCCATTCCCAATACTAAATCAACTCCTCCCAATTCAAAAAGGAAGAAATCTTGTTGAATTTCTAGTCCTTGTATCTGGAGAAACAGCTGGCAACATACCCCTCCACATTTAATCTTCCTTCCATCACCAACTTCTACTGTATATGAGCCTGTTTTAGTCACCAATAATCCTTGTTTTCTTACCAACTCAGAAGATATCAAGTTATGAGATGCCCCACAATCCACCAATACCACCACCCTTTGTCCTGCTAACTCTCCCCATAGCTTGATGGATTTCTTGGAAGTCAATCCTGTTATGCTGTACATAGACAACTGCAATGCTTTAAATTCCAAGCCTTCCTCTTCTTGATTACACTTCTCGTCATTTTCTTCACCATCTTCCTCTAATATTAATACTTGGAACTGTTTATGGGCACAAACATGACCTGGACCAAACTTTTCATCACACCTAAAACACAACCCTTTTCTTAACTTCTCTTGCATCTCTGCATCAATTAATTTTCTGAAACCTCTTCCTCTGGAAGAACTAGTAGTTCTCAAATTATTAGAATTTCCACTGGAATGTTCTCCCCCTGTTTCTGATTGATTCTGATTTCGATTCCCAGATTCCCAAGTCACCGTCCTTGAATGACTATAATTCTTAGGATTTCCTCCTCCCTTATTCACCCAAGAACTTCCTTTACTTAGTAAAGTGTTTTTCTCATCGATTCTTTGGGCATAATCCATCAGCTCTGGCAAATTCTCCATGTGATGGAGTTTCAACTCAGCCCGAATCACCTCTTTTAGGCCATTAAGGAAAATTCCCTTGAAATACTCTGGTTCAGCACTTCTAAGGGGACCTGCGTACAATTCAAACTGTTCTCGGTACTCCTCCACCGTCCCTGTTTGTTTGAGACTCAACAACAGTTCATAAGGACTTTATATCATTGACGGCTAAAACCTCTTCACTACGGCGGATCGGAAATCATTCCATGTAGGGTTTTTTGCACAAAATTCCCACCACTGATACCAAGTCAGGGCTTTTCCTTCCATTGCTACCATCACCGCTCGAAATTTCTCTTCATCATTCATCCCTTTCAATTTGAAATAGCGCTCCACGCGATTCGTCCAACCGTAAGCGCCATCTCCTTCAAAGACCAGAATCTCGAGTTTCCTCCACCGCTCGTCGCGATGCTGGGAACTATCGTGATTGTCGATGCTATCTCCATTTCCAGAATGACTCCTCCTGATCAAATCATGATTATCGTTGCTATTCGATAATCCCCTTACCGTCTCGATCAACTCGATCAATTGTCTTCTTGTCTCAACTCTCTCGAGTCGTTCCTCGTCAACCATTCTCTTCAGTTCTTGCAACTCTTCGCGCGCTGTGTTGAGTCCTTCATACCCACGCTCCAAAAATTCCAGCCTTGCTTCCATTCCTCTTGTAGAAACCATGAATTCTCTTCCAGAATCGAAGAGCTTTGATACCAGTTGATAGAACTGGTAGGAACTGAGAACAAATTCACTGAATTACTTCTGTTTTATTGATGAATCTATGTGGGAAATGTTCCCAATCAGAGTTAGAATACAAGAATGGGAGAGAAAGATCAGAAAAAGATATGGAAAATCCTGTCAAGAATTCGAGAGCTTGACTCTCTCCCTAACCACCTTCTAACCAACTAACTCCTTTCTGACTTTCCCTCTCATTTCTATTTATAGTCATACTAACTAACTATCCAGCTGTGCTAAGCCACATGCTGTTGGCATTGCTTTGGGATGCCTACGTACATAAGTCTGCCTAATTGGAGGCCTAGGCCTCTGGCTAACACATTCAAAGAAGTAAAAACAACACGGGAATTTCTTTGGTACCCCAGGGTGAGTTGTCAATCAAGCCTATTCATTGAATCAAGCCTATTCATTAAATGCTAATTTCATAATAAATATTTAAAAATTACCAATTACGAATGAAATGTTTGACAATTCACCTGGATACCGCACCAATAAAAAAGATGGGTACTGTAAAATTCCCCAAACAACACTGTTCTTAAATAACTCATTCAGTTCCACAAGAAAGTTTAATCATGTCCCATAACAAAAATGGTAATGCAATTTCAAAAAGGAGAACATTTTAACAAAATCCCATAAATGACTTAGACTTCAAGAGGAATGTTTTTCAATTCAAGTGTTTGGATTACCTTATTTTTTTATTCGAAACAACTTATAATAAAAAATCTTCCCGAGAGAGCTTTTAAACAAAAATGCAATTTTTCTCCCAAAATTAATCAAAACTAAACATGCATCAATCTAGACAAACATAAACAACCTGCTGAGAAACACTGCTAAGTTGCTGCTCAAACTCCATCAACTTCTCCTTCCTCTCCATAAACTCCTTATCTTCCTCCACAACCAATGGCTTAGTCCCACCCCAATCATTAGCAACACTTTGCTTCAACTCCCTGAAAATCCTTAGCAAGTCTCTCCCACCCTTCGCCGGCTGCACCACGTCATTCAAGTCCACACCGACCGCTGCCACATTCTCACCCCCAAACAGCTGCCTGGGAAGCTTCACCGCCCCATCAAGCATCCTCGACGCGACATCGGTGCTCTTCGCCAGCGGCAGCTTCCCCTTCACCTCAAGAAACACCCTCAGCTCCTCGCTCTTCCGAATCACCGGGTGCATACCCAATTTCCTCAGGTACTTCTCCAACGCCACCCTCCTCTGCTCCACAAACTCGTTCTTCTGCATCACCTGGCTCTCCACGGTGCTCTTGTCGGGCCGGACCGGGACGAAGTACCCCCGGTACGTCTCCGCCAACCGGTCCGACAAGGTCACCACGTCACGGAACCTTCTCCGGACGCCGAATTCGGACCCTGGTCCGCCGAATTCGGGCAAGTTGGATCGGGTGGTGATGAGGTAGGTGTAGTAGGTGCTGCCGCCGGGAACGAGGGAAGTGGCGAGTTCCTGCTCTTTTTGGGGGTCGGAGACGGAGATGTGGAGGTAATCGGATCCGGGTCGTGCGGACAGGTCAGGGCTTTGGGAGTGACCGTTGTTGTTGTTGTTGTTGGAGGAGGAGGAGGAGGAATTATCGAAGGAGGTGAAGATTGCGTCAGCGTAAGAGGGTGGGTCGAGGAAGGAATTGAAAGGGGAATTAGGGCTTTGGAATAATGGGTGGTCGGGGATGGTGACCGGTTGAGGCGGTTGTAGGAGGTTGGAGGAAGGGTCGTCGAGGAGGAGGGACTCCATGTCTTGTTCGTCTTGGGAAGAGTGAAGAAGGGGTTCGTCCTGGTTCATCATTTTTGTTGGGATCTGAGGTTTCTTTTTTTGGGGAAAATTGGGTGGGGGGAAATCAGGATTCAGGAATGGGTTGTGTGATCGGAAATGGGTATGGGCTTGTGGGTCATGGTGGTGTTGGGTTTGAGGTGCGTCAAGGAAGATTGAAGAAGACGAGGAACAGTGAGAGGGACTGAGACTGCGAGGGAAGTGAGCGAGGCAAGACCCAGGCTTGTTGTTGAGTCAACTCGCGTAACAAAATGGTGCAGTAAAAACTAAAATTACCCGCGTAAAAGTTTTCTTCATTTTAACTTTTCATAAAATTTATTTTATATTACATAATTTCTCTGAATTATGATTAAAAAATATAAATATGTATTTTTTTATCAATTTTAATTATAAAAATCTACATGTAAAATTACATAATTTTTATTAATGTAATTTTTAAACACTTAACTTTTAAATATGTATAAATTATCACCATTAAATTTAATAAAATATATATATTTATAATTTAAAGGAGTTATTTATGCATAAAAAATAAAAATAAATTATAATTTAGGAGAGAACTGTAATTTTTTATAATAAAAAAAGATAAATGGAACTATAAAAGTCCAATTTGTGGATTCGGGTTCAATCAAACCTCTGCCACCTACACATAAGAAACCCGTTTTTGTTCTGTGCCACGCCCCTGGTTTGATGGCGGGGCAAAACCGTTACAAAGTGCTCTTTGAATTTGCAAATTTGGAGAAATTCTTAGATATTAATTAGGAGTATAAGTGAGTGGTTTGGTTTAGTTTTTAGTTTAGTTTTTAAGGAAAAATAAATTTGAACAAATTAAAATCAATTGGTTTGACTTGATTCGATTTTCGTATTTTTTTATGGTCAAATCCTAACCAAACCGAATCAAACATCTATGGATTAGTTTGGTTCAGATGATCGGGTTGGTCATTTTTTTAATAAAAAAATTAACAAAATAATTAGTTTTTTATAAAAAAAATATAAAATAAACTAATGAAAAAAATTTAAAAATAGAATCAATCTTATTAATTTAAACACTAATAATTATTTCATATTTTAGAATGTATATTAAAAGGTTCATAAAAGATAAAAACAAAAAAACATATTGATATTTGTATTAAGAAATTATATTTGAATAAGTTAAAAAAATTCAAGAGAGATTTAACTCGACAAGTTGTATACTACTACTATTCAATTAAGAGAAAGTTGAAGACTACTAACCGGAGGTATATATGTAACCAAAGTTGAACCTCTAATGATATGAGTGAAACTAATAAAGATTGATTAGTTGAACTTTGAATCAAGAACCAATAATCCAAAGTCTCCACCTTCTGCGGTCATATTTTCATCCAAGAGAATGGTGTTAGGTTTCAAATCACAATGCACAATAGGAACTTCACTATCATTGTGCAAGTAATCTAATGCACAAGCAGCATCAATATTTATATTCAGTCTCTCCATAAAGTTCAACTCATTTTCATTTGCATAGTTTCTCTTCCCCTTAATCTAATCTTCTAAGCTCCCATTACTTAAGTGCTCATAAATTAGAGCCAAAAATTCATTTTTTTTAAAGTCAATACTAGAGCATTTAAAGTTAATTCATCATTTTCAAACTTCAAAGTTTAGATGATGTTGTTGCTGTTACTTTCACTTTTCTGTTATTTATGTATAGTAGCAAGCAAATTGTTAGACATAATATCAGTGTTACCACTGCGGTTATGATGATGTAATGTCTAACATGCCTTCTTCCATGACCATGAGGCTCACATGCAAAATACAAGTAAAATTTTTTATTACTTTCTAAATGGACAGCAGAAAGCTTTAGGAAAACTTCACCATTAGGAATGACTCCTTCTAAATCATTATAAGAGATGTTCAAAAGTTGAATGACTTGTAAATTTTGAAGTTCAATAGGAATGGATCCAGAGAGTTGGTTGAAGAAAAAATCCAAAGTTTTCAAGTCTCTCACCTCTCCAAGAGTTTTTAGAATAACATCTGATGGCATATGCCTAGCTAGAACTGCAGTGTCGGTGAGCAGAACCGAACATTTTGGCAGAGGAGTTTACTAGCCTTCTATGTTGAATGAAAACGACGTTTTAGGAGTTGAAAGCTGAGAAAGTATTACAAAAAATAAAGAAAAATAAGTAGTAGCCAAAAAATATTGTAGCATACTTTTTTTTAAAAAAAATAAAATATATAAATATATAATTTGGTTTAGTTCGGGTTGATTCGGTTTTGAAATTTTAAATCCGAGAATCGAACCAATTAAATTTTAATTGGTTTGGATTTTACCTGAACCAATTAATATATCTAAACCAAACCGAATCAATTTAATTGATTCGGTTTGGATTAATCGGGTTGGTCGATTATCCACACCAATTTACACACCTAGATGTTATCACAATAAAAAAAAAGTTTTTATTTTGTATCATTTAATATATAGTAAATTAATTATAATATTAAAAATATAATTAAAGTAAAAGATAACAATAATTTATAAAATTAATTTATCATATATTTAATAATATAAAATAAAAAAATTATTCTAAAATATCTTTTTTTTTTGTGAATTTGCTTTAGTTTTGAAAGGGACAAAACAGGTGGTAGCGTTTCAGTTGGGTTTACATAGCTAACTTAACTTGGATATTTAATAGAATGGTACATAACATTTGGTTTTTGAAAGGGACAAAACAGGTGGTATCGTTTTCAGTTGGGTTTACATAGCTAACTTGGATATTAAATAGAATGGTATATACTATCAGGTATTTTTAAAGATTCAATTTATTTAAATTATTTATGAGATTAATCTCTTTTTAAATGTGAAAATATAATGATTATATTATTTTTTTATAAAAATTATTTAAAATTTAAATTACATTCTCATTTTAAAAGTTAAAATTATTTATCACTTCGGTCCCATCTTTATGAATAGAATAGTTTCTAACTTTAGGACATTATTACTTCCAAGATTATTTTTCAGTGTGCCTTGCAAGGTCGAATTTTCAAGTTTGGAGAAAGACGCACCAAGATTAGAGAAAAAGCTGCTATGAGAAACTATGTGAGCTACTTCGCAAAGCTGCTTTAGCAATTGTGTTGAGTAATTAAGTAATTGCATTTTTATGATCATTTTGCATATCATTATCATTATTTATTATTAAGGGGACTACCTCTTTTTGTCATGAAAAAATTATTTTAAAATTTTGGTAAATTTTTATTAATTGGATTATTTCACTCTCTTTCTATTTCATCTCAATTTTTTTTTCCTTAATTAGACTACTTCTCTCTACCAAGTGACATACACTCCTTTTAATTCACGTCAATGTTTTCCCGCGTTGTAATTTTTCATTTTCGTGCCTCCTTCACTGTTTCACGTATCATTGTCAAATGGGTAGATTAATTTAATTTTGGATTGAATCATAATAGATTAATTTAAAATAAATTATTAATTTATTTAAAATTTATTACAAAATATTTAATATTATCTAATTTATTTATAATTTAAATTAATAGATGGATATTCAATCTATCCATTAATTCATTTTAATGAATTAAATAGATGGATATTTAATTCTCTCATTTAAAAAAAAAAATTATTCTCTCTCTAAAATATATTTTTTCTCTAAAAATTTTTATTCTCTCTAAAAAATGTTTATCTCTTTAAAAATTTTATTATCACTCTAAAAAATTTTTCTCTCTAAATTTTTAATATTAAATGTTATAATTATATCATTTCTATATTTTATAATTTTTTAAATTTAATATATCTTCGTATGAGGTCTCATATTTATATCCAAGTTTGTGTTTTGTAAATGATAAATAAATGACCGGATCTCTAATCATAAATATGAATGAATTTATGTGAAACAATATATATTATCGTTTTTAGAATGGAATATCAATTATTTTTATTTTTATTTTTTTGGTGAGATTTTGTTCAGGTGTGGTGATATGGGAACGAGAAAAAAAACGAGGAACATTCTCAATCAATGGTCAACAATTATTAAAGGTCATTTGCTTTCCGTGACTTCAAGGATTCCACTCGCAATGGCACTTTGAGATTTTTTATGACTTTATCCTCCTTTATAATACTATTGAATAATGAGTAATTTGAGGATTGAGGCACTGTCTCATTTATAATATTAATTTTATCATGCCCAATTAAAGTTGGATAAGTAGTAAAATAAACAAATTAACTCAGTCAGGAACAACGAGCTGTCGAAGTAACCAAAATATTTGATCAAGTGTGTGTTTATACTCAAGACCAAATAAAACATAACTACTGAAAGCATCATAACAAAGTACCAAACTTGCCAAGAGATAGAAAGTTAAAATCGAACATTAGAATTTAGAAATAAAACATAACTGAAAGCAGAACAACTTGATTCAACTTGAAACATAGAAAACAACACTTTGTATTTGTTTAAAAAAAACAAAGCATAAATGTCTATAAAGAAAACCTTTTGTATGTTGTATCCAAGAACAGCTACCAAATTAAAAATAGCAAGGCAATGATAGGACAAGTCATTCTCCATTATGCCCTTAAATTGGATATCAACATTCTGAACTTTCTGGATATCAATAGTAAGACAACTTTGGATCTTTCTACATGCTGCAACAAAATGTTTTGGACCAGCAACATATCCAAGCAGGTCTGAGATAAAAATAAAATAAGTTACAGGCTAAAAAATAAGTCCAAACAGAAGCAGAAAGCAGAAAATTATATTAGAGGTGTTACTAAATCAAAAATAGAAAAGCAATACAGCACCAACTAGTCTTCTTAATTTACAAGACAACTAAACCAACAACATTTAAATACACAAGCTTAAATGCACAAGACATATGTCATCATGGCTTAGAATGCAAAATGCTTTAAAACAAGAGTGTGACAAAAGAAAGTTACATAAGGCATGCAGAATTGCAGGCTTTGACAATAGTCACAGGATTAGAGAAAGTTACATGAATGTTATTATTGATTAATCCAAAAATTGAATTTAGCCCCAGCAAGTTGTGACTTCTAAGAAACTTTAGATATAGAGAAATTTGCAAAGTCCTCAACAAGTTCTTTATCATCGAGATTTATTGGAGCTGCATAAGAAACAAAAAGAAAAAGCATTAAACACATAAAATGGGATAACTGAAAATGAAAAGTTCAAAAACACTTAGAAACTAACCTGGAGTTCCACAAAGCCAAGCATTTGCACATAACAATGCTTCCACATTTTCGGGGCAAGAGACAACTTCGATACTTATCAAGTATACGTCCTCCAATGCTAAATGTCGACTCTGATGCAATAGTTGTGATTAGTATACTCAAGATATCTCGTGCCATCAACGAAAGCTCAGGATATCTGGCTTCATTTGATCTCCAATATTTCAAAATATCAATTTCTTGCTTGTAATCAAATGACTCTTTACCCAAATATGAAATCAAATCAGATTCCTTTCTTATGGACCCATATACTTGACTTTGGAACTTGGCAAACTCATCTAAATCCGTTGAAGAGGTAAGACTAGGGTTGTCTCTGATGGACGTTTGTGAGCTTGAAGATTGTGACTCGATTTTTGAAAATTAGATGTATTCTAAGAGAAGGGACTCCATCTTGTCCTTAATGTCCTTTGCTTTTAGAAATCCGTCTCCACCATAAAGCTTCACATAACAAAACTCAACAAATCGCAACTTGTAGCGAGGATCTAATGTAAGAGTCCCAATACTTCTCAAATTTTCCTTTCATTTTTTTGGCTATGCAACAAATTAGGTATTCCTCATCAAGACTGAGGGATACATCCCTAAGTGAAACTTGAATTTTTCATATACTATAAAAGTATAAATTTGTTGTTGGATAAGAGGTGCCTAAGAAGAGAGTGGTGATATCATAAAATGACTTTAAAAACTTTGCTATTCTTTCTATATCCTCCCATTCCTCCTCTGATGGACAACTATCAAACTGGTGATCAATGATTTTAAGGTGCGTGAATGCTTCACGAATCCCTATGGCACTCTCAAGCATAAGGTAAGTGGAATTCCATCTGGTGGGTACATCTTGACGAACTTGCTTGGAACTTACAAAGGAAAGTTGTTCTAGACAAGATGCAAACTTAAACTTCCTTATATATAAACCTCTAATATACTTCACACTCTCTCGAATCTTAAACAAAGCTCCATCTATGACCTTTAAACCTTCTTGAACAATTAGGTTTAAAATATGTGCACCGCACCTAACATGGAAATATTGTCCATTACCAATCAATCCATTTCCAAATGAATGATTTTTTTTCAATATATTCACCATGCTTTCATTATATGCCGCATTGTCCAAAGTAATGGTGAATATTTTTTTTCAATTCCCCACTCCTTCAACAGATTCAACAATTTTTCAAAAATATTAGCACCAGTATGAGGTGATGGGAAACGAAAGAAAGCCAACACTTTCTTTTGTAATTCCCAATTCTTGGTCACATAATGAGCAATCACCACCATATATTAATTAGTAGTGATAGAAGACCACAGATCAGAAGTAAGACATATTTTTCTAGAAATGGACTGTAAGTAGCATTTAAGATTTTCTTTCTCTCTCTTATATACCTTCAACACATCAGACTTAGCGATATTCCTAGAGATTGTTTTGCCATGTGGGTGCAAGAAGCAATGGAGATCCCTAATCCCCTCAAGTTCCACGTATGAGAAAGGATAGCCATGCTTAATGATCACACTAGATATTTTTTTATGAAATTTTTCTTGATCTAAGGGAGGATAAGAAGATGATTCCCCTTCCATGCCACATTTCTTTGCATGACGTACCATATTTGAGGTCCCACTATCATATCTTGACATGTACATTTGACCACATTTTTTACACTTAGCCCTAGGAAGTCCATATTTATCGGTAAACTTCTCAAAAAATTCTCAAGCCAAAGATGGTTTACTTCTTTTTGCACTATGGGCTGAACTAATCTCAGTTTGGTCTTCTTCAATAGGCATGTTTACTGGAATACACAAACACTTATACATTAGTCACTTGCATTAAGATCAATTGATACATGGTGCAAACAAAGAAATCAAACATGATGACTTTACAATAAAACAAATAATATGTAGAAGTGCAAACAAATAATAAATTGAAGATTTCAAAACAAATTGCATTAGTGGGAATGAAAAGAAATAACAACAAAGACAAAAGCACTCCCAAATATATAGTAAAACAAAAACAATACCATACAAAAGTCACACACAACAACTAATTAAGACATTTTCCCTCAAAAGATCCATAGTTAAATTAAGTGCAAGTTGTATGACATAGATGGCTAACACCGGCAAAATATTTATCAATACAAGAAGAAATTAAAGATGCACATGCATAAGGACTTGGTCTATATGTGTGTGTGTGTATTTCCAAAAGCAAAGATTCAATATCTAGTTCCAAAAGCAAAGATCTATTATCTTATTGTATCTGGATTTAACAATTATTTCAGATGCCTTTGCGAGTCAAAATTACAAAATGACAAATGGGCACAGAGAGAGCAAAGAACATATAGTGATTAAAGGAGAAAGCTTGTTATAGCACTAGTTTAATAAATAGGGAAGAAACGACAATAAGGGGCTTCACATACAAAGATCCAGCCAGTAAAAAAGTCATCATGCATCATTACCTCTAAGCTTCATCACTTCCTTCAACTAGGATTTTCCTCAAACAGATTGTAGGCACACACTTATTCACATTTTACAAGTCTCAGATTCTAAAAACATCAATCTATTACAAGTTAGCACTAGGGGTGATCACAGGTCGGGTCGGATCGGGTTTAGGGGAGAGAAAAATCCAAACAAATCATGTGAGTTCGGGTTGGGTCGAGTCGGGTCAAGGGAAAAAAATTTGAGTAACCTGAACCGAACCAACCCGATTAGAATCGGGATTGGTTCGGGTTGGTTAATCGGGTTGGTCGGGTCACCGGATCGGGTTGTAAGAAAAAATTAAAAAAAAACTTGAATATAGGCAAAACGACGTCGTTTTATTAGGTTATCGGGTTGGTTCACTAAACTCGTTACCCGAACCGATATTCAACGGGTATATGAAATTTAACCCGAACCAACCCGATTACCTGAACCAACCCGGATATATGTCATCGGGTCGGGTTGGTCGGGTCGGTGGGTCGGCGGGTTAGGTTGTGCACCCCTAGTTAGCACAACTAAAAAGAAATAAAACTTTACCCCCAAATTGTTTCTGAGAATAGAGACAAAACCACACAAGAAACTCTTGCTTTCTCTTCCCCACGAATCTGACTTCCTTCAATTCTCTTTCTTTTCCTAACCCTTGCCTTCTAGAATTAGATTTTTGTCCCTTTATCTACTTTCTGCATCATCAATGTAAATGTACTATTCAAAATGTACTATTTAAATGACTAATGACTAAATTTGTTTCGTGAGTCTGAATCATTAAAGCGTGAACTGAGAAAAAAGAAAATAATATAAAAGATGAGGGTTTACTCGTGATTCAAACTCGCAGCTAAACACAACCTGAGAACCAACCCACACGATTCAGTTCTCTTTTCCCCAAATTTCAACTTCACACAGTCTAAAACCCTAGCGCCAACTTTCTGTCTCTCTTCACAAGCTTGATACTAAATTTGCAATTGCATTGGAATCATGTTTGCAATTCCCTTCTCACATGGATCCTTCGTTCCAATTTCTGTTTCATGGAATCTACAGAAATAATAATAGGAAAGGAAGACACATAACTGTTTTGCGAGTGTGTAGTGGAAGGAAATTTATTACATTGAGAATTATAATAATTTTTAATTTGTAATAATAATATGCCACTTTTTCTCAATTGCTTCATAATTATTATTACATAAAATAATTATAACAATTTATGAATTAAATTTTTAATTTCAATTGTTTTAATCCAAAAAAAATATAAAATATATTGAATAATAATAATATGATGGGAATTATATTTTAATTTCAGTTGTTTTAATTGTAGTGGAAGGAAATTTATTATATTGAGAATTATAACAATTTTTAATTTAATAATAATATGCCACTTTTTCTCAATTGCTTCATAATTATTATTACATAAAATAATTATAACAATTTCTGAATTATTTTTTAATTTGAGTTGTTTTAATAAGAAAACATAAAACATATTGGATATCCATTGGATTAATTTTTAATTGAATATCCAATAGATATTCAATATATATTTTGATTTGATTACTAACCATCCATATTTAAATTTAATTTATTAGATCGAATCTAACAAGATATATTATTTTAATTGAATAAATTAGATTGATTTTAAAATGATTGGATTGGATTACTCTCTGTGCTGCAAGTTATTTTTTAAAATGATATTAGAAATAGCCACTTAATTAGAATTACCATATTTATTCAGCAACAACTTATGGTTGTTTATATATGCTTAATAATTTTATTTTATTATATTTATATCTAAATCAAGTTATATTAGAAGAGATAATATATTAAAATAATTTATTTTATCTTTTTAAATTTGCATAAAATTACATTAATATCTTTTTTAGTTAAAATGTAAATTATGGTTCTAAGATCTAGAATTTTTATTAATCAAGTAACGTTTTCGGTGTATTTACTATTAGTTTTAATTATTTTATGATTTTAATATATTTTATCATTCGATATCATTTATGTATTTCATTTTGTTTAGTTATCAAAATCTATATGTTCAAAAATCATTGTATAACTTTTCATTTATTACCTAATAATTACATCAATAAAATTATCTATTATATTATATGTATTTATTATTTATTATATTATTATAAATAATTTAATTATATAAAATGAACTATTTTTTCAATGAAAAGTTATTGTATGTTCTTGGAATACATTTAAATTAATAACTTAAAATTTTTATAAATTTATTTAAAATCAATGGTAGGAATCATTTTTTAAATATGCATTAAATATACTCCAAAAACATTATATAATTTCTTTATATGAAGTTATAATCTGCAGTTTAATTCATAATTTTATTTAAGAAACAATAGAGAAAAAATATAAAATGTGATTAAAACAAAAAAAAAAATCTGTGAATCTCATAGACGGGTATAGTAGTTATAAAACAAAATCAATTCGGTAAAATATTGTAGCACTGTTTAGAGTCTGAATGATATTTTTTATACAAGGAAAAGAAATGAACAAAAAAAATGGAGGGATCTTTTACAGTGCATCATGACCTTTTCTAAGAGGTAAGAGCACCTTTAGATACTGTAACCGTAAGTCACGACCGCCACTGTAGGCAATTCGTTGACCAACTATTTCTCATATGAATTGGAAAAAGATCATCTTACACTTTTTTAGAGGTATAAATACTATATATATATATATTTTAAAAATATGTAATTGAGAGAAAAAAATAATAAAAAAATAAATATAATAAATAATATTAAATAAAATATAAAAATATATATATATATTATTTGTGATAAAAATATCGAATTGTATCAATTAGTCGTAAATGTCTTTTGTGAGTTTATGTATTAGTTTTATAGCATATTTAGTAACGCATATTTTTTAGAAAATGATTATTTTTTAAAGTTCACTTTATTTTTTTATTATAAACTATTTTAAATACAAAATAAATTAAATATACTTAATTGTGTTATTAGCATGCATTACCTTTTTAAAAACTAATTCTTCATAAATTCCAAATATGTAAATAGTAATAAATTAAAGGAAGTATCTATTGTCACTCTTCTCTTTTTATTTTTCCTTAAAATGTCCCATATTAAAAATGTTGAGTTATTCTTGTTGTCTATTACCACTCACATAACAATTTAAATTACTAATTAATAATTATAATATTAATACTAAATATAAAATTAAATTATAATAAATTTTATTCTTTCAAATTGATTTCCTTCCAAATGCAAGAAAATTAGGAAAGGAATAATATAATCAATTATAATAATTTGATGATTAACTTAACTAAAAAAGGTGTACAAAAAAATTACCTAAATAAAATTCTTAAGTTCCTTCAAACACTAATATAATTCCCATTATCATATTAGTGTCAAAAAAATACATCTAAATGTTTAGTAATTATGCAGCACCACACAAAAAAAAAAAAAAAAAACACACACACACACACATACACTGGAAGCCCTTCAATAATACTACAACACCTGAAAAAAATGGTAGTGAGAAGGTTGGTTTAGTTTGAACATTATACTAAGAAACCTCATCCTAATGTTTACCTTAATAAAGCAAGTTTCCTTGACATGATTATAGTAGAACACATAAGCCCATAATTCTTTTTCAATCACGGCTGCAAATTAGGGATGAACAAAAAACAACATTAGCAATGCCTATATTTTTAATTTGCTTTACCTACAAGTACCAACAAAGGGAATAACGAGTGTAAGATGATATGACAAGAAGAAAAACCTGATAATGGGAGGGAAAGCCAATTAAGTACATGGCAATAATCCTATAGCATCATCTCCTCAGCTACTGTTGGATCAGTAAATATGATCCTATTTCCTGTAACTCTAGCACAAATAATGTAGCCTTTCTTTCCTTCTTTTTCTCTCCTTCATCTCTCTTAAGAAGTTGAAAGTCACATAAACAGATGCAAATGCATCAAATTTGAAAACAGTGCAACAAGTAAGCTTAAAGTAATATGGTTTATATTCCTTTGGTCTACCAAGTAAATAACGACCAAAGATGGTGCTCAATTTTTTTTTTCATCTTGCCAGCAAGCCAAACGATAAATAAATACATTCTTGAGAATAATAGAAACAAATAAATACAATAAGAACAAATATATTAAGGTAATTTACCTGAAAATAATAGAAGGTATATTTGAGGATTGACTTGGTAATGTACTGAAATCAACTGTGTCTAATAGCCTCACTTCTTCATCTTGACTTAAGGAAGAGCTAACTGTAATATTCTTAGTTCTCTTTGGAGAAGTACGACAATTATGGCCACCATCTCTACATATACTACACTTTTTATTTTCTTCTCTTTCAAATGGCGAAAGATCACGCTTGGTAGGGGTAGTACATTTTTTCTTCCTTGAGCATAGTGAAAGACCTTTGTGCGATTGAACATAGGCTCAAGAATCATAGGATTAGAAGCATACATAAATTGAGTAAGTTGCTTTCGTACATTTCCCCTTTTGATTGAGAGGTAATATTTTATATATATTTTGACTTCAATCCTTCAAGAAGTTTGCCTCATTGTTCTTCTTGATCATCTAGCCCTTTATCAAGCATAGAAAATGATTTATTATTAATTCTCCATTGTGGATGTATATCATCAAGTTCCAAAGTTTCTCTTATGTGCACAAAGAACACCCATTATCTTTGAGAAGTGACGTTTACACACAGTTAAGAGTAGAGATGTTAAAAATTGAATAAATTCAATCAAAATCAAAAAATTTGAATTGAAAAACCAAAAATCAAAAAAATCAAAAACTGAAAAAATTAATTAGATTGGATTGAATTTTAAATTCAAATTTAAAAATTGATCTAATCTAAACCGAACTAAAAATTATATATGTATATCTTAAAACAGTATTTAACCTAAATTTTTTATATGATATTTATACTTATTTAAGAATTTTTCTATTATACCTCAACCCAAACTTGATTTATTCTTTTGGATTTGAACATATATAAGAGGATTATCAATTAATTTGGATTTATATTTTGTATTTGAATTTATATTTTGATGAATTGATTTGAACTAATATATGTTATTATTTGATGAGTTAGTTTATACTTATATTTGATGTAATTTGATGAATTTAGATAATGTATTTTAATGAATGTGTGCATTAAATAAAATATAATAAAAAATTAAAAATCAATTTAATCCAAACCAATTTAGATTGAATTGGATTGAATTTATATTTTAAACAAAACTAATAAGATAATAACATAAAAAATCAATGTAATTGGATCGATTAATTTTGTTCCTTCTCAAAACCGATTCAATATAATTCGCAAACACTCCTAATTGAGAGAGATTCATGTCAATTCATATTGTTTAAAAAATTCCTCCAATGCAAATATAGATACACAACTATCAACTTTTTGACGTAACCCAATTTCGAGGAGTAGGATTTATTAAAAGGGAAAGATTGCATATGCAAGAAACTAGTAATTTAAGTGAAAATCATACCAAAAATAATCATATGAAAATAGGAATTCATCTTAGCTTCAAAGCTGTCTTTACAATCAAGAAATTAAATGTTAGCCACATCCATATTTTCATCTTCATTCTGATTTTCCATCCTTTAGAAGTAAAACAATGGAAGAAGAAGGGTTCTGGGGGCAGGGGAGAGGGACTTGGGTATGAGGAGAAAGAAATGGAAAGAATCAAATAATGATAGTCCTTTGCTAATTTGCTTGCATTAGGAAGGAAATCAATGTGAGAGATTAAAATTTATTATAATTGAATTTTATAATTAATATTAATATTATAATTATTAATTAATAATTTAAATTATCATGAGATTGGCAATGGACAGTAAGAATAACTTAATTTTTTAATATGGGGCATTTTAAGGAAAAGCGAAAAAGGGGCTTACCACTCCCTAAATTGAAAGGCAATTGAATGATGCGCTAGTTAAGCTGTTTGCTTCAATTATTGCAGATTTGAAATGAAAAAGTTTGTCTTCTTGTTTCAAATGTAATTCTACTAGAACGGTGTTATGCAGGAGATGGGGCACTAAGAGAATATATTCTTGTCTGTTTGTTTGAACGGGAGACTTCCTCAGTTTCCTGTTTGGTGACTGATTTTATTTTGTGCAGTTCTCTTCTGTGTGTCTCTTTTTTGGTGAATAAATTTTCTGATTATTAAAAAAAAAGCCATGTCATAGTTTAGCACAGTTCACTTATCAAGTTTTCATCTTCTGAGAAACTCATGCTAATTGCTAAGTTGGAGGATCTGGTATCACTTCTGTTTCTGCGTAGAAATCTTTTTTTTTTTGGTTACAAAACGAGCTAAGGGCCCAAAACTAAACAACTTACCTCAATAGATACGGCATCAAACAGTTTTATGAACATAATGTTACACAACCTGGCTAGTCTAACACACATCGAATAACATTAACAGCTGTATGTCAACTTTACACTTGACTAGCTGAAGTTTGGTTTATTTTACTTGGCATTATGCGTCAATAATCAGTGCTGTGCTGCTGTGATTTATTCCTAGTTCAAATTATTATGTTAAGATTTTAATTGATATTGCTGGTAATCAATCAGCGTAGTGGGCCTGAATGATTTTTGTCACTCCAAAATAATCAGCTAGTGCTACTGAAAACACTAAATCGAGGGACTTTTATTTGTTAAGCAAGTAGTCACTTTTTTTTTCGGTGAAGAGGCAAGTAGTCACACTGATATGACAAATAGTCAATTGGCTTTTCTCCATATAGAAGAAAATCCATCAAACATGACTTTCCTATAATTTCTGTGAGGTTATATGCTTGTTAAAAGCAAAAGGTAGCAGGCCAGACTCAGTAAAGGTTTGTGTGAATGTGACAATGGGTGAGCAAAAGATGGCACTGCTGTTAAGATGAGTATCCGTTTAATCAGGCTAATTTGGAGGGAGACATTTACAAAGATAGTGATAGAAGAAAATAAAGGTAAACAGAAAGATGGTGGACTAGTGCGTCAAGTAGATAGTAAAAAGAGAAAAAAAACAAAAACTAAAAACAAAAAAAACAAAAAACTTAGGTCTGCTTGATGCAGATACACTCTTCACAACAAGTGGATTCATTATTGTTGTGCCCTTCCCCTACTTCTTGTAACCTTCAGAAGTATGCTAACCGTAGCTTCTTGGCATATAAATAAAATCATGCAAACTGTGGAAATTGCTGATATACATTTTCTCTGCTACATTAGTCTGTTGCAGACAAACCCATATGTTTTTAGCATCTACTGATGTTAGTCATCATACTGTTGCAGATTGTTACAGATGCCGTGGATCAAGATGCTTGTTAAATTAACTGACTAATAGTAGGAATAGTATCTGCAGTTCTGCACACTTTAATTTCTACTAGACCTAAGGCATCAGACATTGTGCTAATGCAGTAAACTATAGTAGTCCTGCCCTGATCAGTTGAATTTGGTTATGAGGCTCACTTGGAGATCAACTTGGACAAGTTTTCAAGGGATGCCAACCATGGCTATAATATTTAGTGGATGTGGTTAAATATTATAACAGTTTTCAATTACAATTTATAGGTGACAATCAGACCTGTGTCCAAACTAAAGCCTATATCTCCAGGGCAGTTAGTGTGGAACAGTGATTTATTATGGTTCTTGTTGCATTTCTTATAGTTAACAATGGGGCAGATGTGAGATGTCAGTAGGTAGTTGGATGTTTGGTTGATAATTTTTAAGTAATAAAATTATCTTTTATTTGTAAGCACACGAGATTTATGTAATATCGGACAAATATAAGGGTGTCATATCCAAATAGAGTAATAGAATTAACTAAAATCTAATATGTACCTAAATCAATTTAAAGAAAAATAAAAGAGATTTTGATTTTATTTAATTAATATAAGAATTTAAATTACGTATTAAACTAAAACTAAAATTAAATAATAAATCTAAATGAAACAATTCAAATTAAAATGTAAGATCAATTAGAGAATAATTTTAGGGCATCGAATCTACCACTAATCATGCAACGATGAATTTAACTTGAATGAAAATTAAAATAGTTCTATAGAGTCTCTACAATTATAAGCTTTGAACACTACTAAAAATTAGTGCAACTTAATTAATAACATAATTCATCTAAAATAATATGACACATTCTAATTATGACATAAATTATTTAATATAATATAAATTATTCAATCATCAGATCATAAAAGTAATAAATATTATTGTACAACTCACGCCTATGACTACAATTAAATATGTGATTAAAATATATCAATTTAAATTTATTAAATTGACTATAAGACAATTAATAAAAATTAAATTAAATAATAATTAAAGATCAATAATTGTTATTACTGTATAATTATAAAATAAAAAATATTCTAAACAAATTTAAATTATGTAAAATAAAAATTAGAATTTTATGATAATTCTAAAAATAAAATTAATTATTTATGATAAAAATATTAAATACAAAGATAGAAAAAATCCATAAAAAATAAAACAGTTGTTACATCTTCTTCCGCGGAATTGTGCGGCACTCTACTCTCCAATCTGATTCGCCTCTCCCATTACGTTTTGCGTTTAGCCTTTTATAGGTTCTGCTATTAGACCCCAAAGAGGTTAGGTTACTTTGCTGTGCACATTGCAGGATACATAAATGTATTATTCACATATTCATATGGAATGAGTCTTATCACAGAGCAAGTCCCACTTTATACGAGTGTATGTATAACACACTTGTGTATATATAAGAATTTTACGTGCACACTGTTTCTGCTTCCCACATGCTGGCATATTTCATTGCCAAAGAATCTAAACCGTGTGTTTCGTCATGGTCAACAATTTAATAACTCATTTTTTAAATGTGTATATATTAGAATTAGTAAATTTAAATTTGAGTCAATTTAATTTTATAAATTTAAATTTAATTAAAAATAAATTTATTATAACATAATTTATGTTTAAAAAATTATTTCAAAAATAATTTTGATAAAATAAATATTATTTAGATGAAAGATTGAAATCATTTTTAAAATAAGATTAAAAAAAAACTCTCCAATAGACATTTTAATTTTTACTTTCACTCCGTCTTATATTTTATGGACCATTTTCCATTGAAATTGACTAAATTTTGTCAACAAATTTTTTTACTAAACATATTGACATATCTTTCACGATTATTGTTACTATTCACCTTACTATATTAAGATATATAATATACCTTCTATTTTACATGCAATAATAGATCCTTTTTTTGAGCAAATTTCTTTTTTTTTGTTTTATTTTTTTATACATCACCACCACCGCTGTTGTTGGCTGACAACCATCCCCCACCGACCGGCCACCGTCTGTTGGTCATCACATTTTTTAAGTTATAATGTTTATTTTTTAAGTTGTATAATTGTATAAATAATATCAATTAAAATAATATTAGTTAAAAATGTATTAATTTTTATATTTTTTATAAATAATTGTGTATATTAAAAACTCTATAGATTCTAAGCGGTAATATTTACACACAATAAAATTTTTAAAATTTTTAATATACACAATTATTTATAAAAAAATATAAGAATTAATACGATTTTAATCGATATTATTTTAAATAATATTATTTACATAATTATACAATTTTAAAAAATAAACAATATAACTTACAAAAAGATAATGATCGATAGACCGTAATCAGTGGCCAACAACAAACAGTGATCAATGGTGGACGGTGGCTGACTACGGACGATGGTAGTGTATAAAAAAAACTTAAAATAAAAAAATAAATCAATAAGTTACAGGTTATTAATTATAATCATTAATATGTTTTTAAACATAATTAATAATTATAATTCACGAGATATACCATACATCCTCGTGTATATTAAAATTAATCAATCTTTCAATTTTCTAATGGGCTTATTTGAGAAAGTTAAAAATTATAGATTATCTTTGATAATTAATTATTGTTATAATCGATTATAATATATTCATTTTTATGTTTAGATCATTAGTTATAAAGTGATTTTAAGTTAATATAATTTATTTAGATGATATAAAAAAATTATTTTTATGTATTAACTTACTAAAATATGTATAAAATAATTAAAAAAATTATTTGATTGAAGATAAAATAGTATTTACATATCAAAAGTGTAAGAAATAATTTATAAATTAAAATCATAAGTTTCAATCTTTAACTTATAATTATTAGTTAAAAAATTTTATTTTGTATTAAATTTTATATAAAAATAATTTTTAAAAATAATTTTTTTACTTAAATATAATTATTTCATAAAATAATTTAATACTCTAAAAATAACTATTTAAAAAAATTTTAATTTTTCTCAAACATAGTTACTTGTAAAATGGTCAAACTTAAAATCAAACATATTCCAAACAACTTGACGTGAGGCTTAATTAGCTATTCAATTAGTTGTGGGTCCAATCTTCAATTATTTTATATTTCTCTATCGTACATTTAGAAGTTAGCAATAATACTTCTTAACCGTGGCCTCATAAAGCATTTGTTGACATAATAATTATTAGTGTAATTATTGAAAAAAAAATTAAATAAAGTTAAATTATTTAAAATTAAAATTAAAATTTCATCTTAATTTTAAAAAATAAAATTAATTATTCATGATAAAAGTATTAAATAAAAATATAAAAAATAAAATAATTACTATACATCAATCTCTTTTTTTCTGAAACAGAATTGTGTGGCGCCGTGCTTTCCAATCTGATTCACTGTCTCCCATTACGTTGTGCCTTTCAGCCTTTTATAGGTTTTAGCCCCAGAAAGGTTAGGTCACTTTGCTGTGCATACTGTATCTGCTTCTCACATGCTGACATATTTCATTGCCAAAGAATTTAAACCGTGTGCTTCATCATGGGTCAACAACTTAATAACCCAATTTGTAGGGCTCAACTAGCAACATATACTTCTTAACCAGGGCCCTAAAAACATTTTCCTTAGCATGTTATAAGTCATCGGGCGAAAGAACGTTAAGCTCCTAAACTCTTGCTTCAACTTATTTAATTCATGTTTTCATACACCAAATTATTATTATTTTATTATCCAAGACTATTTTTAACAATTTTTTTATAATTATCATAATAATTAAATTAATAATTTCTTTAAATAAATAAATTAATAGTATTACAAAATTATTAAATTAAATATAATGAAATATAATAACATTTATTTTCGTGTGCAAAGACGATTATATTTCAACCTTGCAATTTTATTTTTGAGAACGGCCACAAAAGCTATATAGAATATTTGAATTGCATATTGCCATTGGCAGTCTGCTGATATCATTCAAGTGTTCCCCCCTCTCCTGGGTCCTCATAGTGTTATATTTTGTTTATTTTTATGTACACTACTGTTGCTTAAATTTATTTATCGTTCTAAATTTGTGTCACTATATAGAGAAATACTCCTGTAGCTCTACACAGATTGAGTTTTTAATACTTCATCTATGTTTTTCATACTTGTATATGTAAAATAGCATTTTACAAGGACTCTTAATTCTTCTCTTTTATCTTTCATCCATAATACCCATGCATAAAGTATTCCAACAATCTACTTCAACTCTGTTTAAGGAATAGCACAATCTATGGAAATTTCCCCATTTGTTATTCTTTTTTTGGTACATGAGGATCGAACCTATAATTCTACTCAAGTTCCCTCCCACCCCAACCACCGAACCTATGATTCTACCCAATCCCCCTCCCGAACCAACCACCTAAGCTAGCCTCAGGTGGTTCCATTTGTTATTCTTTTGGTTGTTATTGAAAAAGTTAATTTAGTTTATAATAAATCTGTTAATATACTTTTTACCGAAAGAAATTTTTTTGTTAATATAATTAATTAAATCACAATTCTAATAAGTTATTTATAACTGATTATTTTAAAAAACGTTATTGAAGTTAAATTAGGCTGAATTAATTGAGCTAATATATAAGTCCGTATAAATTGAGTTCTCAAGTTGAGTAAAATATTGGTAGTTTTAGAAATTTTTAGATACTTCAGAAGTAAGAAAAAGTTATTATTCAATAATATTCAATGCTTGTTATTTCAATTATACTATTAAAAAAATTATTAAGGTAAGAAACAATGATATCCATGTAGCAGAGTTGATAATAAGATTTTTACTAAGTACCAAATAATTTCTCTCTTAGTTTTTATTCAAATCAAATTCGATTCTTTCAAAACTAGCTAGTTCATGTCTAAAGGAATCAAGTTTTCAATTACGACAATTTTAATCAAGTTGGGATGAGAATAATTCCAGCTCGATTCATGTGGTACAAATTTGGCGTATAGGTTTTGCCACCAACCAGCCTATTGAATTTTTGCCGCTTGTACCATCAATAGGGACATTGAATGCGAACGTGCACAAAAAAATTCATACAGCATTATAGCGACTTTCAACCTCTCACTCCGAGGGCCAGAAGCTTTGATGAGTTTGTAAAGATTGCATCGCTGAAACCCATTATAGCTTCATAAGTGTAACATGTGCATGTTGCAAGAAAGTAAACGTATCATTTTGAGCGTGATCTTTAAGAAGGCCCCATTTCAGATAAAGGCATATCCAGCACAAATGATGGATTAATTTGTTGTTTATAATTGTATTTAATCTCTCTAATTATTTTGGGTTAGAGAAAAGTCAGAAAACATTGACGGCGGAATTAAAATTGCTCAAGTTCGCACCCACTTATAACTAACCGTGAAATTGAAAACCCAAACAAGAAAAGAAAAAATAAAATGAACAAAGATGGGAAATAATTATTTTACCAGAAAAATGAGAAGCTTTTGAGAGAGAGACCAGCACCAGCAAATTTTGACAAGGAATTGGTTTCTGCTCTCGTGTCAATTTTCAGCATTATTTTACTTTATAATTTCCACAACATTTATAACGACTTTGGAAGTACTTCCTATTTTTCCTTCTTAAGAATCTGAGAAAGTCAGTAACAAACTCTACCAAACTCTATTATATGATGCTCTTTCTTTATTTCTTGTTCACCTATCCAATCCCTAGCCGTTTTGGTTTCTCCATCTCTTTTGTTAATATTTGTCACACTCATCCTCAGTTTGACATGCTTTCGTTCTCATTATCTAACGGTTTTGTGACAAACCAAAATAATCTTTGGGGGCTTGGCTAGATGTTGTTATCAACACAAATGTAGCCATCAATCCTTTATACCATTATGGCACTTAGATGACAAGGCATTCAGAAAAGACCTTCCTATAAAGATAGAGTGAGAAAGATAACTAATAGAGGAAACATTCAATCTTCCTTGTGATTTAAGATTTATATATATAGTACGAATTGATATTACGAATGACACTAAAATAGACTTGTCCAAGTTTTTCCATGTCCTTTCTGACATCAAAGCATTGATCTATAGAATATTGAGAGATCATTGTATACTTCGATAACATTGCACGTTTAATAAAAATTGTAATACATGACACTTAAATCATACACATTGTTGGAGTAAAAAATAAAATATTATTAAATCAAAACTAAATAATTATAACATTTCTTAGAATAATACTAGGGAAGTATTTTATAATTTCTCATAGAATATCCTCATCCTGTGTGAGTACAAAGTAGCTAAATCACATATACAAATATTATAGACATCATCAATAAAGTCAAAATATATCTTACGTCGGTGAGAGCACTAGCAATGTTCACATTTACTTGCGTTGATGTGTTTTGCATGTTAAATTAAATTCAAATTGTATCTGGTTCTAGAAAAACCTGTAATAATCCCATTCCTTAGACCAAATACAATTTTTCATCACATATTTTTGGGTTTGATGAGGGTTATGTGAAAGAAACTGGTGTACTTCTTAATTAATCAAATTTGTATTTGAATAATTGAATTAGTTATCATTCTGAAAATAAACAACATTTGGGGAATCAAACAAACAGATCATTAGGGAAACCAAATCCTCCTTCACATGGTCAAACATTCTTGGAAAACCGTCAGCGGTGACATTTTAGTTTAACATGTGGCGCTATGGTGATACTCTACTGTTCGTCAAAGTAATGATATTGATTACACGTCCAAGTACGTATCTTTGAGCATGACAGGTTTTTGTGTGTTATAAATCGATGTTGATCATCCATTTTTGAAAATGTTGGAAGACAGGCCACCTAATTTAATACTCCTAAGTTACATTTTTCATAAGTATCTCTAACTAAATTCTTGTTGGACCCAATCAAATCATCACTTTAATTCTACACTATTATATTTGCTACGCACCTAATGGTGCTCCACTTTTCACATTCAATATTGGTAGTTTCTTCCCTGTCAATAGACACTTGAATTAAACAAAACTATTAGCCTAAGTATCCTAACATACGCGTTCTTAAATAACTAGTCACTCCAACAAGTTAGAGAAGAAAAGAGGGTCAGGATACCCTAAAAAGGAAAATAGCCTAACAAAAGATCCAGTGCTTAAGAAACAAGCAACGAAGCAGCCTTTAACCTTAATCTTAAACTAGTTAATTATAGGTCAGGACAATATTTAAGAAGTGATAAAATTGTAAATTAAGCAGGCTGTGTTTATTTTAAATTATAAAAGACATTTTGTTTTCAAATGTCATACTTGTTTCTAACGTGGATTACTTTTTCATCAAACGATTAATTTCCACAATCACCGAAACAAGAGAAAAGTCAAATTGGACTAACGCAAAATTAATTTGCAATATCTTTTTCCTTTCCAAACTCCTTAGCTACAATTAAATTATACTCTATCCCAAATCACACTAGAATCAAAAGAAAGTGCATTTGTTTGACGGCAGCAAGGTTACTTGTACTGAATTATATGTAGATTAATTTCTGCAGGTAATTTTATAATCATTTCAGGCCATATGGTAATTGACATAAATATAGGACAGCTTGACTTGTACAGCAAAGATAAAAACCTTTAAGTGCTCTGCTTTGTTCTGGTCCTTTTACAATGTTTTACTTTTACATGAATAAAAAGATGGGATTAATTGTACCACGTATGGCCAATTTTAAAAAGAAAAGGAGTAAATTAAAACCCGTCTTATTCTCTGAACAATGTCTCAAAATAATTATGCTTTGCGAAAATTGATCTTCTAAATGAAGACTTGTCAAGCAAGCATTCGTGAACTTAATTAACTAGTGGGTGCAACAACTTTTTATAGGGTTGAACTAAGTTTCTTGAGGAGGCTGACCACTTTGCCGTAACATGACCTAATCTGCTGCCAACCTAAATGACTCCAGCTCTCTCCTCAAATCTTCCCCTATAAAAGCATTCTCTCCCACTCTTACTTGCATTGCAATTTGCAACCTTAACCATCATTGACACGAGAGAGGTGTTTATTGCTAAACCAAAAGATGGAAGTTCTCAAGACCATTCTCAGCAAGGGAAAATACTCCATCTTCTTAGCCATTTTTGTTCTCCTAGCTTTAGTGTTGTCTTCAGCAAATGCCATAATTCAGGAGCACGAGTTTGTTGTACGTTCTCTCACCTTCTTTCTCTTTCTTGCTCTTTTTTCTTCTTTTCCCTTGATAAGATGCTTACTATTTGTAACGAGACAGGTTCAAGCAACTCCAGTGAAGAGGCTGTGCAACACCCACAACACCATCACCGTGAATGGGCAATTCCCGGGCCCAACTTTGGAAGTCAACAATGGAGACACTTTGGTCGTCAAAGTCACTAACAAAGCTCAATACAATGTGACCATTCACTGGTATAATATCAAGCAATCATTTTAGCTTCACTGTTACACCCACAAGGAACAACTCTTTTTTTTTTCCAACTTTCTTTGCACTTGTGAGAATTGAATCAAAGACTTTTATCTTCTTAATTAATCTCACCCGTTTCCTTAACAATAGTTATAGAAGGCATATTATACTCTTATGTTTTATTGCTTTATTATTCCTACACCTGATTATCGATGAGTTAATTAACCATTGGTTAATAAAGTTTATCCATTGGTTAAACGAAGTTATTTTTTCTTTCCTTCAAAAAATACATTATTAGTTTGTTAATAAAATGATAAATGTTGTTAACTAATAATTAACTCATCTCACATGTAAGCCAAGTGTAAAATTTTAAGTAAGGAAGAAACATTTCCCATTTTATTATTATTTTTTTACATGAAACATTTCCCATTTTATTGCCTGTTACGTACATGCATGAAAGTCATAGAAGCAAATATTTGAGTGGCTTTTGTTGCTCCTTTTTTATTGTATCTGTTTAGGCACGGTATTCGGCAAATGAGAACAGGATGGGCTGATGGACCAGAATTTGTGACTCAGTGTCCCATTCGTCCAGGAGAAAGTTACACCTATCGGTTTACCATTCAAGGACAAGAAGGCACACTTTGGTGGCACGCTCATAGCTCATGGCTAAGAGCCACCGTTTATGGAGCTTTAATCATTCATCCCAGGGAAGGAGAGGCCTATCCTTTCCCTAAGCCAAAGCGTGAGACACCCATTCTTCTAGGTAATGATTGTATTTATGTATAATTAAATATTTACTGGTAATGATGTCATTGATGAAAACATAAAGGAAGACAAGAAAAAGAAAATTATGGCTTAATTTTTTTCTTTTTGTACAAAGATTATATCATAATAAAGAAGATTTAACGGTGAGAATGATGATGATATATGATTAGGGGAATGGTGGGACGCAAACCCCATCGATGTTGTGAGGCAGGCCACACAAACAGGAGCATCGCCGAACGTGTCTGATGCATACACTATCAATGGTCAACCTGGCGATCTTTACAATTGCTCTAGCCAAGGTTTGATTCCAATTACTTAATTTTGATTGATCTCATCATCATGTCACATCTCACATGTCTTGGTTAATTAATTAACTTATTTTACAAAGGATATATTTGATATAATTAAAAAGTTGGCAGTAGTGATAAAAGAAAAATTAAACCTTTTTGGAAAAAAATAAAAATATAAAATCATTGAATATTTTAATTGATTATGGAGCAGTAAGTCAATAGGATTTGATTTGAGCATGAAAGAAATTTGATATTTTTGGCTGGTTTTGTAAAGTTTTTTTCGCACGTTGCAATTTTGCCAGAACAGTTAAGAAATGAATATAGTAAGCAAGAAAAAAAAAATAATGAAAAGTTTACAGTAAAAGCATGTGAGGACAATTTTTTGAATGAATGAATGCATAAAATATCTTAAAAAGTATATGAATATTGTACCAATTATTTAATAATTCGTGAATGTGAAAAATATCTAATAGACTAATGGAATTCATACCTTATTGATATAAATATTTATACTCCTTGAACCAAAACAAATGATTAGTGCCATTTTATGTGTATGATAACCCTAAGGTTGCTTTAAACTGTTAAACATATAGGAACATGTGATGTGTAGGGATAAATATGTATTCACATGTTAGAATTTTGATTATATCATTTTTTTAAGATTAAATTATAAGAAATATTTTCATAAATATCTTAATTTTATATGACCTGTTTTTAATTGGATCGAATAGGTGAATTAGTCAAAATTTAATTAAGCTAACTCAGAAAAAAAAAATCTTATCTGTATGATACAGACAGCTTTTTTGGACCAGGAAACAGGGGCTATGAACACATGCTACCCCTGTACCCTGGTGCTAGAAAACTAGGAAAAAAGAATCGCTTGCTTGGGAATGATTTAATGAATATGACATTTTATTTTTGTTTGACATGATTGGCAATGCAGAAACCACCAAAGTTCCAATAGATTCTGGCGAGACCAACCTCCTCCGTGTCATCAATTCTGGACTCAACCAACCCCTCTTCTTCACCGTTGCCAACCACAAGCTCACAGTGGTTGGTGCTGATGCCTCCTACCTCAAGCCCTTCACCACCACTGTCCTCATGCTAGGACCTGGCCAAACCACTGACGTTCTCATCAACGGTGACCAGCCACCTTCCCGGTACTACATAGCGGCGCGTGCTTACCAATCTGCCCAAAACGCTCCATTTGGCAACACCACCACCACTGCCATTCTTGAATACAAATCAGCACCATGTCCTGCTAAGGGTGTGGCAGTGAAACCAGTTATGCCTTCTCTACCTGCTTATAATGACACTAACACAGTCACTGCCTTCAGCAGAAGCTTCAGAAGCCCCCAGAAAGTTGAAGTTCCCTCAGAAATAGATGAGAACCTGTTCTTCACTATTGGCCTAGGACTCAACAATTGTCCACCAAATTTCAGCTCAAACCAATGCCAGGGACCCAATGGGACAAGGTTCACTGCTAGCATGAACAATGTGTCTTTTGTGCTCCCAAGCAACGTTTCCATCCTACAGGCTCATCACCTTGGAGTTCAAGGAGTGTTCACCACTGATTTTCCCACAAACCCTCCGGCGCAATTCGACTACACCGGTAACGTGAGCCGTTCACTGTGGCAACCTGTTCCGGGGACTAAAGTGACCAAGTTGAAGTTTGGATCAAGGGTGCAGATTGTGCTGCAGGACACTAGCATTGTCACCCCCGAGAACCACCCAGTTCATCTTCATGGATATGATTTCTATATAGTAGCTGAGGGATTTGGAAACTTTGACCCCAAGAAAGATACATCAAAATTCAACCTTGTTGATCCACCTCAAAGGAACACAGTGGCAGTACCTGTGAATGGATGGGCAGTTATCAGATTTGTTGCTGATAACCCAGGTAAAATGACTTCCATCCCAATTTTACATTGTGTGAATCACATAAAAAAAAATTGAAAAAGTAGATATATTTTTACTGACTTATTTTATAGACAAACTCATTTTAGATGATTTAAAAAAAAAAAACTCAATTATTTGATGTTTGATCTCTATAATTGGCATCATGTATTGTGTGTAGGTGCCTGGATTATGCATTGTCACTTGGATGTTCACATCACGTGGGGTTTGGCCACAGTGCTCTTGGTAGATAACGGAGAAGGGCTATTGCAATCTCTAGAGGCCCCTCCAGAGGACCTGCCTCTCTGTTAAGAATAGGATCATCAAAATCATCAAATTGGTCAACCCAATAAGGGTCTTAATTTTTATTAGTTTGGAAGTTCATTGTTGTTTCCCTGCATTGGGGTGTTTTTCTTCTTTTGCTCTGTTTCATTGTTTTTTTCATATGTAGAGATCAATTGGGTTTAGACTTTAGAAGAGATGGTGATGTGTTTTCAACACAAAATGCCATCTGACACGGTCACAACCCCGACCAGTTAAATTGATCTTGGATGTTATTCTTTTCCCTATTGTTAATGTTATAAACAAAGATAAGTTTTGAATGTATCTGTCTCTCTCTTTTCTAATCTCTGAAGTATATATCTGTGAGAGGAGGAAAAACATAATACCATATAAAACATTAAAAAAAAAATCAGAATTCACTCAATGTCAGATATGAAAGTATTGTATTTGAAACTGCAATCTGACCATCAAATATTGTAAACTACAAAGCCCACTGACCATTTTCCATTACAAGCAGGAAACTAACAGGATAGAAGTTAGATCATTTATTTCCAGAATGAAGTTGGAAATTGAAAATGATAAATACTGGAGAAAGAAGTATATGTCAATTTGAATTTCAACATCAAGCACAATATAACTTAAAACTAAATCATCTAAATCGTTTTGGCAAATTAAAGCACATGACATATATTTGAACTTAGACTGGATGGTCTGAACTTCATATCCAATTTTACTAAATAAAATGACTACGTTCCAATTTTACAAATTGATGAAGTGGATTTGGTCTTTCAGTGTTAGACGACCATACATATTTGACTCAGTTGAGGAATTAATGAGGAGCATGCAACTACCATACCATTTCATTCTGATACATACAAAATTGAAAGGCGTACATAATCACACAAATACCTTGAAAGCATAGAGATTGCTTCTTTGGGACAATTTTAGGAAAACAAACTGTAAAACTGTTATGTGATATTACACTTAGTGAAGGTCAATGTGGGGACAACAGCAAGAGTGGACAAGTGAAGCACTCGAACGAGTGAAAACCAGGACACAAGAAAAGAAATTACTAGTTACATAAAAGGCCATGTACATAAGAAATCCAAGGCCCCAAACACCAAAAATATTCTGGCCTCCAACTCTTTACTTTTGGGAACAAAGCCAAGAATTGGGAAAAACACAGACAGCTAGCTTAACGTTCGAGTTTTCTGTTAAGTCAACATTTTCTCTTTTAATAAGGCAAGCAGAAATTTTATGACACAAGTTAAATTACTAAAGACAGTACATGTGGTGCATGCAGGGCTGCCATGTCTAAGTATCACTATCAAGCATTAAAAACTCCTCAAAAGAATGTCAACATCTGAGATATGGGACATAAACATAACTAGGGACGAAAGTTAGGGAAGACATGAAATAGAAAATGGCTCAAGAGATGATTTTACTTTATCCTCATACGGATGCTGATGGTTTTCATCAAGCTGCGTGTAGAACAGTAGAGTATCCAAATCAGGTAGACTATTGTAATTCTGAGATGCTGAGAGCTGCTATATATATTTTAGTATATAACGATGAAAACAGATAAGTCATTGTTTCTGTCTCCAGCACACCAAAAGCCTGATGTTTTCTTCGTTTACCCCCTTTTCTGTTTTATTTTCCCTTTGTAAGTGAGATATGACAAAAAAAAACCCAACATATTATTCCAATGCTGTAATTATGGGAATATGGCTCTGACGTAGCCACGAATTGAGCAAGGTTTGTGATTTATGTCCAAAGGCTTTGAGCCCATCGAAATGGATTAGGAAACCGTGGCTTATTTGATCTTGGAGCAGTATTTTTGGACTTAATATAGACCAATTCCGTCCTTCATCCCAAATGGACTAGCTCAATCATAACTCATAAGTGATGCCATATGTGATTTCCAACCGAATTTAAGCCTCAAATATACTTTGATGTCAAAAAAAAAAAAAGCTTCAAATATACTTTTATGGATTAAAAAAAGGAAGAGTTTAATTGCTTAAAAGTTTCAAAAAATTTACACATAAAGACCACTATTTATTTTGGTAACTATTCTAGGCATTGACTGAGATCTAGGTCGGTATGAAGGAGAGATTCACTAGAGCCCTATAAGGAAGGCAACAACGAATGCAAGAAAACCTAGGCAGGTTAGGAGATTAGTAGGATAGTACATAAAGTTTGTGAGCTAGAGTGTCTGGACAAAAAATGAAACATGTCTGGCCAAAACTATCAGGCCAATTTAAATAGAATTTTAAAGGATTGACTCTCCGAATATATTTCGTTCAAGTCATTAAGAATTCTAAATGTTACGATTACATTATGTCTAGTTTTTATAGTGCAAAGTTATCGACAACCGTTGGTCATGATGGTGATAAGCGGCCGTCGATCGTTGATGGGTCATGTTAAATACGTGTTTGTCGAGTCATTCTCATTCAAGTTTGGATCGATCGAATCTTGGTGATAGAAGTTCGATCAAGTTGACTTGGATCATCTGGGCTTAGCAATTTGAAATGGGTCTATTTAGTACAAATATTAACCTTGTATGGTCGATCTATCAAGGTCTACCTTAGTCAAAACAGTCTTATTATGTCTCAGGCTCAAACAGTCCATACTATCCTAGCTTGATCATTTGTGAAAATAAACCGAATTTATAAATGACTAGATGTCAATTGGACTAAGACAGTTCATAACCCCTCAATTTGATCATCTAAAAAGATAAGCCAAACTTAAAGACAGTCGGATGTTAATTAGGATAAAACGGTCCAGTAACCAAACTTGTATAACTTGGTATACAATGTAGTTATAATCAAAACTCTATAGATTAGTTATATACAAAAGGTTCTTTTAAAGTAAGTAAGTAAAATTGTATTTATCTTTGATTTAATTTATAGTGTATCATAATTTTAATCTACTAACATTTAATTATAAATATACCTTTATTTGTTAAAGGAGCCTTGTCCCAATTATTTTATATATTTTAAATATTTTTATAAAATATTTTCAACTAATTTTATTCATTTAAATGTTGCAGACAAAATCATGAATTAATTAATTATGTTTCGAATAATGACTACGTGGGCAAAATTATCCAAATGAAGCATGTCAAGTGTATGATCTTTTTTATTGTAAAAACAAAATAAAATGAACAAGTTAAAGGTTCCAATATGTGAATTTTGGGCCAAATTCATCTTTGTATGTCGAGTGTATTTAAGATAATTATGAAAATTAAATTATTTTAATAATTAATTATTATATAAAAAATTGTTATAATTAATTATAAGAAAAAATTTATATTTAGATATATTAGTTGAAAAGTAATTTTAAGTTAATTTATTTTATTTGAATAATAAAAAAAATTATTTTTATGTATTAAATTATTAAAATAGATATATAATAATTTAAAAAATATTTAATTTAAAATAAAATAATATTTATATATCAAAATAAAAAAACTCCTAATAATTTATTTTAAAACAGCTCAATATTTATTTTTTGAAAAAAAATTATTGTTTTTAACAATTTTTTCATCAACAATTTTTTGTCAAATTATCCCAATATATATTGTTGATTTACAATAACTTTTTTGGACATATAATATATATTGGTGACGAAAATAATCCATCCCAGTGCTCATAATTCCAAAGTTGTACTAATCTCAAGATAATGATAGGCTTGATTGATTGCCTCTGCAGCACCAACGAACCAGTTTGCGTCAGCGTCTACGTATATCTGTAACATTTATGGCTGACCAATTGACCTCTTCTCCCACCTCTCATCTGGTTTCTCGGAACGCAACAGCTTCGATATTTTCCTTCGTGCTTTCACTTTTAGCTACAATTCGTAGGGTTGACGACTTCAGTAACATTTTTCGACCTAACCCACTTATTAAAATAGTGAATTAAATTAAATTGAGTTGATGAGAATGTTTTATTTAATTTGATTTAACTAGACTTATTTAAGAGTAAGTTAAATTTAGTTGAACTTGTAGGTTTGATAATTTTTTTTAAAAAATTTAGAAAAATTTAAAATATAAAAATTAATAAATTAATATTAAAATATTATAAATCTTAATATTAAATATAATAGATTTTAATGTAATAAATTAACATTATAAATTTTAATATCAAATATAATAGGTTTCTATCTACAAAATTAATAATATAAAACTTAACTAACTTTACTTAAATATAATAAGTTTTAATTTCAAATAAATTAAACAAAATTATTTATAATTCAAATACTTATAAAAAAATTCATCTACTTTACTTCTGTTCTCTAACATTTTTAAAATGTATTATAGATTTATTATCATGTAAATTTTTTTAGTAAATAGAAAATATATTCTAAGATTTTTCATCTAGTTATGAAATATTAATAAAATAAATATATTAATTTATTTGATTTATTTATTCACTTTAATTAGTTTATAAACAAATATATGCAATCCAAAATTCTAATTATATGTTTTATTGTGTTCTTTTAATTTTTTTAAAGAATTTATTCTTAATAACACAAGTCAATATTATAAATAAACTTAATAAATTTTACTCAACTAACATAAATCTAAAATAAATTAAAGTAAGTTAATATGTCATAAAAGTTATAAATAATAAATCACATTAACTAATTAAAATCAATGTCATCACATATAAAATATGGATTAACATAATTATTTATTTTATTCTTAATTTTCTCATGATATTATTTGTTATCTAAACTATCAATTAGATTTTCATCGTAATAATCTTTTAGACGTTTTATAAATTTTTAATCACTATTTTCTTGATTACTTTTTTAATATGATTATAATATTTACATCTAAATTTAATTAATTATATAAAAAAATTATGTAAATAATAATAAATTATTACTATGACTAAATGAATTTTATAAAAAAATTTACTTAAATAAGTTAAATTTATGTGGATCAATACTTTTAAAACTCACTATTTAATTTATATCTTATGAATTAAAATATATTTTAACTAAACTTAATTCATAAATCCAACTCAATTTATATTTTATGAATTTAATTAAGTTAAAACTTATGAATTAATAAGTTTATCAATGCTATTGGACACCTCTAATATACGGACTCACTCAGTCTCGCCCACGTCACTCTTTGCCCCACCCTAATCTTCTATAGAGGTTAGAACTCAGAAACAGCATTCACCAAGTGGTTAGGTACTAGTGGATATCGTAAAACCCCATGCTAGCAGAATGACGTGTTCCCATTCTCTGGCCAAAAAGTGGCACATACCTAACTAGGCACGTGGCCCACGTGCATGCAATCACTTCTCCCCTTGACGTGTCAATTATATACAGGGAAGATATGCTGCTTACGTGTCTGATCCTTACTCCTTAGACCTTCGTAGAACTCCGGAACCCACTCCCCCAGCTTACACGTACCTTACTTACGTGCCACTAATTGATTTCAACCCCTATTTTTTAAATAATGTTATTCGCATATTTATATATGTATATATATTATCTTATATTTATATAATTTTTATTATATAATTATAATTAGTTTCATTTTATTTTTTACTTTCGTCAGAAGTGTTCAAAATTCTGTTTGAAGTTAATTAAGATAAATTTAAATTTTATGTATTTTTAAGTCGAGTTTGAGTCATAATTTAAATTATCTTAACTCGACTAAATATTTTAAATATTTTATATATTTATATTTTTTATAATTAATTATAAATAATAATATTTTTTAACTTAAATTAATAATTTTTACATAATATGATAATATATTTATATTAATATTATTTATTTTAAAATATATACTAATTTTTATTTTTTATTATTATAATTTTATGATTTGATTATGTATAATATTTAAATTTATACATTATATATACATATTAAATTAACTCAATTTAGACCTAATTATTATTAAATCATAGTCGAGTCGAATTTGAGTAAAAAAATTATCTAATGAAAATATGGAATCAAGTTTGGGTCAACTAAAACATGTCCTACATACACTCCTAACTCCTGTCCTTATTCTATCTTCTCATACAAATTAATATGATGTGTATAGTAGTTTTGTGCACCAAACTTTCACAATTTTTTAAGAATTTTATCAACAAGTGCGGGAACTTATGAAAGAATTAGTGAATATCATATGCATTATACTGGTATTTTTAAGGAAAAAGATAGGCATCCCAATTTTGGTGAGCCCGGATGTAGCCCGGCTTGTCAATTACTTTGTAACGCAAGTGAATCCCAACCCATGCCAACCACTTTCTTTGCTTATGTATAAGAAAATATTTTGCATATAACTAAATACATTTATCATCTTTATATTGTATATTAAATTAGTTTAAAATATCAAATTATTTTATATATAATTATAATATTTTCATTATATATGGAATAATTTTATGAGTAGAGTCATTAAAATAAGTTAAATTTGATGAATTAACTCGAATAATTTGACAAAATAGACGAATTAGATTAATAAAATACAAGTCTCAAATTAAAATAGTTCAAATTAGCTCAGTCCAAATGAGCCAACCAACAGCTAGCCAAGCATTTATATTAAAAAAAGACAGGCTGAATTAACAAAATGTCAATTCAAAACTCATATGGACGAATTTGGCTCAGCCCAAAAATACTCCGGCCAGAACTAACTCGGCCCAAACTGACCTGACCCGAATGGATTAAGCCAGCTTATTTTGACAACTTTATTTGTGAGTGAATTAGATAAATTAAACGTATTTTGATTGAATAAATAACGAGATTATTATATATAATAATTTTTTTGTTCTTCGTGTTGCACTCGACTCTCTAATCTAAGTTATGTAGTATCATCTTATTTTTAAATTTAGCAATCTAAAAAATATAGACTAAAAAGAATAAGATATGTAAAATTAAAAGGCAAAAATATGTATAATAATTAGAATAAAAAATTGAATTTAAATTTTAAAAAATAAGTTAAGAATGACATTTTTTAAAGAATAGTAAAATAAAAAATTATATCACTCTCAAGTAAGTGTACTGTAATTTAATATAAGGATGGATGGGTGGATTAAAAATATGAAATATTAAGTAACATGTAAAACTTTTAAATTTATAATATACTGAATATTTTATTTTTCATTTAGTATTTTGATTATTTTCTACTTTGATTTTTTTAATTAATGATTTTAAGACACACATTAGCACAACCTCTTATTAATTATTTTACACAATGCGTATATATATATATATATATTTAACTTTTGCAATTCCCACTTTCCCCTATAAAGCCCATATTTATCGCTTCAAAATCATAAATACCTCATTCGGTGACCGATTCCTTCAAATTTATCACTTTATTATTTTGAAATGAAACGGTGTATTTTTTATTAATTTTTTTAAATATTTAAACATAAAAAGTCGTATATGAAAAGTGAACAATGATCGGTTACATATATACCAGATAAAAAAGAAGAAGAAGAATGGTCGGTTTTATATATATATATATATATATATATATATTATCCACACAACCGAGTGTCTTTCAATTGTACTTTTTAGTATTATTATTATTTTCTTAAAATCAATATTTTGATTAAATTGAAATGAAAAGAGGAACTCATCACTTTAAAATAACTATAAAAGCTCACCTCTTAAGTTGTATTTAGATGAAATATTTTAAAATTTAAGAGAATTTAAAATATTAAATATAAAATTAATTTGTGTGTTTAAAATTTAATACACTTAAGTTAATTTTAGAAGAGATGGGAGTAAGATTCTAAGCATGTGTTTGGTTGGGATTTTAAATTCTTTCAAAAAATACATTTCTTTCATAAAATTCTCTACTCAAACACACGTTTAGGATCTTACTCTTCTCTCTTCTAAAATTAACTTTTAGTTAAGTTTTATAAATTAAAAAAAATCCCATGCTATTTGAGTATTTTGTCATCATTTTTGTTATCTTGTGTCTATCAATTAAAGATATTCAAAATTTATCCAAATCGAAATTTGAATAAAAAAATCACAATTCAACAAAAATTGAATAAATTTAATTCTTTTTAATTTGATTTTTTAAAAATTGATTGGATTGGATAATTTTAAATTGTATTTTTTAAAATCTATCCAATTTAATTTAAATCAATTAATATTATATAATATATTTATTTATTATTAAATCTATATTTTTATTTTTAATAACTCTATTTTTTTATATTTTTTCACTTTATATGATTAAATATTATTTTATACATATAAAATAAGTTATTTCTATTTTTTATTTTCTTTATTTCTTTTTAATAAACTAAATTATTTTTACCTTATAATTATAACATTTTAGACTTAAAAAATGTAGTCAAAAATAAATTAAATTGATCTAATTTAAATTAGATCAATTTCATAATATATTCAATCAAACCTAAATCGATATAAATAAATATTATTTAAATTAATTAATTTTTTAAGTCAAAATCAATCTTAATTAAATCAAAAACACCCCTACAGTATCAACTCTATTTGGCAACAATATAGAAAGGTATACTCGTTACAATGTGTTAAGTCCATTGAATTGACCTAAATAATTTAACAAAATTAATAGATTAAGTTAACAAAAATAAACACAAAATTAAAAAATAATCTGAATTAATTTCACTCAAATAGACTAGTCGACAACGAGTTGTTTAGACCTGACGGACCCATTAATATTAAAAAAAACAAATTAAACAAATAAAATACAAATTCAAAGCTGATCCGAGCTAGTTGGCCATTCCATTTTATCAGCTATATAAAAAGGCATTATTCCCATTTTAAAGCTGAACAAGCAGATCTCACACAATTGGGCTACGGGCCCAGTTTCGTTGGAACAAGGCCCACTTTCCAGTCGTCAGGGACATGAAGGATGCTGCAATTATTCCACTCAATAATATAATAATAAATCAAGAGATATTTATCCAGTCAAAAAAAAAAAAAATAAAAACATCAGTAGATATTTATGGTGTTGTTTATGAGCAAGTGCCAATGGCATAATTGGGAATATCTGCAAAACAGCTGGGCGTATCGGAGAATGCAGAAAAAATGAAGAGATAAGAAGGGCAATACTTCGGAGGGAGGAAAGCGACGTAAGCGTATTAGTGGCTCGGGAAGGTTCGAGTGACACATGCCACAAGGTTCGGGAGTCCGAAGCAACATAACGCGACAAAGGAAAACGCCACGTCACGGATATGCGAGTGCAATAAAAGATATCAGAAATATCTAGAGAAGGCTATAAATAGAGGTTACAGCTTGCAAGCCTGAGATTTTCCGAATCCGCTATAGCTAAGCTCACACCCACCTAAGAAACGAGAACCCTCTTTCCCAAACGACGAGCGTTTCAATCCAAATCTTTCACACTGAAAAACAAGACCCTAGCTTCTGTCTCAAATTCAGTCTTTATCAAGATCTAAGAGGTTAGTTGCATTGGATTCATCCCTGCCTTTCTGATTTGTTAGGTTTTTGTCCCTATTTTATGATTTTTTTCCTTGTTTTTCTGGAAAGGCGTGTGTGATCAAGGCAATTTTTGCCTTTTTTGCTTTTGGATTTTTTCATAGTCAGTGTGGTAATTTTTAGGCTATTTTTTTTTTATTTCTTGCCCACCAAGTATTTGCCTTTTTTGTTTATCTCTATCTATTACTTGGGGATTAAGGAAATTATATTCTTGTTTGAATTTATTTATATTAATAAGGGTTTGCTGTAAAATCCTATTTGTACTCTTCCTCCTTTGTGCTTCTGTTTTCTCTTTTTTGCTGTTTAGAATTTTCGATCTCTGAAGAGAGTTCTTAATATGGTTCTGTTTTTTTGTTTTTTTAACAGCAGATAGTGAATTCCATTGTTGAGTGAGGGAACGCTGTTAATTTGTTTGTGGGGTGTACAAAGTTTGGAACTTAGAAGGTGGTACTAAATACTCTGTATCAAATTGTACGGACATGGGTGCTTATGATCAAGGTTCTAACATAAATCTTGTGCCCTTGGATTCTTCTAGAAAGAGGAAAAGTAGGAGTAGAAGGGATGGTTCTAGATCTGTGTCTGAGACTCTGGCCAAGTGGAAGGAATACAATGAGCATCTTGATTCTGGCAAACATGATGGTAGGCCAACTCGAAAAGCGCCAGCCAAGGGTTCAAAGAAAGGGTGCATGAAAGGTAAAGGGGGACCCCAAAACTCAGAGTGTAACTACAGGGGTGTTAGGCAGAGGACATGGGGAAAATGGGTTGGTGAGATTCGAGAGCCAAATAGAGGAAGTAGGCTTTGGTTGGGTACCTTCTCCACTGCCCAAGAAGCTGCTCTTGCATATGATGAAGCTGCTAGGGCCATGTATGGTCCTTCTGCACGCCTGAATTTCCCCCACATCTCAGATTATAGTTCTACCAAAGAATCATTGAAGGACTCTTCCTTGGCTGCAACTTGTTCTAGTTCTTCGGTGGCAACTCCTGAAGCCTCTGATACAACTACTATGTCAAATCATTCAGAGGTTTGTGCAGCTGAGGATGTTAAGGAGAAACCTGGAATTGACAATGTGAACAATACAGTTAATGCTTGTAACAAAGTTTATGAATCTACCTCCTCAACTAGCAAAGTGAAGCAAGAGCCGAAGGATGACACTGTGGATCTCACAGATCCCGGGGGCGGGGAAATCCAATATGTCAGACCAGAAGAAGCACATGATGTTGGACAGGTTGCTGAGGATGTAGATAAAAATCAGGATCAGATGGATTATTCTTGGATTGACAGTTTTGATTTTGATGGTGAATACTTGAAGAGTTTTTCCACTGATGAGTTGTTTCAGGTGGATGAACTTCTGGGGCATTTAGACAATAATCCAATTGACAATTCCGGGGTGATGCAAGGTTTGGACTTTGGTGAAATGATGGGTTTTACTGGAGACAGTAATCCTCAGGTTGAGATGTCTTCAAGCTTTTTTTATCAATTGCAAAATCCAGATGCCATGCTGCTGGGAAGTTTACCCCATATGGAACAGACACCATCAGGTGTTGATTATGGTTTCGATTTCTTTAAAACAGAAGAGCCAGAGGTCTATAGTAGTGGTGGTGGAGGGGAAGAGCAGCAACTTCTTAATTTGGACTATCTGAACCATGATTCCAAGGGAATGCAAGCAAGGAAGGATGATTAGAGAAGACTGCGTGCACAAGTCTTTGATGAGGATGTGTGGATATCAGTTCAGGGTCTGCCTGCTCACTTTGTCAACTGGCTCGAGCATCAGCTTGTAATTTGTCTCCTGGGTTTGTTGTCCCTTTAGCTATAGGTGCATAAAACGAATATAGAGATGTATATTCTTTATGATCTTTTGTTTTCTAAATAGGCTAATTCTCTATAGGGGTTTTAAAATGGAGAAATTAGCTCACAATCACAACATTTGTTAATTTTTTTTAACCTTTACTTTGTTTTTCGGATTCAAACTGGACTGCCTTTTTAACTTAAAGGGCGGAGCTGAGGAGTAGGCTGTCTTTAGTCATCTGTGGACCTAATACAGCATTTTGAGCACCGAAGTTTTTATTATTATTTACGAGGAAAAACTAGTATATCTCGAGTATATATAAATCATTACTGACTTTTGTGTATAGAAATTGAACAAGTAACAGTTTATATATTGAAAACATTCTGAATTTTGTTACTGTTCTTATAGTGTGTTCTTTATGTTTGATTATACTGGCTGTTGTCCTTGATCTCAAATTGATGTGCTGCTGTAATTTAGTTTTTTTTTTTTAAAGAAAGAAAAACAGAGGAGCGGATTTAATGTAGAGTGCGGTATTGGCTGTTGACCCTGCTCTTGGCTGTGTATACTGGTAACTGGTTGTTTTGGTTTTTTCTCGGGTATAGGTGTGGTCGAAATGTGGACAGAATTCGTGAACCAGTCGCCAGATGGTTCTATGTTCTGTTAGATCTCTGCTGGTCCATGTGAAAATGGACTTTGATCCAACAAGGAAACAATAAATTATAAAGTGATCTTCAGATTTTCATAGGTGATCTTCAAATAATAATGCTTGGTGTATATTATTTTAATGCATTAGGGTGGGATGGTAAAATTTTAAGTGTAATTGTAAAAAAAATTGGTAGGGTCAGTTATAATAATAGTGTTTACTGTGTAATATATATATATATATATATAAAATATATTTAGTGAGAAAAATTTTTATTGTAAGAGAAATGAATTTTGATTAAATAATTATGCACAAATAATTAAAATTAAAAATTATTTAAAAATTGTGTAAACACTTTAAAAAGTTACATGTATGTTTTTTGTACTAGCTTGGTTAGGTCGTTTCTATTTGATGTAATGTAGTATAGAGATTGAATGAAGTTGAAATTGGGTGAGATCAATTAAAATAGATACAAAGCTTCCCTGACTTGCTGATTAGGATTGAAAACTGAGAAAATAACATTCGTTGGAGGCTATGACTTTTTGAGGAGTAGAGTCCTTTGATTGCTGACCTAAATTCAGAAAGGAGAGCCATTGAGAATGATTATCACTTTGTAACCCTTATCTACTATGACAGTCCATCCTTGCCTAATAATAATAGCTGCTCTTCCAGCATTACCATGAAATCCTAGCCTGGGAACACAAGACCTAGCCACTATATTTCTAGCTTTACGAGATTGTCATCCCAAGTCAAGCGCTAGAAGAAAGGAAATGAGAGAATCGTCAGCGACCGCATTAGCAGTTCGCGTTGACGGTGTTAACAAAATTTGATAAATAAGAATAACTTAACGTAGCTCTACCCTCGGACTCGGGAAGTACAGTCAGATTCATAGGACCGAGACTATCTCATATCGGCTAAGCCAATTAATAGGCCAAGAGTGAACCCTTTTTCTTTTCTGATTTTTCGATTAAAGGAGAGGCACAACATAACTAAAAGAAAACCTTTAATACTCTAAAACCGTAATAAGAGCCGCCAACGATGTTCATTGATCAGCTATTTTCCAATCTTGATGTTCTTTCTGGTTGAAAAGGAAAGTCAAAAGAGAAAAGCCCTCAAGAAATAGTCGACACGGCGATGAGTGGAAGAAAACATTCGATCATCGGGACTTTACCCGCCTAATCACTGCATGAGGAGCAGAAGGCAGGAGTGAAGACGCTTTCTGAAATAGATTGGGTCTCAACTTCTAAACTAGACACCTTTTGATATACGTCGCCATAGGCAATAAATTCCACCACCATTTCTAAATGGTCAGGATTCACAACTGTGGCTGGATTAAATCCTAAACATAATTAAGATAGATATGTGTCAACCAACTAAGACAGATTGAAGTTAGTTACAGGTTGGAAGTGAGACATCCTTTACACTAAAGAGAATGATCCTTTGGTCCAGCCTAGCGAACAGAAGCCTTTAACTAACTAAAGCAAGAGAAAGCTAGCTTTTAGGGTTCTGGCATAAGGCTCTTTTCTTAAACTACTACTGATAGTAGGAAAAAGATGCATAGGGCTTTTTAAAAGCTCCTATGCTCATCCGGTACAACTAGATGATCTTACTTTCAGCATAGCCAATTAAAAAAGGCGAGTGCAGCATCGAGGAGCTCACGTCCCCACATGTAAGCAGACAGGAAAGAGATATGGATTCGTACACACAAAGCAGACCACCACGATTGACGACCTGGAAGCCTATTTTTTATAATAAGTCAAAAGAAAAAAATAGGAAAGAGATAGCTTCAACCACTATTATGATGAACTGTAGGAGGAATTGGATGATGATGATGATGAGGAAGGGTAAGGCAACGGGTAGGGAGAGGTGTGGAGCTAGAACGAAAGCCAATGTATAAAGGAAGTTGAAAACTCCCAACCACCCTACTAGTGTGTATCCAAATAAGGAATGTATGGAAAGTGGGCTACTAGGTTGCTAGTTCTCCTTTAGGTGAAGGCAACATAGATGGGAAAGAGACCGGAGGAACCTATCCTATCTTACTTTTCTTTACGGTTGACTAGAGTTTAAAGTACCAGGGCTTTACACTGGGTCCAATACACTGGAGAATGCCTATATCTTTGAAACCGGACATTCATTATTATTATTATTATTATTATTATGTGTGTGTGTGAAAGCTTCAACGACTCTTCCCACCTCTCCTTAGCTGAAAAGTAAATCGGGAAACAAGAAAAGCATAATTGGATTCACTAGGACAAGCTCCATATAGGTTCATTCTTTAATATTAAATATTGTTTTGACGCCCATGGATTCCATCAGCCACATCACCATCTTCATATATCGCGATAGTCTCTTCCTGATCCACCTCTTCTCTGATCTCATATCTATCTTCATTATTCGTCCATGATGGGAAAACTAGAGAAAACAAATTGCACAAGGCGAAGACACACATGATAGCACAAATCAAACAACGCTACACTCCTGGATGAACCCTAGGAAAACCCTAGCGACGCATCGAAGAAGGAGGCAAATAAATATTGGTTGATTTGGTTGGATTAACAAAACTAATTTCATTAAGTGCAACTTTAGTTTTTTAATTTAAGTATGAGTCTCCATATTTTCGAGAAAATACAATAAATAGTGAGAAATCAATTTTCATAATCAAGACACAATATAAATATTTAACTTTGTAATTAATTTTAAAAGTAATTATATTTTACAACATTAAAAATATTTTTTTCTACAATCTAACACAAGTTGACAAATTTTAAAAAATAAAAATTTAAAGAAAATCATATTTATATTTTTAAACTATGCGTACACCACAATGAGCTACTCTACCAAGGGTGATCATGGGTCTAGATAGACCCAATGACTTGACCAACCCAATCCAACTTAAAATTTTCAGGTTAGGATAGGTTATCAGGTGCATTCGAGTAGAACCTAATCAAATCGAATAGTCATCAATTTGGATATCAGGTTAGAAAATTTGACCGAATGACCCAATTACTTTGGATTTTTTTTTTAATGTTATGAAGCTGTGCGTTTTACTCTTAGTTTACTTCTTAAATTTCATTTCATTCACACATTTAGAAATCAAATCAGAATCAAAATTCAAGTTTGTGCCCTTAACCCTAACCTCTTCCTCACGACGACGACCCACCTCCTTCTTCATCTGTGCGTTACCCACTACATAGCCTCCACAACACTGACAATTGCCCTCTACCCACAACCCTCAGCCTTGCATGCGAAAGTGACGCTTACTTTGGTATGTTAATTTTTTTTTGGTTAATTTTTGTTCTCCCCCTCAACCTCCATGATGTTGGATTGGTGAAGGTTTTGATGCATGCTAGATTGAAAAATTCTTTAAATATATATATTTTTTATTTTTTATAATTTTCAATGCATGTTGGATAACTATTTTTTTTTAAATACATAATCTAATTTCATGCTTTGAATCAACTCAATTTTGGTTGGATTGATTTTCTTTGTAGCTTCACAACCTGATTTAGCTAAAAAATAAAAGTTAGATTGGTTTGATTCAGTTGTCTAATTTCTTTTTTTTCAAATTTAATCTAACCTAACCAAAATATAATTGATGTATTTTTTACTAAATTATTACTAATAATAAAATTATTTATCAAAATATCATTTTTTAAATTATTTATTAAATTACTACTTTTTTAAAAATATTTATCAAAATATAATTTTTTTAAAACTATATATCAAACGGTCACTTTTTTATCTAATGTAACATTTTTTAATAATTTTTTGTCTACACGTGTTAGTGTAATTCACGTGGATACGTTATTCAATTTAGCACATCATATATGGATGTGTCATCCTACATGACGTTTTTTATATGGATACGTCATAATATTTTTTAGTTAAAAATGTCAACACATTTAATATTTTTTATGTGAAAAAAAATAAAAAAATAACTTATAAAACACTTAACTTATTTTCATGTAGTTCTATGCTCCTTTTAAAAACGCATACATTTCAAAACATTGGCATGAGATGAAGAATTCATAAATATAAGTTTTATTCAGCTACCAAAAAAAAGTTTTATTCATAAAATCTATTAAAAATTAATTTATAATTTTTTATTTCAGATTTTTACCCAATGCCAAATTGACCTTTTATTTATGGTCCAATCTAATCTGATTCGATCCGAAGCAAGCACAGCCACAAACCAAACTATTTTAACTATATTTCTTGGTTCACAAATTTTGGAAACCAACCACAAGCTGCTGGTTTACGATTTGTTTCGAGTTCAAACCATAGTTCATTGGTGTTTCAAATCCCAGTAATACATTATCAATACTTAGCTTATACAATCAAAAGATATTATTCAGTATAAAACAAAAAAAATTTGCAATTTTAAGAAATAATAATATCTTAATAATAAAACTTAAATTGTAACGTGAATTAATGATAAAACTTATTACATTAACAACTGTTTGACACATTATTATTTAATTAATATTTTAGATGGAAGATCAACAATAATAAATGTAATTAATAATCAAGAAATCAAAATAGGTAAATTGAAAAATAATTACTGCAATAAATATACAACAAAAGTATTAAAAATCAAAGATTTTATTAATGAGTGCATTTAAAACATCAGTTAAAGAACATTCAATATACTCTATTAACTATTTTTAATTAATTATTAAAAAATATTAAATATTCTTTTAGATTTTAATGAGGACACTCATTAACAAATATCAAAAATTAATTATGCCTGATTAAATAATTGTATATGCATCACACACACAAAGCAACACAAGTTGTAACAAGAGGAGCTTTTAATTTGCTCCAGAAGCCAAGAATCTCTGAGTCGTGAATTGAATGCCCCACCACTCAGACATCTACAGGGCAATCACAACCGTTCGTTTACACTCTCAAATCAATCCCAGCCTTTTGTTAACTCGTATACTTCTTCTATTATTAAATAAGGGGAAAAAGGCTCCTCGCCCTACCCTACCAGTTACCAAGCTTTTTTTTTATGTTACATTACATCATTTGAGGTAGAAATTCCCTAGATTAGAATACTTCATAACTTTGGAAAAAAAAAATTTACTTCATAACTAAGGGTTGGGTGTGATAACGAAGGAGTTACACTTCCAATAAAAGGATTAAAGATTAAAAATAAAGACAAAGTAATTTTTGGAGAAAAAAGTTTTTTTAAAGTAACATTATTTTTGAAGTGAGTAAATAATAATATATTTATTATTAATTTAATCTAAAAAGTATCATAATTTTAATACATTAATATTTAATAATAAAAACATCTTTATTTATTTATTTTAAAAATAAATTTATTTTAAAAAAGTTTTATTTAGTTTTTTTAAAAGATTTATTATTTACAGTAGTAATAAATGAGTTAGTCTTAAAATGATGTTTATTAAATAACTTAGTCAAAGAAGAAATGGAAAATTCCTTAAATAATGGAAGATGATTATTACACAATAATTTTTTGAATAATTTTAAATTTTATTATACAATCATCTTATTAATTTTTTTAATTATTAAATAAAAAAATATTAAATATTTTTAATATTTTAATATATTTAATATATTTATTTTTTATTAAATTTTTTATTTAATATTAAAAAATTATTAATTTTTTTTAAAAGAATGTAATAAAACTCTAATTTCTTTATTAATATTTGATTGGAAAATAAAAAAAAATGTGAAAGGAAAAATGTATTTTTCGTATTTTACTACTTAAAATAGAAAAAAATGCAGAAAAAATGATGTAATGAAAACGGTGTGCAATATGGTGAGTTAAGCTGTGTTTGTCCGTCGACTGTGACATAGCCCAATTGCTGGTACCTGCTACCCGGTCCTGGCCTTTAACCGCGAATATCCTTAAACCACTAATTTCTCTCTCTCTCTCTCTCATTCCACTCATGCAACTGCGCGAAATTCAAGGCTTTTCGGGCCCTTATAGATTTCTCCGCTACCCTGTCTGTTTCTTCTTTCGCTTCACACTTTTTCACACACCCCACTTTATTTTTTCTCTCACTCTTCACTCCGCACTCACTCAATGCTCAACTACTACATTTCCAGCACTTACGTCCTCTGTTTCCCTGTCTCTCTCTCTTAACTCTTTGCTTCACATGATGCAACTTCTCTTGCTGGAATCTGCACTTTAGATTCTCTCCCCCAGAAGCTGCTTTATTCTGGTTAGTAAGGATTGACTCTGCTCAGTATTTGCTTCCTCTGGTTTTCCCACAAAATCTAAAATGGCTATGTTGGATTATACCACCTATTTGAAGTCAATCTAAAATCTGATGCTGATCAAGTTTGATCGACCTGGTCAAGTATCAAAGTCTATATTTTTCATTTCGTCTTAGGCTGTGGAAAAGACTTTGGATTCTTCATGGAGACTTTTTTTTTTTTTCAAAAGCTATCATTTTCCATGTAAAAAGGAATACTTTTTTATTTTATTTTTTGGCACAGAAAGAAAAATTGCTATTAATGCTATGTGTTTGCATAAGTGGGTATCAGTATCACAAATAGTTACTTTTTCTTTTTTTTGGGTCATTGTTAACTTATAACTCTCAGCTGAAGCTCTAAGCTTTTCAGATGTATGAATGTGTCTGACTTCTGTTAACTAACACAACATTTGATAGTGAAGGGTCCTTTCCTTTGTTAGGAAGTTTGGTTTTTAGGGGGAAAATGAAACAGATGATTGAACAGAGTTTTGTTTTTCTTCTTCCCCTTCTTTTGGTTAACCCCCCTACTTATCCTGGGAGAAAGGATTGACTTGTGACTTACACAGAGTCAAGTCACGGCCTTTGCAGACGTGTGTATATTTAGAATTACGGCTTTTCATCTTTCTTAATTTTCTTTTAATCTTGTGGAGGCAGAAAAGAACATATATGAAATGAAACACTTTTGCCTGTGTTTTTTTTTTTGGGTACATTGTGTAATTGCTGGGGTAACAATACACTTCTCCTGTGACGAACCACTGTTAGGTATTTTTGCCTGTACCTTTGAAAGATATTTATAATGCCATGATTTATGTCCATTATATGCCAATAATTAGCCTGATTATGTTGCAAACTTAATGAAGCTTTGAACTTAAGTGGAAGTTTGTGTGCCTAATCACCTGCTGCAGATTCTCACGATACAACATTGGCAAGTCAGTTAGCTGTTAAATGACGAACAGAAAAAGGCATTTACATCAATCGAAGCATCCATTCACTTCTTATCGTAAGCCTTTCCTCTTGATTTTATCAATTGATCATTATGCATGACAAAGGAAAAAAAAGTAATGAATGGAATAAATTCCAGTGATTTATAACAATGATTCTATAATACTGAAAGGAATGTCAGTGCCATGATCAAGGTAAAAAGACATTCTTTAATCTACGGGACAAACTTGATTGACTAATTCTTTTCTAATGCGGGTACTAGTTGCCTACAATTTTTCCATAATCATACATTCATATTCTTTAGCATGATTCTTTTAACCTATTAACTTCCTCAAATTTTTCTTTCTAATCAGCCTTTGAAGCATTTATCTTTGGCTCATGGCAAGCTGTGGAGTTCATAAAAATTGAGTCTGGAACTATGTCCATACATTTTATAGATAACCACCATATGGCTATGGAGAAAGGCCCCTTTTCAGACATTCGGATAAGGTCAAGGGAAGCTACTTTATCAGATTGCTCCTGTGTTTTACGACCTGGAATTGACATATGTGTGCTATCAGCCCCTCAGCGGACTGATGATTCGGATGAATTTAGTCTTGAGCCTGTAAGTGCCTTTTAAGCTAAATTTTAAACATATTATCTTTTTAGTTGGGGTTCTTGAACTTCATAACATTTTCAATAGAAAATTCAAGTCATATTTTGTTGGAGTATACCTTAAGATAACACCATATGGCCTTTGCAATCACACCGTATCAAGTCTTGAAGTTCCTTTATGAGCTAGAGTGAGCATGATGCATGCATAAACTTATGTATTTATGCAGCAGATAAGTTCTAATTCTTCCTTGATTTTGACATTTTTTAATACTTATTTTTTGAAATAATATGTTGGAAAGGTACTTTGATTTCAAGATCTCATTATATGAGATGATAGCAAAAAAGAGCACATTTTACATGATTAATATTTCTGCTTTATTAATATGAGAAATTTGTGTTTGTATGCATTTACTAGGTGGTCATTATGGCCTTTCCCCTTTCTTTATTTTCATTTTCCACATCATTTGGCCTGTGCTCAAGTCCTCTCCTTTATTTTTTGGTTGGATAAAATCCTCCCCTTTAATTTGAGAGTTGTAGTTGCCAGAGTTTAAAGTCTGATTTGCAGGTGTATTTTTCTTCTTCTTTTTTTTATATTGCAGGTTTGGGCTGATGCTAGAATAAGTTCTATACAGAGAAAGCCCCACGAATCTGAGTGCTCATGTCAGTTTTATGTCAACTTCTATGTTAATCAAGGTTCACTTGGTGCAGAGGTAAGAACTCTTACTAAGGAGGTTAAAGAAGTTGGAATAAATCAAATCTCCATCCTCCAAAGGCTTGAACATAATCCTTGTGAAGATCAGCACTACCGGTGGGCTTCATCTGAGGACTGCCCTGCATTACCACAAACTAAATTGCTTTTGGGAAAATTTTTATCTGATGTTTCATGGTTAGTTGTTGCATCTGTTTTAAAGAAGGTTTCGTTCTGTGCAAGATCTGTAGAAAACAAGCTTGTGTATCAAATTTTGGGAAGTGAAGTTACTAGCTCTTCATTGAACACTGAGACTCATATAAATGTTGTGAATTTCAGAGTAGACAATGGCATGTTAGTACCCATTGTTTCTCAAGTTGTTACACCTAACACCAAGAGGGTTGACTATGCACGTGAATCCCATGAAGATAAAGTTTCTCCATCTTATAATGTTCAGGGTTTACGACGATCCAAACGCCGGAATGTACAACCTGAGCGTTACCTTGGCTGCAATAATGTTTCTGAGTTCGATGTTGGTTCTTTTAGAACCAGGCCACCAGTCAAGATAGACACAGGGAAAGATGATGAATTGTCATTGCCATTATCATGCCTGTTTGGCTTGCAACAAAACTGTCCAGAAGAGGATGTTGACCATTGTCAAAAGGTCAACAAAGTGAATACCTGCAAGGAGCTTCTAGTGTATAACAGGAGGGCTAAAACCAGGGAGGTAAAGTCAGGTGGTACTGATCAAAATGAACATCAAAATCAACTTGCTATTATTCCTTTTCCTGATCAAGGTGATCCAGTAGCAGTTGAGCATTATGATCTCAATGACAAGGTTACTAGAAGTCATGGACATGAATCTTCTGAAATTTCATCCAAATATTATCATCTGGCTAATAGCCCTAAACTAAAGAGGAGCAATATTAATCTGTTAACTTTTGAGCCCCATAATCTGCTTGCAAAGTCAGATGATGTAGAAAAGAGTGATGATTTTTCTTCGAGATGTCATTATGGTTATGGCACCCCCAAGTTACAGAGGAAGAGTTTATGTGATCTGGAAGATATGGATCTTGGAAATAAATGGGAAGGTATAAATTCCAATAAAGGAGTTCAAGAGAAAAAATATCGTTCAACAACATATTCAAGAAGTAGAAATCCTGAAGAAGAAAGAACTTATAGAGACAGAACCTTGAACGCAGCTGCTTACAAGGAATTGATAAATTCATACTTAAAGAATATTAATACAAAACCAACAAAAGAAGAACCGCCTATTACTGACCAGTGGAAGCAATTCCAGACAACGAGCGGCTTTAGCCAAAAGAGCGAAACAGAAATATCCCATGGAGAGGATGAGGAAGAAACTGAAATGGAAATGTTGTGGAGAGAAATGGAAGTGTCATTGGCTTCGACTTATCTTATTGAAGACACAGAGGTGTAACCATTGGCCATTGCTTTCTCCTTTCTTTATTTTATGTCCCTCTCCTTTTTTAAGATTTGTGTGTGTTGGGGGGAGTGGGGGCAGGGGAGTGTTAGGATGATTTTAATTTCTATCATTCTGTCATAGTTGATTGGTGCTCCTAGAATTATTACCCTTCGTACCTTTTTTTCCCCTAGGACTGATTCAGTTCAACTATTTGATCAGGGTTCAGATGCTGCCAATTTTGCTGAGACTCTAGAAAAATTGAATGTTGTTTGTCAACATGACTATAGGCTGAATGAGGAAATTGGAATTTGCTGCATTATATGCGGCTTTGTGAAGACCGAGATTAAAGATGTTACACCACCCTTTGTAAGTCAAGTTTAAAACTCATGAAGAAATCTGTGTGCGAGTGTGCTTTTATGTGCATTTGTATGTAGTTTTCTTCTATTCCTGTTTCTTTACCTTGCATCTAGATGGAGACAATATGGCATTAAAATGGAGGCCCAATGCATATGAGTTTGATGTACACAGCCTTACCCCCATGAGGAGAGAGGCTGTTTCCGTGATTAGAACCCGTGACTTCCAGGTCACAATGCTGTCACCTTACCGTTGCATCAAGGCTCACCATCTGGAGATATTATGCATTAGGAAGATATTTTCCTGTATGCAAAATCTATCATAGAATAGTACAAATAAAACTGATTTTAGAAGGAACATGTGTGCTATTCAAAGATCTACTTACCTATACATTTAGTTCCTGATGTTAACTATAATCTCTTGTTTTGGTTAGATATTTTGTCTATTAAATCAGTCAGTATCTGATAACCTTGTTCATATTGGCAGATTGAACATCCAGTGTGGTACCATGAGGAGAAGCAGTGCAGTGAAGAACATTCAGAGCCAAAGGCTGATGAAGATGATGATTTCCATCTTTTCTCAACTGATGCTTCTCCTGATGATGAACCTACAACTGAAGAAAATGACAACGTCTGGGCATTAATTCCTGAACTTAGAAAAAAGTTGCATGCCCACCAAAAGAAAGCTTTTGAGTTCCTTTGGCAAAATATTGCAGGGTCTATGGAACCAGCGCTTATGGAAGCAGAATCCAAAAAAAGAGGTGGCTGTGTGATATCTCATTCTCCTGGAGCAGGGAAAACTCTTCTCATTATTGCTTTTCTTGTTAGCTACTTAAAGTTATTCCCAGGGAAGAGACCTCTGGTCCTTGCTCCAAAAACAACACTCTATACTTGGTATAAAGAATTTATCAAGTGGGAGATTCCTATACCCGTGTATCTGATTCATGGTCGTAGAACCTACCGGGTATTCAAGCAGAAAAACTCAATGGTTTTCCCTGGAATTCCCAAGCCCACTGAGGATGTCAAGCATGTTTTGGATTGCCTGGAGAAGATACAAAAGTGGCATTCACACCCCAGTGTTCTAATCATGGGTTATACTTCATTTTTAACATTGATGCGAGAGAATTCGAAGTTTGCACATAGGAAGTATATGGCTAAAGTACTGAGGGAAAGTCCTGGGATCCTGATACTCGATGAAGGGCACAATCCTAGGAGCACTAAATCAAGGTTGAGAAAAGTTTTGATGAAAGTACAGACAGAATTGAGAATATTACTTTCAGGTACATTGTTTCAGAACAATTTCTGTGAATACTTCAACACTCTCTGCTTGGCAAGACCTAAGTTTGCTCAAGAAGTGCTGAAAGCATTAGACCCAAAATACAGGAGGAAAAAGAAAGGAGCAGAAAAAGCACGTAATTTTGAGTCACGTGCTAGAAAATTCTTCTTAGATACAATTGCTAAGAAAATTGACTCAAATAATGGTGAGGAGAGGATGCAAGGTCTAAACATGTTGAGAAATGTGACAAATGGTTTTATAGATGTTTATGAAGGTGGGAGTTCTGATGGTCTGCCTGGTTTACAAATTTATACATTGCTAATGAATCCAACTGAAATACAGCATGAGATTTTGCACAAATTGCACAAGAGAATGGCTAAGTGTAATGGATACCCTCTGGAGTTGGAGCTTTTGATAACTCTTGGATCAATACATCCTTGGTTGGTCAAAACAGCTGTATGTGCTGATAAGTTTTTCAGAATGGAGCAATTGAAGGAGCTAGAGAAATGCAAGTTTGATTTGAAAGTAGGGTCAAAAGTGAGATTTGTTTTGAGCCTTATCTATCGCGTTGTCAAGAAGGAGAAGGTCCTTATCTTTTGCCACAACATTGCACCTGTGAAATTATTTCTAGAATATTTCGAGAGGTACTTTCAATGGCAAAAAGGTAGGGAAGTTTTGGTACTAACTGGGGAACTAGAGCTCTTTGAACGGGGGAGAGTGATGGATAAGTTTGAGGAGCCTGGTGGAGTATCGAAGATACTCCTTGCTTCAATTACAGCTTGTGCTGAAGGCATTAGTTTGACAGCAGCTTCTCGGGTGATTATGCTAGACTCAGAGTGGAATCCTTCAAAGACAAAGCAGGCTATTGCACGGGCTTTTCGTCCTGGTCAGCAAAAAGTTGTTTATGTGTATCAGCTCTTGGTAACAGGTTCATTGGAGGAAGATAAGTACCGGAGAACAACTTGGAAAGAGTGGGTATCGAGCATGATTTTCAGTGAGGATTTTGTGGAGGACCCTTCACAATGGCAAGCTGAGAAGATTGAAGATGATATACTGCGGGAAATGGTGGAGGAGGATCGGTCTAAATCGTTCCATATGATAATGAAGAATGAAAAAGCTTCTACAAATAGATGAAAGGTAAATACTCCTTTTCCTATAAAAATGAAGCATCATTATCTATCCTACATTCTCCCTGTGTGTGTGCAATATGTGCATTAGATCTCTTGCATATGCTTGCCTGTATGTACATTCAGTGTTGTTGAAAACTACCATATAGGCATATATGTTACATTAAAATTTAGCGTGAAATATGCCTCGTGTTTGACCTATTCTTGTAATTACACATTGTTCTTCAGCATATGGAACATTGCTAAAATGTCCATCCCCCACAGTTGTCAGCAGGCCATAGTCCACACCTAGATGATTAATTATAATCTGGGAGATCACTGTTTAATTAGCCTTTTAAATATGCAGTGCTCTTTAATCTGAAGGCTAATAATATGGACTAAAAATATTCACTTCAAATGGTAGTCTTATAGTTTGTCCTTTTAGCCTATATTTATGTGCAAATTACAGTCCTTAACTGGGACACTTCCTACTGCCACTAAATATATGCAAGATAATTGTGGAATGTGAAACTACTTTATCTGTAAAGGTCACCTGAAGCCCTTGGTTAGAATGTGTTTGTTAGGAGCATGCATCTGTGTATCTAACTATGGATTGTTCCATACTTATCCCATGTTTTGTTATCTTATAAGTCCTCCTTTTTTCGTACATAATTGATCATGCCACAAAAATTTACATGCAATTTGCTTTTCAGTCTCCCAATAACGAAGGCATCACTAGATCTCAGAATGATTTCAAAACAAAGTGAGCAAGTCCTTTTCCATGTTCACTTTCAGATTGTATTGCTCTTCTATAATCATTGTTAGTGATTTTGAATAAGAAATGGAAATTTTCAAGTGTTTTAGTTATTTCAGTTAACTTAATATTGTATCTAGTGGTGGACATACTTGCTAGGAGGACAATTTTTTTTTTTTACTATGTAGGTAAGTTTAATTGTGAACTTAGTGAGAAGAATGTAATTTACATGGAGACTCTAAAGAACAAAAGAATTATGAAGTTAAAAGGACAATAATCTGATTGCTTGTTGAATCTGATTGCACAGTGATATGTTAATATTGATAGGATTCTAATAGCAGTATAGCACCCTTTGCACATAAAATGTGTTTTTCTTTCTTCTTTTCTTTGTTTCTCCGGTTAAGATGGATTGTAATTTATGAGTAATACAAACCTAAGTAGTTCCACACGCCATTTCACTCCCTGAATTTGTTGGATACAGTGAATGATGTTATAGTGGATTGCATTCTTGGTTCCTTTTGTGACATTGTTGCCAAGTAATATTAACAAGTAATATTAATGCGGACATGGTTCTTCCAGTTACATATTGTTATGCTTACTGGTTAAAGCTCTTTTTTCACACTTTCCTTACTCAGCACAGGGCCATCCAAAGCTTCAGATAGCAGCAACAACGGCAATAAAGGAGCCAAGCCCGCTTCTTAACAAGATTCATTATGGAGAGCCCAATCTGTGGGTTTTTTTTTTTTTTTTCTGTTGTTATAAATTTCGATATATCTTTTAAATTTGGTACATTGGAGGTTTACCTGGGTTAGGTAGGGGGACAGGTAGCTTGGTAGAGGATATTGAACTGCTGACATCATCATCACCCCATTATCCCAGTCTTAAAGACGAGACCGTGCCAATTGAACTATAAGGTTGTTGCCAAATTTTCAATATTTTTAAACCCTTTCCTCTTTGGTGAGGGTGAGACTTAATTTCATAACTAGCCTAACTGCATGTTTCTGCAACCTTTGCCTTCATTTATAATCAATTTAGCTCAGCTAAGTGCACGTTTTTTGTTACACTTTCACATGTTTATGATGGCCAATTTCTCATCTACAAGAATGGGTTCCAGGATCTCTGTTCAGCGTTCTAATAAGTTAGCGCCAAAACTTCTATTATAAATACTGCTATACAGAATACACTACACATTCTTAAATAAAAGGAAAATAGAAAATTACACAGCTCTTTATCTCTGCCATTGATCTTGTATCTCAGGTAACTTTTTAATCAGTGGATAACCCAAGGGTTGATGGTGAGAATAATGGAATATCATTATGGCCCATGTCAGTAAAGTTCAGGTTCACCATGTGATTTTTCTTTTTTCCATGAAGATAACTACTTAACTTTTCTCTTCTGAAGTTTGACACATTTTACTATAATTTAAAATATTAACTCAGATTTAATTTGTTAAATGAGTAAAATGTGAGTAATACATGCATACACGTTACTAAAATGTGAGACATTTTCCATATACTTCACGTTGAATTTTATGTGATTTGACTCTTTTAAAGTAATGGGTTTATTTTTTAAAAAAGAGTAAGAAATTTCAATTATTAATGAGAAAACTAACAATTGATATAATAATACAATACATGTACATGCATAATAAGATATTTCAACCATTAATTAGAAAATCCAGTGAGTAGATTTTAATAAATCCGTAATTTTAAATGCATGTAAATGTATTTTATCATAATATTAACCATTTGATTTTCTCAATTAAGATTTTACTTTTCCTTTTAAAGTCACAATTCACTTGAGGACCCAAATTCACGACTAACTTACCTGTTTAGTTTCTTTTAGTTTGTTTGGTCTTACCTTTGGGGGCCTTGCCCTCTACTTGTACGGTACTACCCAGAAAAAAGAAATAATGTAAAACCTTTACAATTGTCCTTGACATTAAGGATTAGAGTTGGAATGTTAAAATAAAAAAATTGTAAAAAAAATACAAAAAACTAGAATTGGAATTAAGCCACCTTTGAAGATCGCGTTGGTCGTCCATTTTGGAGTTAGAATTCCCACTCTATATGTCACAATTTAAATTTTAAAAAAAATAATGTTGATGTATTTTCAAGTATAATAATAATAATAATAATAATTATTATTATTAGTAGTAGTAGTAGTAGCAATACTATTATTATTATTATTATTATTATTACTATTTAATGATGTGTTATTAAATTAATAAAAAAGTTGATTATGATAATAATTATTTGAGGTTAAAAACTCTTGAATTTTGATAATACAATAATACCTGATTAGATGATAATTTAAAAACTATTAAAAGAATAAACCTGATAGTATTATTTTGGTTAATATTATTCATTAGAGTTAATTTTGCTGATAAAGTTTGAGTCGTGGGATTGGACCTGACAGGGACGTTGAGCAATTTTGGTGGAGATTGTCATCCCCTTTGTTCCATATTGGACATGTAGAGATCCGATACGGTGTGTAAATATTTAGACATGACCAATGGCTCTAAGACAACGTGATCTAATCTTTTAGGCCATACAATTTGTCCTATTAGCTAAACTGAGAACAAAACAGTAAATCGGTTTAGTAATTGAAAAATTGACCTTTTTTTAATGGTTCGGATTAGTTCATTTCAGAGTTTGGAAGAGATTTGGAAAGATAAAGCCGTACAAGTATATTATGCAAAAATATACTTTTTATCCATTAATTTTGACTTAGATCTTATTTTCGTTCTATAATTATATTATATTATATTTTTATTTAAAATTATTTTAAAATACATTATATTCGTTTTAAACATTAATACAGTTAAAAATATTAACGGAATTTATTAACATGACAGTTTACGTGACTATAAATGTAAATGCACTGTTGGCAATATACTATCTCCAAATAGGATTTTTAAGTTAGTGAATCAAACAAATTTGATAATTTGACAAGATTTAAGGTGAAATTGAAATAAGATATAATTATGAGATGAAAATGAAATTTAAAATGAAGTTAAGGGAAATAAATAATTTTTACCTTTATAAAATTATTTTAAAGAAATTGAAAAATTATGTCTATTTTTTTAATAGTGATACTAATGATCTCAAATTATAAAAGCCTATTAATAGGCAACCGTTTTATCTACTTAATGTTTAAAAAAGATTTAATTTCATGATTTACTTATTCATCTATTTAAATTAATATCTTTAGGTGAATTCCTATAAGTGCTAAAAGATGAACCGTATTTTTTGGCAATGTATAAAGCCAGTGATCCTCGATCGCATCCGGCGTCAAGAATTGTATGACCATCTTTCAGGTTTATTCTCTTGCGGTATGGTTAACATTGCTTTTTCATCATCTTCCAGTGTCTTTGAGGCAGAATAAAGGTAGCAACAATTGCACTAACTCATACATATAGGAATCTTATATGACGGTTGTGTATGTATTTTAATATTTTCCTCTGACACACATATACATGCCAATAATTTATATTGCTAATGAATTACATCCCTTATAGTTATATAACATTTAGTTATATAATTTATATTACTACCAAAATTGAATTTTTTTCCCTTAACTTTAATTTAAAGTTTCATTTTTATCCCATAATTATATCTTGTTTCAATTTCATCTTAAATATTTATCAAAAGTATAAAATTTCTCCCAATTTCTAACTTACGAAAAATCTTAGTTTGAGATAGTATACTGCTAACTATGCACTTATTAGCCACGTAAGTTGTAGCAAATTTTGTTAGCATTTCTAATAGTGCAAAAATGCAATATATACTACAGCATTTGTCGGGTGGCATGAGAATGACTTTACATTACATAAATGCTTGTTGAGATAGCAGATGAAGTGTTCGACGAAAGGTCTACAAAAGAATTGGTTAAATTGTTTAACAAGTGCAAATTACCATCCTTTTTTTGTTTAAAAGCCAGGGAAACACTATATTCACATATAATATTTTTCACATATCTTACATACTTTAATCATTATCATTCATTTCTTTCACTTACTCTCTTTTTATCCTTAATATTATTGATGTTGATAACATCCCATTTGGTATTGTTGAGGAATATGTAAACTATGTGAGGTCTTTTGTGGTTATATCAAGACTCTAAGTTATAGTATCGGAAAGTAAAACTATAAGCCCACGTCGAAAGAATAAATTCTTCGAATTCGGAGCAACTGCGCTCACATTCTAGTTCGGGAAGTTGCAATCTGATCCAAGTGTTTCTGAAGCATTTTGATATTTCATTATATTTTAAAATATAACAGTGTTCATGTAAAAAATATATATATAACAGTGTTAAACTATGAAAAAAGGGTTAAAATAATTTATAAGTTTTTATATTTTTTAAAAAATTTTATAAGTCCCCAAAATTAATTTTTGTAAAAGATCTTTATAATATTTTAAAAAAACTAATGCGATCTCTGAATCTATATCTTATCATTAGAATGCTACAAGGACTTAATTAGTTTTTTTTTAAAGTTATAGGAACGCAATTATAAATTATAAATTATGAGGATTTAAATTTTTTCAAGAAATATAAATACCTAAAATTTAATTGAACTAAAATAAAACAATACAAATTTTCTGGTCATTACTTATATAGGAATTTACTTATTCTCCAAATCTATCTAGTGTAAGGTTCATTAGTCCTCTTCAAAAGTAATTTTTTTTCTCATAACATGATGATGTTATATTCATAAAAAAAAACTTTCTTTTTGTGATATTTATTTTGATTTTTAGGTTAAATAACTTTGTAGATCCTTATAGTTTGACTACATTTTTAAATAGGTTCTTATAGTTTAAAAATTTTAATGAGGTCCTTATATTTTTAAAAGCTTCAAAATAAGTGGTTCTTATTGTTTAGCTAAATTTTCAATTAAGTCCTTATTGATTATAAAATCTTAAAAAAACTTTCTTTTTGTGATATTTATTTTGATTTTTAGGTTAAATAACTTTGTAGATCCTTATAGTTTGACTACATTTTTAAATAGGTTCTTATAGTTTAAAAATTTTAATGAGGTCCTTATATTTTTAAAAGCTTCAAAATAAGTGGTTCCTATTGTTTAGCTAAATTTTCAATTAAGTCCTTATTGATTATAAAATCTTATAATTAAATCCCTAAAACTTGTAAGAACATCACAGAATGGCCTATAAATGATTTTAAATATATAGTCATTAATAAGATCTAACAAGTATCAACTAGTAGGGACTTGGACCTATTTAATTTTTTAAAATTATAAAGATTTCGTAAAAATAATTTAAGTTATAGAAATTTATTTAAAATTTTAATAAAATTACATAGACTTATATAGAAATTTAACCTATTTTTTATTTTTCAAATGACATTGGACAATGCAGGATGTGGGTTTACTAATTATTAAATAAAAGGTGAGTGGGGAAGAAACACAAGTTGGCTGAAGTTGGTGAGAACAGGGAAATAAAGATACGAGAACGACAAAAAAAAGAAAGTTCACGGAGATGGAATCATTCGAAAAGTGTAGGAGTAAATTAAACGGAAAACCAACTGCCATGGATGATTGAAGTTGATAGGGGTAAAAAATATGCACTAGTTGATGGATGAAATTATAGAACTATCCTTGGAGAAGTTTCTAATATATAGTGTGTATTCATATATGGAATATTAACACACATGCACTCACTGTTAACACATAAGTTAATTTATGTTTTAGTTAAATATCATTCTTTTGTCTGAAAATTTCGTATATGATGAGTTGATCATTGACTTTTATATAGAAATGTTACGATATTAATGAAAAGTGGAGTATCGGCAGTGTAAATCAATATTAAACCAGAAATCATCAATGCGAAGCAATGAAATATATATTCACCCATTAAGAGTTAAGGTTGTAAGAAAAAATGATATGGTCGTGCCACCAATTTAATTTGATTTTCGAACTATCTTCATTTGTCTTTCTTGTTCTTGCTTTAAATTATTAAAGAGGCTCCAAATTAGCTTAAAGATGCTGTGTTTGTTCATGCAAAGTATGAAGATGTACGGTGCAGTGACTCTATTAACTTCTTTCTAGTAAGAGAGAGGTAAATTTCTAGAAATTGATTTTGTATTTTAAAAAATGTAAACATTGTATTATGGGCTATTTTTTAGCAGTTTTGACTGTCTACTTTGCTTAAACAAAAGATATTTAAGTAAGCCATTACGTAATAGCTATATCCTTAATTTTTATTGACTCTTATCAGGTTGATGTTTACGTATAAACCAATGGAATATATTCACAGTGGCACTCATTGGTCAATTTATGTTATTTCTTGTTATAAAATCTTTGTAATCATTTATCTCCTTTATTTCTTCTTTCAGTTTCCCTCCTGTTCTTTGCTTTCCTCCTTCATGTTCAGCATATTTGAAAATTCATCAATTGATAAGTATATTTAGTCAAGTTACTTAAACGTGTCATATTTCAAATGTCATTACTTATAACAATTTGTTTCTTTTTTAAAATAAAATCAATTAAAGTACTAATATTTATGACAAAACAAAGATGAAGTGAATTGGTTCTATATAGTTAATAACATAAAATTTTAAAATTAAATAACAATTGCAATACAAATACAAGTAAAAGTTGAAAGTAAAAAAAAATATATTGAGAGAAATACACAAACGAATTTTATACTGATTCGGCTACAATTTGTGACCTACATTCAATCCATAAGTAAATGTTCGAGATTTTCTTCACTTGTAGAATTTTCTTTTACAAAGTCTGCGACGAACCTTCCTTTACCTTAGTCTCAAAGCAGAGTTACAATAGTTCCTTTCACCAAGGATATTACCAAATCTTCTTCTACTTCTACCCGAAGAAAAGTAACAATATCAAAGGAATGATACCCACACGCCTTTCTTCTCACAAGAACAATGTTTTAATTCTCAAAGGTTGTGGTTGCTCTTATCAATGAGGTACAATAAGTTTTGAACTCTCTATCTAGTGTAGATATACAAGTTTAAAATCAACTAAGAATAAAGAAAAACAGAGATTGCAAGGTTGCATCACTTCCTTACTTTTGTTTTGAGTAATTGTGTGTGTTGATCTTCTCCAAGACTTCCTATTTATAGTGAAAAGTTTCATTTTATTTTTCTAGCCATTGAAGATAGAGAAAATTAGGGGAAATTAGTCTCTAATTCATGAGAATTAATTTCATGTAAAAAAAAATGCATAGTTCCTTTTTCTGTTCTTTGATAGTTTTTCTTTTATTCAGTAGTCAATTTAATAGTTGTTTCTTTTCTCTGGTTTATGTATGGCAACAACTAACCAAGTTTTTGAACATTAGAGCTTTCAATATCACTTAATAATGCTTGATCCAATCATAAAGAATCATAAAAATCTTTTCTTTAACAGCTACAAATGCTTTATTCAATGCTCTTAATACACCTTCCAAAATAAGAATCAATCACATGTTAAAATCCTATCAACCTCAAATTTGAAATTCAAATATAAGGCACATGCTAAAAACCATCTTTAACATTTAACCAACATTAAGAGATTTAAATAAATCAATCTCAACTAGTAAGGGGGATTGAATAAATCAAACACATCCTCAAATAACTTAATTTATATATCATCATCAAAATTTAAACCCAACATTCTCCTCCCATTTTGATGATGACTCCATTATGAAACATAATCAACAATTTGAGCATGTCAAAAGAATGTATAAATCAATAATCATTTTCATACATTACATGTTTAACAATAATCAGAGTTAGCAGCAATATATAATATAAGAGTCAAATATATTAAAAAGAGAGGGTTTAGAAAATGTTCCCCCTTAATTCACGAGTTCCCCCTTAATCCTTAGAGGCTTGCTATACTCTCCATTAATCCATGAACTTGCTTTTAGATGAACTCTCCCTAAATTTATAGTCCAAATTGATAAACATATCTTTTCTCCCCCTTCAACATAAAAAAAGGTCAAGTGTAATGCAGAGATAATCCAAAACTCATACCAAAATGTAAGTAAAGATAATTATAACAGAAAAAATAGCATAATATAATTCCAAAAGTATTAAGATGTAAAGTGTTATGATCAAGATAACATGCCAAAATATACAAGATTGGGTAATTACTATACCAAATTTTCATATTTTCAAAATCATATTGAAAATATTTAAAAGATTGAGAAACAGTTTAAGAAAGCATTTTGAAATAAACTTTCAAAAGAAATTTTGAGTGATACTTAAGGGTATACAAGAGCATATTGGTTCTTAATAAAACTATCCAAAAGAACTTTTTTAGCTATTTATCTTCAGGAAATTCAACATTTATCATCAAAACTTGTTGTGGATCTTTTGTGCTTCTTATCACTTGGTATGCCAACTTGAACAACATGGAGGATTTTGAACAACTTTAAGGACCAACAGTATAAATTTCAAAACTATCATTCCAAAGCATCATTAGTCATTGATCATTCAAGATAATCATTTTCATCAAGCCTCTAGAAGAATTCTCATCCCATTCTATTCCTTATAAAAACACTAAGCATATGAAATTTTGATTTAACATCTTCCACAACACTTAACATAACACCACTCTTAAATTCTTGGGTAATTGGGTATGCTAGAAAAGAATTCTCTAACTTCAACTTAGAACTTTTCACTTAAACATGATCTGCCACTTCACTTAAGAACCATAATCCAAAAACACAAAAAGGAACAAATAGTTATCACCAAACCAACAATTTTAGATAATGTGCTCAACAATCAATCAAACAATCTCAGAGAGAGATCAGCAGAGAATCAAACCGACATTATTTCTCAGAGAACTCAATAGTGAACCAAGATCATACTAAACAAAGATGAACCAGGTATAGTAGCCACTATCACTAAGAATTCAGAAGCAAAAACCCAATCAACAACAGATCATACAACCATTTTAGACCATTAAAAAAATCATGCCAAACTAGAGTAAATTAGCAAATATCTCAAACCAAAAAGGCACTACAATTCTATCACAGAGGAGAGCTTAGACCAATATTTAGTAGATCAAATACCCAATACTTAGACCAAAATTCAACAGATAACAACATCGAATAATAATAGGAGTAGCCAAAAAATATGTAGAAAGTTACCGAAAACAATGGAGATTTTGCCAGTGACACGACTTTGAATCCGAAATCATTGTGATCGACACAAATAGACCAAAGTCTCCCAAAATGTAATAAAACCACAGCCAAAATTGACCTATACCCAGATATACCAACAATAATTTTTGTTTGCACATCCATGGCCGATGGTGAACGGAAAACATGGAGGAAGCTTTTCAACGACAAACTTGCATCTTCAAACACGTGTTGCACACTTTTCAATCTAAGAACCAATTGAAAGAGTCAAGTGCTTTTGTGAGTGGGTGCTGTAGAAAACTTAAAAATCAAGAGATTTATTAAACAAAAAGATCTAAAGATTTGAAGGTAACTATTTTGAAGAAAGATTTGAAAGATGAATAGTTGAATATTGAATGTGTGCATTGTGCTTGAAGAGGGAGAAAAAGAGTTTCTAATTTTTTTAAAATAAAATAAAATGGAAAAAGACTAAACCTTCCTTGTAAAAAAGCGTAAAGGACCACAATATCCTTGCAATATGTGTATCAGCGTTTGACATGCATACAAAAGCATGGGAAGATGAGAAAATAAAAGTAGCAATTACCCTATAGTTACTCTTTCTTCAGCTAGTTGCTCCTTTTGCTGACAACTTTAAAACTTGAAAATTTTGAAAGCAAAGCTTAAGAAATATTTGGATATGGTTCCAATGAAGCACTAATGACATATTATTATATGAGCTTCATCATTTTAAGAACTTTAACAAGAAAACACAAAATTAACATAGAATGCATGAAATTGACATAAAGCACATATTATGTTAAAGTCATGAGCAAGATAAAGCACAAGCTAAGACTTTAATTCATGTATATCACGTATGACAAAGTGATTATATGAATAAAATAAAACACATGTTATACCTTTGTATACCTTATCCTACTTTCTTACAATTCTAAAAAATGTTTACCTTTGTAGTATGATTAGCTGGAAACTATAAGGATGTTCCTATTTTCCTTTTTAATGAAAACTTCATTATCTTTACCTTCCTTGCATAGCAACTTACTCAAAGAAAAATAGTTAACACATAATATGCTTCAAATATATATTTAATTGAGTAAAAGTAACAAAGAAGCATGAGTTAATACTAGTTTTATCAACTCCAATGCTTATCCTTTCTCATTGTCTCCAATGTGATAGTTCTTCCTTGTTTGAGCTTGCGGGAGACGAAATTGACTAACTCTTGAGCATCCAATATCAAGGAATCATTGTTCCTTGATGCTTGTCTTCAAGCACGCCTACAAGGTAGATTTCACCTTTGGTACCCAAATTCTCTTGGGTCCTTGGGGGTTAGAACTTAAAGAACTAACCTTAGTGCCTTTAGGAACCCACATCATCATAAAGACATTTTTTTTCATAGCACATGTATGTGATATGTGTCCTTTTTGTCTACAATAGTTACAAGTCATATATGGAGTTGTAGAGACATTTGCTTTCACAAAAAAATTCTTATTGTATTTTTTTACTTTTGCATTGATTAAATCTTATTCCAACTTTATCAAAAGAACATTTTTTATTTTTCTAAGAGAATATCCAAAATTTTGTTTTCCTTTTACAAAGTTGGCAATTTCTTTAGTAAGCTCCTCAACCTTTTTATACAATAAAGCATTTTGATCAATCAATTTTTGTTCATTTTTTGTGAAATGTCTTCTATTTTCAAAAGCTCCACTTCTTTTCTCAATTTTTTAATTTCCACTAAAGCATTATCGTATTTTGATTTCAAGGCAAAATATTTTGAAGACAATTTTTGAGAATTCTCAAGAACTTGTTCAAGCATTTCATTTAGTTCATCATATGTATAAGTAGAGTCTAGATCATTTACTTCATCATGACTTCTTGCCATAAAACACATGTTGGCAACTTATCCTTCATCTTCATGTTCACTTTCCGATAAGGAGTTACCACAATCACTCCAAGTAGAGTTTGCCATCATTGCTTTCTTCTTGGTAGGTTTGTTTAGGAAATTCTTCTTGATGTGAGGGCACTCGGATTTGTAGTGACTAACTTTCTTGCATTCATAGCACATTATTTGATATTTGTTGAACTCTTCATTTGATGGATCCCTTTTAAATTGTTGCTTTCTTTTTTGTTGCTTTCTTTTTGCTTCAAACTACTTCTTGTGGAGTCTGTATAGCCTTTTTGTGATTAAGACAATTTCTTCATCTTCGTTTATTTGACCTCCATCTTCATATTCTTCCTTTTGATAGGTGCTTGAAGTAACTTTCAATGCAACTCCTTTCTTTTTCCTATTTTCATCATGCACTTTATTTAGAAAAGTTAATTAATAGTTTATAAGATTACCTCTTAATTTATCATAGGAAATGGTGTTGAGATCTCTTCCTTCTTGAATCGCAGCCACCTTTGATTGTCATTTTTTGGTGAGGCTTCTTAATATCTTCCTTACTAACTCTCTATCCGTGTAGACCTTCCCAAGGGTATCAAGGGTGTTGCTATGTTAAAGAGCCTCTCGAACATCTCATCAATCTTTTATTCATCTTTCATGTTAAATAACTCGTACTCATGAACAAGCATGCCAATCTTCACTTCTTTTACTTGGTTTGTTTCTTCGTTTGTCACCTTTAACTTATCTTACATTTGCTTGGTAGTTTTGCACCTTGAGATTTTTCTAAAATCGTCTGAATTTATGGCACAGTAGAAGATGTTTTTGGCTTTGGCATTTTGTTCCATCTTCTTCATATCTTTATTATTGAATTCATCTTTAGTCTTCTCTGCCTCTTTGCCATCTACCTCTTTCTTTGGAATGAATGGTTCATTTTTTTATCATGAGCCACAATTTGTAGTCAACAGATTGAATAAATATTATCATGTACTCATTTCAATAAGTGTAGTTTGACCCATCAAAGTATGGTGGCTTTGAAATGGATTGTCCTTTAATGATGTTTAAGTTCATCAAGTTTCCTGTCATTGAACAAGCGGTTAGACCTTCTAGAGAATTAAGCTCTTGCTACTAATTGACAAAACCAAGAAGTGGACAAATTGGTTCTATAGGGTTCAATAACAAAAAATTTCCAATTTAAACAGCAATTGCAATACAAACACAAGTAAAAGTTGAAAGTAAAGAGGAAAAGGTCGAGGGATATGTACAAACGAATTTTATACTGGTTCAGCCACAATCGCAAACCTACATTCGGTCCCCAAGCAAATGCTCAATATTTTCTTCACTTGTCGAATTTTTTCTTACAAGAACTCCGAAGAACCTTCCTCTACCTTAGTCTCAAAACAGAGTTACAATGATTTCTTTCACCAAGGATACCATCAAACCTTCCTCTACTTCTACTTGACGAAGAGTAACAATATCAAAGGAATGCTACCCACACCCTTTTTTTCTTACAAGAACAATGCTTTAACTCTCAAATGTTATGGTTGCTCTTATCCATGAGGTACAATAGGTTTTGGACTATTTCTCTAGAATGGATACACAACTTTAGAATCAGTTAAGAGGAAACAAAAACTAAGATTGCAAGGTTGCAGCACTTTCTCACTTTTGTTTTGAGTAATTGTGTGTGTTGATCTTCTCCAAGGCTTCCTATTTGTAGTGGAAGGCTTCCTCTTATTTTTCTAACTATTGAAGACAGAGAAAATTAGGGAAAAATAGCCTCTAATTCGTGAGAGTTAATTCCTTGTAAAACATGCATAGATGCTCATTTTGTTCTCTGATAGTTACTCCTTTACCCAGTAATCACTCTAATAACACTCATTTTCTCTAGTTTATGTATGACAACAGCTAACCAACTTTTTGAAGGTTGGAGCTTTCAATCTCACTTAATAATGATTGATCCAATCATAAAAAGTCATAAAAAAACTTGTCTCTAATAGCTACAAACACTCCATTCAATGCTCTTAAAACACCTTCTAAAATAAGAATCAATCACGTATTAAAATCTTATCAACTTCAAATTTGAAATTTAAATATAAGGTACATGCTAAAATTTATCTTTAACATTTAACTAATATTAAAGAATTTAAATAAATCAATTTCAACTAACAAGGGAGTTTGAATAAATCAAACACATGCTCAAATAACTTAATTTATATATCATCATCAAAACTTAAAATCAACAATTTACATAAACTTTATCAAGACAAACCAGTCACAAAACTTATTAGTTACAGTAAAACTAAAGTATATCCAATGACTTGTACAAGAATTTATAAAAATCTTTGAAGAATTTATTTATACAAGCATTATTTTTTAGAAGAAAAAAAAATTACGGTGTTTGCACTAAAATATATTTTGACACTTTTCAATTTAGGTGAAGTTATTGACACTTGTAATTATTATCTACACTCTTTACTAATCAATTATAGTTATATTATTTTATTTTATAAAATTATATATAATTAATAAGAAGTATAAATAAATAATTAGAAATACCAATAATTTCACCTTTTAATCTAATATATTTTATGCATTTCGTCATCACCAGAACTTATGATTTAAAACTATTTGCATTCAAAAATATGTATGCCACTTGAACAATATCGCAGATAACTTGTTGATATGTAGGAGTTTCTAGACTATTCTTTAAATTATGATCTATTTCCACTTTTAGTTTAAAAATAAAAGGAAAATCTAGTAAAAAAATATAAATAAAAGGAAAATGAATAATAAAAATTACGAAAAGAAAAAGAAAGAAGATACAGCAGTGTGCAGAGACAACCAAGGAGAATGGTGGTAAAACACAAACATTTTTAAGATAAACTAATAATAATAGTTTTAAGGCGGCTGGTGGTGCAAAGTGAAGTTGGCAAATTAATTAAGAAGAATAATACTTTCTGTATATAAAGTGATAGGATTAGAGTTTAAAATATAAGTATGTAAAACGTTAAATAAAACTTACTGTAATTAAATAGTACAAATTGGATAAATATAAAATAATATATATGTAAAAATATAAATATATGCAAGTAATATTATTTTCTTCAATTTTTTTATTTGTCGATTAAAAATTACATTAATATTAAGAAAATAATTTAATAATCTTAATTTTAAGAAAAATAATAATTATAAAAGATAATATTATCTTTAAAAAAGAATATAATTAATCAATAAAAAATAATAAAAAGATAAAAGTTAGATAAATAAATACTAAATTTTTTCAAAAGTTAAATAATTAATATAGTATAAAAAAATAAAGGTAAAATTTATATAACATAATTAATTTTAAGTTGAAATTCTAAAACGATATTTAACATAAAATAAAAAAATTTCTAAAATAACAAAATAAAAAAAGTGGAAGGAGTATTTAACTAAGAAATAGTATTTTTTTTGACAAGTTAAAAAAATAAAATAATAATAATAATAGATGGAGTGGCAAAGTTGCAGTTTGAGATAAAGAAAAGGGATAATTGATAAAACCAAGTCTAAAGAGAGTTGCAAGTTGACGATCCACTTGCAAGAAGCACCGCGTAAGGTCCCTGCCATAATTCAGTAGCAATATCTAGCTCTCTCTTCTCTTCGCCTTTCAACCTCACACTCTCCCTCCTAAACCGAAAAAAAAAAAAAGAACAAGAAGAAGAAATGGAAAAAAGAAAAAAATAACACTCTTTCTATTTATGAAAGCGCCAAAACTAATCCAAGTTGGACTACAAAAAATATTAACCCCAAGCCTCACAAACCAGAACTACACTCTGTTTGCCCTCTCACTGTCCCACACCCTCCTCATATATATGCTGTGCTTATTCAACAACAACCAATATATATATACATATATATTCACACACCACCTTACTTTCCCAATAGGCCAAACCTAATATCTTATAGGTTTGGTGAAGAGGAGAGAAAGTGAGAGTGAGAAACATTTATCTTGTTATTATTATATTTACTAAAGATGCCTTGTTCCCTTCAGCTCCACCGATTCAACCCCACCACCCGCGCAGCCACCGCCATCGTCAACGGCGTAAACTGCCCCAAGCAGGTCCAAACTCGCCGTCTATCGCTCTCATCCGCCAAAGTAACCGTCCCCGACACGGTGGCTCGCCACCACGCGCTCGTGGTGGGGCCCAACCAGTGCTGCTCCGTGGTGATCCAGCACATCGACGCCCCCGTCTCCATCGTGTGGCCGGTGCTACGGCGCTTCGACAACCCGCAGGGATACAAGCACTTTGTGAAGAGCTGCCAGGTGGTGGCCGCCGGCGACGGCAGCAACGAGGACATTCGCGTCGGCGCCGTCCGCGAGGTGCGGGTGGTGTCGGGGCTCCCCGCCGAGTCGAGCACGGAGAGGCTGGAGATCCTGGACGACGAGCGCCACGTCATCAGCTTCAGCGTGGTTGGCGGAGACCACCGTTTGAGGAACTACCGGTCGGTGACGACGCTTCACGGCGACGGTGACGGCGGGACAGTTGTCATCGAGTCATACGTCGTTGACGTACCGCACGGTAACACGAAAGAGGAGACGTGCGTGTTCGTGGACACCATCGTGCGGTGCAACTTGCAGTCACTGGCTCAGATCGCAGAGAACATGGCCAGAAAATAGCGTGAACACTGAACACTCAAAGTGAAAGTGAAAGTGAAACCTCTTCTCTTACCTTCATTCATTTTCTTTCTCTTTCTTTTACTTCTTCTTCTTCTTTTACTATCTTTTATCTTTTTAAATCAATGGATTATGTCTTCCGGGTTTTTTTTTGTTTCGAATATGGGTTCGGATCTTGTATCCTATAGTTGTATCATGGACATTAAGGACATAGATACATGCGCCTGTATTGGGAATTGATATGGCTGGGTAGACGGTAGACCAGTAGGTGTTTTTTTTTGGAGGACTCTTAGTCAGACGACAATGGTAGAATCTGATATATATTAGTACTATTATATATGATGATATGTTCATAATCATATATAATATATGTAGTTCTATCTTATCTTCTTTTATTTTTCTATTCTGCCATTCATTCTGATCGAGGACTGCAGCCGCTTCTTTTGCACCAACTTGATGGTTGTTCGTTGTCAACTAGCATTCATCTTTAATGTTTGTGTAAATTCCTTTTAATTTATAGCAGAGTTGATAATTATCTACGAATTAAATGATTGAGTTGATAATTATCTATGAATTAACTGGTTGTTATATATATATATATATATATATATATTTGTTGTTAAATCGTTTGCTTTGGGGATTTCCCCCCCCCCCCCCTTTATATTCACTATTGCTCATACATATATGGATACCTATTCAATTTATTTACATTTTCTTATTAACAAATTAATTTGCAATTATTTTGCTTCCTTATGACTTCTCTTACTACTTTTCAATTTCAATTACAGCTGCTCATATATGTATGAAAACCTTATTCTACACGCAACAAATATATTTAAATTTACAAAAAAAAGAAGAAGCCTACATGAAGGCTCTCAAATTGCCAGAGAAATATGAGGTTCAATAATTTTATACAAATTAAACAAAAAACCATAAACCTTAAGTATTAATAGCTCACAAATATTCAACTTCAAATTAAATTCAAGAAAAATTGTTTAGTTCATCGGTTTTGTACTTAGAAGAAAAAAGTTCATGAGCCAAGTTTAACAGTTGATTCTTTTCTAATTTGGATTTTTTTTTAAAAGTGTATTTATTGTAGATGAGATAAGATTTAGATGCATATATAAGATAAATAATAAATGAGTGAGATACCAAGGTGCAATATTAAAGTCTTGTGAGTAAGTTTTTTTAATACAAATATTTATATCAAGATTCTGATTATATGATAAAATTTACATTGGAGGTTCTAATGTACTCCTAAAGGGTTTTGGTATCTCTAAGTGGATATAAAATATGGTTAATTTAGTTAGATAAATAATTAATTACATTATTTTTATAAGTGATTAAATCAGTTATAATTTTATGATTAGTAATATGTAAATAAATGATTAATTTTGGTTTGATAATTAATTACTAATATATGTGTAGGACAATGGGACCCAACTTACGAACAAAATATATGAGTAATAAGAGAGATGCAAAACCACATAGTTATCTTCGTGATAATTGTGTGTGTATAATGAGGTTGTGTGGTAATAGATCAAAGTTTAGTTTAAGGAAAGAAAGTTTTAACTTCATGGGATTCATTTATAAAGTAGGAGAAATTTTTTTTTAAACTTGAAGTATCATAATTAAGTGCATCAGATTAATTAAGATTTAATATTTTTATTAATTTTTGTAAAATTAATTGTATAATATAAAAAATTATAAAAATATTAAATATTGATGGATCTGGTACACTCAATTAAGTACTCCATGTTTAGACAAAAAATTTACTATAAAATAGAGGAGCATGTGATTTATGAATTATGGGCATACATATATAGGCATAAATTCGAATACTTACTTTGTCAATTACTTGATTACTTTGTCAATTACTTGAGGCTACATTACAAAAATATCATGTAAATCTCTTAATTGGCAAGGACAACTTGCGCTTAGCCATATCAAAAAGGTGGTTTAATACATGAAATACTAATCTATTGTAATATTATATAACTTCAAAGAGGATGATTGCTCTTAATCACATTTTTTTATTTACATAAGTCAAGAATTGAACTTTTAACAATATGTTTAAAGTGTTTTAGTTTAATTATTACTTAGACTAATACTATGTTAATATCCGTAAATTGATTTAATCATCACTTAACTTAGAAAGAAGGGAATTTAAATTTTTAATCACGTATGATCGAAAGCATACTAAAACACACAAACTATACCGCACATATAATATGTAGATTTTATGGCTTTAAATTGCTTTTTTTCTTATTATCTATTTTATATTATGATCATGGGGGAGAAACTTAGAGTGACATTAATACATTTCAATAAAAAAATATAATTTTTAATTATATTTGAGAGGTTATTATTAAGGAGAAATATTAGTAATATTTTTTAATATTTAATTTATTATTAATTTAAAAATAAATATTATTAATATTTTTTAATAAATTTTTAAATATATGTGATAAATTAATAATAAAATAAATATATATAAAATATTCAAAAGAATTTATTAGTGATATTCTTCTGAAATTCATATCCTCTTTGTAAAAAACAGAAAAGGATTTCAACCATCAAAATTTATTTTTCCCTAACATAAAATATTAAAACAAATATACTTAAAAAAATTTCAACTGTTAGATGAATAACTGCACACCTTTCAATTCTTTTTTTGAGAGGAGGAGATCCATTCCCATTCCTCCGTTATCAAAATGTGGAGTACAAGGAAATTTTTTTTAGTTTTTAATGTCTTGGTCTCCCTTTGTGACCAAAATGAAAAAAAATGTCTTGGTCTCCCTCGGGTTTCGCAGATGGCAGAGAAAGAAAATGAATACATATCTATACTAATTAGACTAACGAGTAACGAGAAATGTCAGCAATATATATTTTTAGATTTTTTAAATATTTATTTTATATATTAAAAAATTTATTAAAAAATAGTAATAATATTTGTTTATGAATTAATAATAAAATAAATATTAAAAAATATTTAAAAGAATATACTGATAATATTTCTGACAATTATATTGGTAAATGGCAAATCAAGACTCATTATTTTTTCTATGGGCGTTTGATCATCATCGTCATCCTTGTTTTTCTTTCTATTGTTTGAGACTTTCAGAAAAAAATCAATCGCCACAAAGCACATACCCGCCGGATAAACCGCCGTAAAGTTTCAGTAGTAAGAAATAACTGCCAAATAAGACCTTGAGGGTGTTAAAGTCACCATAGTTTGCGGTGAAATTGTGACTTCTTTTCAGATTTAATGATATGATACTTAGTTTTATTTATTTTTAAATAATATGCTTATCTAATTAATTAAATTATATAATTATATAAGTATTATCAGTTAAAATTTATAAAATTTTTAATATTTATAGTTATTTATAATATATATATATTTAAAAATATTATTATGTATAAATATTATTAGTTAAAATTAATTAATATTTTTTTATCAATTAAATTTGATAATATTATTAATTAAAAAATATTATATATTTTTAAAAATTCTTTACACACTTACAATAAAAAAATTATAAGGGTTTTTTCTAAAATATTATTATATATAAATATTATCAATTAAAATTTATAAAATTTCAACATGCACAGTTATTATTATTTATAAAAAATATAAGAATTGATATATATTCTTGTAATCTATTCTAATAGGTATTAGTCAATTTAATCAATTGAGAAAAATATTATTTTTAAAAAAGAATATGATTAAGTGTCATATTATCGAATCTGAAAAGAAATGAGTGTAATTTACTCATGTTATTATTGTTCATCAACAGAGATAAAGTATGTTGTATATAATAATTCTTACAATAAATTACTGTATGAGGATTGGCTAACTGATGGTATTGAAAACTGTCAACTAAAGGCTTTTGAGTTTGATGCATGATGGTAAAATTTGATTGATGAATTATTTATAAGTATTATCGTAAGTCTTTATTGATGTTTGTAACATGTCCTGACCTTAAAAAGAAGTAACTTACCCCTCTTTCAAATATTTTTATAAGAAAAAAAAACCTATACTTTTTGTCTTGGAAACCTTAATCTTTTTTATATCAAACAGATTTGGATGTTTATCACAATCTGCATTTACGTGTTTTCAAAAGCTGATTAATATGATCTTTGTAAAATTTAAATCGAGAGTCGAATCTCTAAAAAAGTCAATTTGTGCTACATAAAAAGCACTCACATTCAATATGTTTTTGTTTCTATGTACATGCATGTAAACACAACACAATTACAGTACTGCAGGTAGTAAAGTGCATTAAACCGAAATCCAGTAAAAAAAAAAAAAAGCAAAAACCGAAATCGACCGAGTCTTCTTTTTACGTTTGTCTTCCATCAATTAACACCAAGAGCAGCATGAATTTTTTTTGTGTTTATCCATTCTCAGCGTGGGAGTCGGTGCATGACGGTGGGCATTGATATTTACAAGTTTCTCTGAAGCTTCAATTAATTTTTTCTGGCCTTAAAGCATAGTACTTTAATCCGTATTAGTCAAGAAACGATATCAGATAGAATTGAAACCATGATACGGGAAAAGAATATATACTTTTAGTAGAAATAAGTATTAAAGGAACGTGATTTCTTGTTTTCTTTATAATAAGGATTGTCGTATTTATATATGGATTGCGACGTCATTTTAGTATTAATTTTCTATGGTGGACGGATCAACCTCTGAACTACAACTTGCCTCGGCTGAACTCAACTTGATGTATAAAAAAAGTCAAGTTGGCATTCTTTGTCTCCTCACTAATATTCTCTCTTTTTTCTGTGTTATTGTTATTATTATACATCATACAAATGTGAGCTGTATGGTGGAAGCGATGGATGGAATGGCAAGTTGGTTTGCAAGTGGGCAAGAAGGGCCTTCATTAATGTTTTTTTCACCCTTGCCTTTTCTTTGTTTATACTTTACAATTAGAAAAGAAGTGTCCCATGATGAGTCGTTTTAACGCTCAGGACTTTTTCAAATCAAACCAAGATTTTTCCTTTTTAGTAACCCAATTAACCCTCTCTAATCCCAAAGACTTGGGTACGATTCCATTAGCTGATAACAAAGTTTCCCCTCTCCCCTTCTCTATATATTACATATATTTGGTTGGCGAGTTGGACTTGGAGATTACGGTAAACAAACAATAATAGCGGCATGTCTCTATGGTGGAATGGCAAGTTGGTTTGCAAGTGGGCAAGCAGGGCCTTCATTAATGTTTTTTTTCACCCTTGCCTTTTCTTTGTTTATACTTTACAATTAGAAAAGAAGTGTCCCATGAGTCGTTTTAACGCTCAAGACTTTTTCAAATCAAACCAAGATTTGTCTTCTTTAGTAACCCAATTAACCCTCTCTAATCCCAAAGACTTAGGTACTATTCCATTAGCAGATAACAAATATTCCCCTCTCCCCTTCTTCTATTACATATATTTGGTTGGAGAGTTGGACTTGGAGGTTAAGGTAAACAAACAATACTAGCGGCATGTCTCTAGCTACCTAGAAATTAATATAATGCATGATGTAGGCAATTCACTGAACAAAAGTAAATAATTACTAAATTCTGAAAGTTTTTACTGTATATTTTAATTTGTTTTATTTTGGTGAAAAGCACTTCTAGCTTTTCACCAAAGTATGAATTTAAATGCATGGCTAAAACTTCCCTTCTTTCGATTTTGTTTTACCCTCCGCCAGAAAAAAAAAAAAGCTTGACAGAAACCGTTAAGTACGTGAGAGAGCAAAATTTTAAGGTTTATCTGGGGTAGTACATATATGCATATAAATATATATAATTAATGCCTTACCACGGATGTCATGTGTGATGGTGTGGCAAGAAGAACCCGTTTGTATGTTCCTTATCAGCCACACATAAAGCACTTATCTCCACTTAGATTTCGCTCTTTTATTAGCAATTACCAAGAATAATATGCAGGTGCCCTCAGCAAGCATAAAGATTTAAAATGATTCACATGCGCATGATACAAGAGGATGAGGTTGATAGGCGACAGAAACCATCTAGAGTGGGGCAAAACTGCACATGGAAAAGGAGAATTTCCTCAACCAAACAAATTAAGGAGGAAGGGAATCTTCCATATTCACCTCTTTAAGATAAATTCGTGATAGTAGTGCACATGCTTATCAAATATGTATGCCATATTACCCATATATATGTTCATATCTATCCTGTTATAAGGCATGCAGCACTTACAAAGTTGCAAACCCAAAACTGTAAAATGGATATGAAAAACTCATTTTAGTTAAAATAAAAGAAACTAAACTTTTTGAACCTTATTAAGATTCGCACGGCATGTACTTTTATTTGATTCGAATGTGGAAAATAGAGGTATGGATCGATCCACTAGGCTGCCCTATGAACCTTTAACAATTTACTTGCTAATTAATTGCTCCTATATTTCCATCCATTGTTCTGTTCTTCTCTCCTTCTGTCTTTAATTCAATTAGCGATGTGGTGGACCTGGTATATTACAGGTAAATATTGTGTTTGGAGAAATATAATGTTCGACCTAATTAAGACTCACTATACATAAAAAAGTTATACCATAGTGTAAGTGAATAATTAGTACTATGTGAACAAATTTTGTATCTACATGTGCGATTATTAGATGGAGAATTTCAACGACTGAATTGAGCTGAAGATCTGTAGGAATTTGATTCAACAAAGTGCGTTTAGGAGAAAAGATTCTCAATTTCATGATTCTAGACAGTTGCATTTTAGTATAAGTTCATAAATTGATTTCATTTGGGATGGAATGGACTGTTTATCAAATGATTAAAACTTAAGTAAGGTATTTGCTTAAATTAAAATCAAATAGTATTAGATCTCAATCCAAGTTCCATCTCTCAAACATGATTCTCCTCTCATAAATGCTAAAACAAATGGTCTCTACATATGGCTGTACCCATAACATAACTGGGCTTGAAATCCATATATTAGTTTCCTCTTAATTAATTTCAGTATCTAAGGCCCACTTATAAGATGTATCTTGAAAGTTGAAAGTTCAAACCAGGCCCAATCTTTTGGTACAACAACTATGTAAAAGGCCAAATTAAAAGAAATTGACCGTATATATTCTGAATTGATTTGAGCCTAATAAAATTAAATGAAAACTAAATACTAAAAGAGAAAAAGGTGATATCTGGATATACAGAACACTGTAATTTCTTACCGTTTGTTGATTCTCTCAAAAATTTAAAGGAGTCTTCAGAAAGTTTCTCATTCACGTGAGAGTCTAAAAAACAACATAAAGGCAATTCAATGCAGGATAAACTGTGCACCTCATGTTGATGAACAAAAAACCAGCAAAACTTTGAATTTGGCATTTCAGCTACAGGGGAAAAAAAATCAATTTAATTTTCTCATATATTTTTTCTCCTCCTTTTTGAATGGCAACTATTATTGTATACAAATCCTCTTTCTTTTCTTTGGTTCTTCCCTTTTACCATCCCAGATATCAGTTGCTAACAGAACAAAGATTAATGGCCGCATGCTAAACCTTCCCATTTACAATTTGACGTGCCATATACGGAATGACCCAAGAGAACAATAGAGGATCTCTTCTTTTTGAAACACTTTCAAGGATAAAATAACTTGGCAAACAGAAGCTCATTCCAAGTGTCTTGAAGGCCAGGCAAACACCAGTGCACACAATCAGCGTAGCTAACAGGGTTAGCTAATTGTTCTGGAGTCAATGGACTCCATTGCTTCTTGTAGATTGAAGTGTGTGCATCTCTGCGGTAACTGGAGAGCTGGGTGATGTTGAGAAATGTAATTGGCACTTTGGATTTGCTGAACACTTCTCCAATCACTTGCATTATACTCTTCCTACAGTCAGAGCCCCAGTATGTGGGATCATCAATCAGAGTTGTTTTGTTGTAGCAGTTCCCTCCTTGTTCATCTCCCCAGTCTATGCCCCTGCCATATATTTTTGAAGTATTAGGACTTCAGGAGTATTCATGCATGGGATGCAGAGGAACCCTTGCACATTTAAGGAATATTGGAATTGAGAGATTCTTATGTTTTTTGGAGTAAGAAAAGATTCTTACTATTTATCATTGAATCTGTATCAGCTACAGCGTTAAAATTTATAATTAAAGTGAGAGACATTAATAACGTATAAAATTGATATGTTACGCATTTAATCATATATCTAAAAATTTCTTCATTGAAATATGAAATTTTTTTTGCATAAATTTAAAACACTTAAATTATATGCACTAGGTCAATCATATCATTAATTATGATATATTATGACAATTAATTACTAATTAATTATAACAATTATATATTAATTATGATATTATTAGTCTAGTTAACCCTTCTTTAGGTTTATGAAGAATTTCCCTGAAAGATGACCATCCCTGTGTATTGTCCTAGTACATAAAATTATGATGGTGATACGTGTGTCTTTTGTGTGTGTGTGTGGTTGGGTGCATGTGTATGTGAATTATACTCACTTTCCATGAGAAGGTGACATGCTGGTGAAGAAGACTCTAGTTTTCTTTGGGTCCATGTTCAGCCTCACCCATCTAAGCATACTTTTCATAGCCATACGATAAGCATCCTCTGTTGAGAGCTCAACAATCTCTTTTACTTCATCATCAAAAGATCCAAGCCTGAATATTTTAGGAGAGATCAGGTATTATTTTTCAAAAGCCATTGGAAAAAGAAATGAGAGAAGGCTAAGGAAATAGCTGTTTCAATACAAAGGAGGAACATACAAGATCTTCATCTTCAAGCCAGTCATCCACCAAAGATAAGTGTTGAATACCAAAATGTCAACACCTTTCCAATGCCGGCCATGCTTATTGATTGAACCCTTTCTGACAATCCTATCAGATATCCTATGAACGACAGCATTGTCCGAGTTCGATTCAAGAAGAAAAGGTGCCCAATAAAACTCAATTGTGGCATTGTATTCCTAATTAATTAAACACAGCAAAATGAACAGACAGAAAAGGGGAGGCATAATAATGCAGCTAAAACTAGAAAATACTGCAAAGTGCATAAACCAAAAGGTACTTTACCTTGGCTGTGAATACAGTGAGTGAATCAAAGGTTTCCATGGATTTGGCATCTTCAGGAATGAGCTGATGGAGAAGGCATACCAAAGAGACATACTGACCGCGGTTGAGGGAGTCTCCAACAAACATCATCCTCTTCCCACGAAGTGTTTCAAGCATCAAGCTGGCATTGAATCTGCAGTATTGGTCACAAGAAGTATGTTACATTTGTAATTTGGTACAATGAATCACTGCATGATCACTTGGGTTGAGATCATTGTAATTTGGGCATCAATCATTGCAAAAACATTTGTTGATACCTTGAAAATTTAAAAAAAAAAAGGTATGTACTACTACACTCAATCCTCTACAAAACTTCTAAACATAGCCCCAATAGTTTGTTCTTTAAAGAATTAGAGTGATTCAATAAAGGGTATTAAATTTAAGGGCAATGGATAGAAAGACCCAAAAATTAAAGTAGATGTCATTTCATTTCAAAAACTAGATAAGAAACCATTGTTGTTTTGCCGAAATTGAAGAAAGATTAATGTATTTTACTATTTTCTTTTTTATCTGTCAATTATTTCTCCTAGAAACAGTGAGAGTGAGAGGTATTTGATATCTGTACGGTGTTTACCTCAAACCTCCTAGCTCAATTGAAAGACCCTGATGTATTTGGTTCTTTGGTCCATAGAAGATCTATTAGGACTACCAAGTATATAATCCTCTCGTTTCCACTGTTAACTACATGTTTTTTATAGAGATGGAGCTTATGGATTATATTATTAAAACTCACTGTCAAAGATTCTCCCAATTAAGTACAGAAATTGACTTCAATCCTGGAACAAGTTATCTCCCTCTAACTTCTTTAATTTATTATTATGTGTTTATTAACTCAATTAAATAATATAAATAAATAATAAAATAGACATATGACAAGAAATTAAAAAAATTAGAGAGAAATAACTCCTTTTAAAATTGAAGCCAAGTTTTGTTCCCCAATTAAACAATTTAACACCTAGGAGATCCTAAGAATTTCAGCTATAGAAAAATAGTCATTTCATTATCTATCCAAATAAAAAAAAGAGCCATTTCATTATTAGAAAGTCAATGATCTAAACATAAATCTGAAGAAATTATTGGTTGCACATAACACATTATTTTTATACACAATTATAAAAAATTAGAGAGATAATTTTTTATGATGAGTAAATTTAATAAAAAAAATTTCTCTAATTTTTTATCTATGATATATAAAAATAATGTATTATATCTACATATACACAAGAATATATCAGAACCCCTATTTCCATACGAATTGCGTTCAAATTTGAAATAATTAATGAAATTTTTTTTCTCAAAATCAACACATTATTTTCAAATACGACCCAATCAATACAAGATATTCTTACAATAATACTATAAAAGCTATAGCCGGTTAATTAGTATACACTGATTAGTCCAATTTTATATTTAAAAAGAATTTATAGCTTATTAATAAATCCTTCAATTACTCAAAGAAAAAGTATTAATTTGAGTTGATAAAATAATAGTTACTTTTGCTTTTTTTATTTAATATATTTATTTTAATTAATTAAGAAGATTTATTAAAAGACATAATTTAAGTATAAATGTATTATTATTTTTGTGTAAATAATTAGGATTTAGGAGTTAGTGATGATTGTTAAGTAATCATACCTATCCTTAGTATTGTAGTTAAGATTGGCTTGGTATCATATGCGGCCACCGCGATTATGTAAGCATAAAAATATCATTATGTGTGAGGTTGTTCATTGTTGCGAATTTCCAACACATCGGTTCGAGAGTCAATGAGTAGGAGGGATCGTCCACCATAGTCTGGCAGCAGCCGGCGGAAAAGGTAGACAAAGGTCAAAGAGAAACTGTCCTACAAAAGTACAAAGTACAAACACAAACGGTGTGGGTGCCTCCATGGTTTCATTCATCCTACAAATGTATCTTGGTTTCGATACGTACCACATTGATGGTCGCATTCAATACGGAATTCGCATTCCAGATGTAAACTTGACAAAAAAAGGACACAATTTTATGTAGCTGGCCCTTTCACTTTATAATAATAATAATAATAATAACTAGTGGATTTAAAGGCACTTATCCTATTTTTTACTTTTTGTTTATATAATTATATCATAAATTAACTCTATATTTTATTTATATAATTTAATCTTATATTTAATCTTATATGCTGTTTTATGATGAATGAAAGGACAACCAAAGAGTAACAAAAAGAGATGAGAATCACTTGTGTCATTTTTTATTTTTTTTTCTTGTTTTTTTATTTAAATTTTGATAAGTGTTTTAAATTTAATTATATATCACATTCTCATTTAATTTATTTTATATTTCTCAAATTTTAAATAAAAAAGGCAGAGAAAGAGACAGAAAATTAGGATAGATAATCTCCTTCCAGCAGAAGGATGGGGTGGGAGTCGTAGGAACGTGTAACTGTGTACATGTATGGGAGTGAAAGTATGAAACTGTCTACAAAATGGGGTACTATGTTTATTATTTTATCCTTTTATATATATATATATATATGTGTGTGGAAAAATATATAAGACTGAAAAAATGCAAAAAAAAATAGCAATTATGGAAGAATATAACGTAGACACGAAAATAGCCATCGCCATTATATATCTTTATAGATAACCAATGAAAGTTGAAACTACCATCTTCATAGTCCTAGACGTGTGTCCTCCGTGCAACATCCGCCACACCGGAACCCGTCCAACATATCGACCCGACCCACCAAATACTTGACCCGTTAAAAATAAAATAAAATAAAAGTGACTTACATGGGAAGATCGCAACCGTGAGGTTGCCACCTCCAATGCTGGTACTCCTTATCGGGCCGCCCGTGTTCTTGACAAGTCAATTGCGGCTGTATGTACGGACAGTCCGATTCCTCGTACAGCGGCCGAGTCAACTCGTCCCGAACCCACCTCCCGCTGAACACGTCGCAACCTTCCTCCGCTTTCCCCACCGTAAACGGCAGTTTCTGCCGCTTCACCCTCTCTTTTCAAATAAACACAACACAACAAAACCCAATTCAGCTGAGAATACGAAATGACATAAGATAACAATAACCGTGCTGAGTGAACTCACCGGGTGGGGAGGAGAAATGTGTGTCGGGTTTGGGGTAGAGTTGGAGCTGTTGGCCGAAGATGCACATGAAATCCTCGCCATAGAGGACGGCGACGAAGAGGATGAAAGCTAAAAGGGTGAAGAGGTAGGGAGAGAGGCGAGGCTTGGTTCTGAGGAGAGAGGAAGAGGGTGAGAATGGTGGCTTCATTTGCATACACCAACCTCAACCAAACCAAAAACCCAACCCAACCCAACCCGGTTGTGTTTGTTGGATTCTTTCGCCTCTCCCAACTTACTATTATTTACATTAATATAGCAAACTATTCTGTGTGGAAGGAAGGAGGCTGAGGATAGAGACTGGAGAAATCAGCTTTTGTATGCATTTGTCAAAGAAGGAAAATTGGAAATTATTAAGCATCAGCTTCTGTACATAAAAAAAATTGACAATTATTGAATGGAGAGAGAGCAACCGAAAAACCGGCTGAATGAATAAAACAAATAGACGCAATTTAAGATAAAAATTTGAAACTTTTACCTTCAATATATATATATATATATATATATGACTAAAATATTTAAACAAGCTATAAAACAGATATAATAGGAAGAAGAAATAAGTTGAACATAAATGAACTAAACAGTATATCATATTAAACGAAAATTTCAGCAATAGAAATATCTTGGTGATTTTTGTTAATACTCAAATAAAAAAAAATTTGAGTGCTATAAAATGATGAAAACATTCAATATGGATGTCACTAATTTATTTGACATTAAATATGATTTTTATCATAACGCGTGTGTGAGATATCATGAATTTATTTATTTTTTAAGAACATGGGTATTCCCATATTATTTGGGTATGAACCTAATCCCCATTTATATGTACGCATGTCGTAGTCAAAGGGTGTTTTCAGTAAAACTAAAATCTTTGCATTATAGGTAAAATCCTCCCATAAAGCTCGCCAACTAAATCACACCTTGTGGTAAAAATATTTATATTTTTTTTGTACAAAAAATTTAGTGTGAGGAGTGTTAAAATAGGCTAAATTTAGTGAGCAAATTTAAATAACTTTGACAAAATATGAAGGCGGGACCAACAAATTAAAATAGAAACAAAAACAAAATTTAGCCCGCAATAGACCAATCTGATTTAATTTGATCTGACGCAAGCTGAGCTGACCAATGAGTTCAAAAAATAAGAAAATTAACTATTAATATTATTAAATTTTCTTTTTTTTAATTTTACTAAAATATCATTTTAAATAAAAAAATATTTATTTTATGTAACAATTAATTTAAAATATTTTCATACAATTAGTTGAAGTATTTTCATACAAGTAAATAATTAAATAAATGATCTAAAATTGACATTTTTATATTCTAATTATAAGAATAAAAAAAGAAAATGTGGGCCAACAAATCAACTTGAATAACCTGTACCTCGTAGAGAACTAAGCTAAACTAGCAATTTACTAGCTCAAAGTATAAATTTGACCTGTTACGACCTGAACTTAATTGACACCCCTAGTCCTAATTTAGGGTTAGGGCAGACTTGAACTCAATAAACACTTATATGAGACGTACAAATAACCCACTAGTAGGACCTGTAGGAGGCCCTCGAGTTACATGGGAGACTCAGGAAAACTTGAGACTTGAAGTTATAGGTTTAAGTCTCAATGGCACCAATGTGCTTAAACAAGGACAAAATATCTAATTATTATGAAATTATAAGTTTAAACATCATTATCATAATTGTAAAAACAATAAAAATAATAATATAAGTACTATTTAGCACCTCATTTTAGTGTTTTAGTGTTTTTCTGTTTGGTACTTGATTTTGGCAACTAACTATAATTTTCCTTCCTAAATATGTGAATATTTTTAAAAAGAAAAGAAAAGAAAAGAAAAATCATTCATTGCTGAAGTTTTATATTTTATCAAATACTTAAAGAAAATGGTAAGAAACCTAGATATAACTAGAAAGTTGATAGCGAAGGATATTATATTAATATAAATTATTGAATGAGAAAAACAAAACAAATCTAAAAAAAAAGTTTAAAATCAATTTAAAAAATCTAAGATAGAGTATTAGAATTTCATTATTTATTTTGTGCCCAAAATAATTAAATAAATAATTAAAAAACATATGCTCGATATAAAAATTGTTAAAAGAAAATGTCTATTAAAAAGATAATATATTATACTTTAAGAATGTTGCAGTAGTAGGTAGAATGGACTAGTAAATGAGAAGTGAAAAGCTACCAGATGGCTGTGGTAGGTGCAACTTGTTCATTTTGTTGTTATTGATAATGTTAATATTAAAATTAATATTTTACCCCCTTTATTAGGAGCATTATTAAAATGATATATAAATAGGTTTCCAATTATTTTACTTTATTATTTGGTTTTGCTTTGCTTGGAAGGAGGCTAAGTACTACTCATTTTGGGCAAAAGTCGGTTATATATTGACACTTGTATGTTGTGAACATTACGTTATTATATATTTAATATTATGAAAATATGGGTCAACCACTGCTATGGTAAAAGGAGACTTAAAAATGGGACGGTATTGGTCAATATACATAGTGGATAGGAGAATGTAAAAATAATTTTTATATTCTTACATCAAATAATATATATATTTATTTTTATATTTTATTTAATATTATTTATTATATATATTTTTTATTATATTTTTATTCAATTACATCTCTTAAAAAATATAAATAATACTTATACTTTTTTAGGGATATAAGATAATCATTTTTCGAAATATACAAAACAATCGGTTGGCCCTTATGGCTTATCTGGTGTAGGACATAGTCTGAACTAATTCATTTAATAAAAAGATTAAGATAATTTTTTTTTAAAAAACTTATTTTATTTAAAGGATTAGACTTTATGCTTTTAGAAAATTCTTTTAAGTCTAACGAGTTAACTTATTTAATTATATATATTATAACTTTAAATTAATATAATATTTTAATATTTATATAATATAATTATTAATTTTATAAATAATATAATATTTTTAAAGTCTATGCTCATTTGCCTATATAAAGGCTTAGGCTACTTAACCTATTTCGTTAGTCTATTTAAAATTTTTGTTATAAAGTAAGTCTTTAAATAAATTTTTAGATTAGATCAGACTAAATTTTAAAGAATAACTTATATCAAGTAAATAAGTCATATCCAGACTTTGTATTTGAGAAACAGGCTAGAGCCGTTTAAGATAAGGTCTGAGCTGACCTTATCCATTTTCATCCTAATAGTAGATAGTCATATAGTTAAAACATCTTGAATATAAGTTTCTTTTATTAAAATTAATTTGAATTTTAATAACATAAATATTCATATATAACAATCATGTTAAGGCATGCTCACTTGTATTTTAGAGAAGTTACATATAATTTAAAAAGAGTAAGTTGAAGTGGTAAGCAACTATGATCTCTTAAGATGAGAACATACGTTCAAATCTTAAGAAAATAAATTTTGTGAAAAGATTGTATAACCTTTATACTTCTGCAATTGAATAAGAATTAATCTAATAGATAGTTACATCAAAATAGAAAATTTACATATTAACCAGTTAATTATTTAATTTTTTAAAGTTAATCTACATTTCGCGTTAAAATAAATTTGAACTATCACTAACATTTCATAACTTATTTTGATATTTGTCCGTTTTCAAAGACCGTCAACTATGCTGATTTGAAAATATGTTTGTTTCTACTATCATTTTTTCTCTAAGCTACTTTTATAAAAAAAAAATTAAATTTTCTGTGTATTTAAAATAATAAAACAAATACTATTATAATTGTAATTGAATAATTATAATTTATTTTAAATAGTTTTACGCTATTATTTCTCTCTTATTCATTCTCCACATTGATTAGAGAAACGCCAAATTGAGGTGAGCTGATGTATGCTATTGATTGAACAAGTGGTCCTCATCACAATCTTTAGTCCAACAACCTCACTTTCCACACCTTAATTTTCCAATTAAGTTTCCTTGCTAGGTAAGTTCTAATTAGTAATATGGGAAGATCACGTGCTACTAATATAGCAGAAAATTCACTCTCTCTCTCTCTCTCTCTCTCTCTCTCTCTATATATATATATATGAAATTATTAACCTTTACATCTTTCACATTTTACTTTGAACAAGAAGTTTTATATTTAAAAAAACATAAATTAAATGATATTTTAGTCATTTAAATTTTTACATCAAAATCAAACTTTTAATTTTATTTTGATCTAATGATTTAAATTAGCTTATTTAAATTAATGGAGGGTACATTATTGAAGAAAGAAAATATTTGAATTCTATTTAAATTAAAAGAGAGAAAGACTTTGTTATTAATTCTATTCTTTAACTTTTTTTATTAAATTATACCTTAAAATGTTTTAAAATATTATATATAAATATATATATATATATATGAATTTGTTTATTAAATAAATAATAAAAAGAATAAAGCATACAACGTATAAAATAATTAAAAAATGAATTTTAAATGGAAAAAGTTGAACACGTTATATTAAATTATATATTATAAATGCAGCTGAGTTTTATTATATTTATATATATTATTATGTAAATATTTTTTTTTATATTTTATAACATTTTCTTATAAATTTATGTAAAAGAATTATCATATATATATATATATTTGTATATGTAATATTTTTATAAAATAAATAAAATTATTATTCTTTATTTTTTAATAAGAATCAAATTCTCTTGCATTATTAGAATTTGTGTTAAAAATTTCTTTCTACATTAAATGTGATAATCTTAAATTACTAAAATACTTATAGGATTAAGTTATTTTGTAAAGAAATAATTTAGTATTTTTATCCAAAACAAAATGTAAAGGTTGCTAATCTCTACACGAAGGTGTTGAGGTTATCAATCTTCAAATATATATATATATATAAATTCCGATATGTAAAAGTGCATTGTGCACTTGTGGTTGGCTTAGCTAAGAGCCTCTGTTTAATTAGGGTGATTCTAATCGCTCATAATACATTTTCTTCTATAACGTGATAATATATCATATATATTCAACTCTATCTGTCATGTTGATAATTATACTAGTATGCGTAGCACTAACAAAAAAGAAAATAAAAGAGAAATAATTACAACCACTACGAACTAGACAGAAGGGTGTAACGAAGAAGAATGGTGGGTCGTGCGGGATCCAGATGGTGTGATACTGCGAGAGGAGCAATACCTCTGGTGGTTATAAATGTTGCTTGGCTTCAAAGCTAAGGGTGCGTGGAAGATTGCTAATCATAATCACTTCACTACCCCTTTTTTCATATACAATTATTGTACCAAATAAACAAAAAGGTATCAACAAGTATGACCATTTTTTTTTAATGAATATGGTTTTGGACTTTAGGTGGAGGTTGATTAGGTATTAGGTCACATTTAGCTTTCATTTGGAACTTTCCTGCTTCGTTACTTTAATTCTCACCAAAACAAAGAAATTTCGGACTCTGCAGGTATATATTATGTAGCTGTTGCTGTGTGTTGGACATTCAGAAAATGTTAAAAACGATGGATCAACTAAAAACAAATAAACTAATTAATGATTTGTTCCAAGTTTCCAACTAATGATTCCTAATTCATTATTCTCTTGCAAATTATAGGCATTTAATAAGTGGTTCCACTTCCATTTATTATATATAGTATGGTCGAGTTTGGTTTGGAAGTAGTCTACGCTTGAGCTCACACACATTAAGTATATATTATTCCCTATAATACGTTGGTTGGGCTTCCACAGGTTTTTTATCTACACAAATTGATTCTTACATAGTTTAAACGATACTATATCAAAGTTGTTGATCTCAAATACTGTTGTTTACTTGATGAGCGACACTATCAAGTCTTTTTATATTGTGACTCTGATTTTATATATAGTTGTTTTCCATCCTGATTAATAAAATATTTATTAAAAACCTATTTATGTGTGACTCACTTGGCAAATTGAATCTTATAGGCACAACTTATCTCATGTTTAGTTGAAACTCACGAAAAACATATTATGAATTGAGGTAAATTGGGGTCCAAACAATGATTAATCCTACACCCAAATAATATAAAAGCATCTGTGTACTTAAAAAAATTATATTGAAAATTTGGCTTTGCTAGTAACACTTTGGTGACTACTTGATTATAGACACTTTCATAACTTCTCTTCTCGCATTGCCTAGAGCTACATTTTTGTTTTTGTTATTCGAAACAAAACATTATTAATTTGAATCTAAAGATAATAAAAACTAATATTTTCAAAATCAAATCAGAGATTGAATCGATAAGATCTCTGAGTTATGGTTCAATTAATTTAACTAACTAAATTTATGATTAAACCGTAAATATTGTTCGAATCGAAAATATGATCAGGGTTCAATTAGTTTAATTGATCGGTTCAGTCCAATTTTTAAAACACTAATGAGAAGTTGAAAACCATGGATATCATTGGGACTAGCTAGTAACCCAAATAGCTATTTCCACACACATTCATGACTTTGCAAACCCATCTTATTGGCTACCTAAGTCCATCTTATTATATAAATGAAATTGCAATTAAGGCTGTGTTTGGTATAATATATAAAAAAACTTAATAGTATTTAATTAATATTATTAAATTTTATCAAGTGTTTGACGCACTTACCTAATAAGATAATGAAATAAAGTCAAACACTTTATCTTCATATAACATATAAGATTATCCTCTCTCTTAGCTCGGGATAAAACTTGATAGGATAATTTTTCTCACATAACTCCACAACTTTCCATCTCTTTCCCTCTGCCATCTACGATCACTATTTGTTTTATGTCAAACCACCACAGGACCACCGCGATGTTTGTTGTCGGACCATTGTGCTAGTCTTTGTTGCTGGACCACTAGCGTCAAAGAGATGGTCTATCTCGTCAGCTTCTTCCCCATAAACATGCACTGTTCAACTTCCACTATAACATCTCGTCAGTCTCATTAGTTTGTTGTCAGTCTTATCAGTCCCATACGTTGGGAGTCCTCACTCAAAATCAGAAGCTTAATTTTTTCGAAGCCAAAGAAGCATGGGTAGAAGATGGGGCTTCTTTTTGGGACGAAGGTGCTCGTTTGTGGGTTGCCGACGACTTCTACATGGCTACTCAGACGAGGTGATTGATTGTGGCTGTTGGGGTGATTGATGGAGAGTTTAGGGGTTTCAACTGAGTTTGTAGAAGGCTTGATTTTCGAGTTTCAGTTAGGGTTGTTGGGGGCTTGATTCATGGGTGATTGAGACAAAATGACAGTGATAGATTGAGCTTCTTGCTTGTCGATGGTTGCGAATTTGGAAAGGTTTGAAATTTCCAAACTTTGGGACACAAATCCGAAAGTGGCTAAACAAGGAAGAGGTGGAAGAAGATTAAATGACACCAATTTTTTTTAATTGAACTGACATCATTGTTAGATTAATAGTGAGGTTAATTTTGTCATGTCAAATATTTATTTGTACAATCATATCATTTATACAATACTAAATACTTGATAGTATAATAGGTTATCAGCACTTTTATATTATTAGATTTTATTATATTTTTTTATTATCAAGTCTTATATTATTAAATGTATTAAATTTAATTTAAAATACCATAAGGCCACCATGGCTCGAACAATCACACTTCATTACGAGAAATTTTTATATACTCTCAGACTAAGACATTTATCTTACTTTGCATTATTAAATAAATATCATATTAATTTTGTGAGTTATTATTCTTTTTATTTAAATTATATTTTTAATTACACTTTAATAATACTTAAATAATAATATTAAAAATATAATGTAAATAAGAGATAAAAATAACTCACAAATTTAATATAATACTTATTAAATGATACAGAGGGAAAAAAAATATTTTCCTCTAAAAACACCTAATAATATCTCCTGCGCTACACCGAGCGCAATCAATCAAAATTCACAATGCCAAGTACTGAGGCGTGTTGGCATGTGAGAAGTTGATGACATCAGGATCTCATAATGGCTCCATCGTGGTGCATTTGTGCCACAGGCCCACAGCCAAGCGCCCCAGCCCACCTCATCATTATTAGGCTAAACTAGGTTCGACACTTATTGAATCTAGCTACCTCTACTGGCCTATCAACTTAGACAACGTAGCTTAGGCCCAATATAAGCTATAGACTGTAGATTGCAGGCCCATTTTTAGTGGACCTGTTAGATGAAATCCACAAAATAATTTCGTTGACAGGTTTCCTTCCTTCGAAGCATAGGCACATTGCCTTCTCGCTATATTACCTGGACGTATGTCAACATCACATTTAGATTATATTTAAATATTTAGTAATTGATAAAATAAAATAAAATGAAATACGATAGGATGAGATAAAATAGAATGAAATGAGATAAAAGTATCATTCTATTATTTAGATATTTTAAGATAAAATAGAGTAAAATTTCCATTCAACTGTTTGAGAAGTTGATGAAATGGTAAGAGTTATAATTTTATTTTTTTAAATTACCCTTATTATAAAGACACTAATTTTAAGATATGATGTTAATATAATAAAATCTTAATAATAATAATAATAATAATAATAATAATAATAATAATAATTTCATCCTATACCTCTCGAATTGGAAGAAGAAAAAATTGATAGTTTTTAATGAGATGTGATGAAATCTATCTTATCTACTTTCATATTATTTTATCTTTTTTAACATAACCAAATAATAGAATTAACTCTATTTCATTTTATTCTCTTTCATTCCACTCAATTCCATCAATTTAAACATAATCTTATGAGTTTAATTTTAATATCTTGTTAGTGTATAATTTTTTTTATTATCATCTAATTTAAAAAAAAAATTACGCGTGAATCAAAATTAAATTCTTAAAATGTTGACATCTTTCCTTACTTTGTAGTCGATTGCTAATCAAAATTTGAAGTTATATGCATATTCTTCGTTACTGTAATGGTGAAGCCATTGATGATTGATGGTACTCTATTTTGGAAGAGATTTAGCACACTAAATGATATCAAAGTCTGGTGACATGCACTATGGTTTCGTTTTGGTGCAAAGAATGAAATCCTATCAAATAAGAATTGGAACAGGAATTGGAATTGATAAACTAGAGTGAGAATTATATTTTAATTTTATAATTTGGTATGATGTGATATAATATGAAATGTAAAATAAGGACTTGTTTGAAAAAATTAAAAATTATAGATTATGCTGATAATTGATTATTGTTATAATCGATTTATTTTTATATTTGGATACATTAGCTGTAAAACAATTTTAAGCTAATATGATTTATTTGAATGATATAAAAAAGAATCACTTTTATGCATAAATTATTAAAATAAATATAAAATGATTAAAAAAATTATTTGATTGAGGGCAAAATAGTATTTACATATCTAAATGTAAGTGTTAACTTTATCTATTTTGTTACTTCTAAAAATTTGGTGTATTGTGCTCAGCAACAGGTATTACAATCTGTATGCGCAGCAAGGGTGAACCCGAGTTTCAAATTGACTTGGAGATAGAGAAAACAGCTAAGAGTTTAAGGAAGAGAACCAAAGAACAACGTGCTTTGACCCAACACTTTGAGTTAGGCTTCATGGTTGATCTTTTCGTAAATGATGAGGAGCAGCCTAGTATGATTGACATAGCAAATGACAAAGAGAGGTCCATCAGGGATTATGCAGTCTTTGATCCCCAAATGATGAATACTGGGATAGTGAGACCAGCAATAACTACCCAGTAGTTTGAATTCAAGCCTGTGATGTTTCAAATGCTTCAAACTGTTGGGCAGTTCAGTGGCGCTCCTACTGAAGATCCTCACTTGCATTTAAGGCAATTTCTGGAAGTGGCTAGCAATTTCAAGATCCTTGGAGTAAGTGATGATGCATTCAAATTGAGACTTTTCCCTTATTCACTGAGAGACAGAGCAAAGACTTGGTTGAACTCTTTGGAACCCAATTCAATTACTACTTGGAATGGATTGGCTGAAAGGTTCCTGACAAAATACTTCCCTCCCACTAAAAATGTCAGAATGAGGAATGATATTACTTCATTTAGGTAGAATGATGATGAATCATTGTATGAAGCATGGGAGAGGTTTAAAGATCTGTTGAGAAAGTGCCCTCATCATGGCATTCCTGTATGTATTCAAATGGAAACGTTCTACAATGGATTATTACCTCCTTCGAGGTTGATGTTGGATGCCTCTTCTGGAGGTGCTCTTTTGACTAAGTCTTATAATGAAGCTTATGAGCTAATAGAAAGCATAGCTGCCAATAGTTATCAGTGGCCAACCAGCAGAGCAAATTCTTCTAAAGGTGGGGCTGGTGTTCATGAAGTGAAGGAGATAACTGCTATGTCTGCTCTGCTTGCTGCCATTACCAACATGCTAAAAAATTTAACTGCGGCTAACACCAGTAAGGAACCTGTTATGGTTGAACCTACTATGGCTCCAGTAAATTCAGTAGCTTGTGTTTTCTGTGGAGGAAGGCATTTGTTTGAAGAATGTCCTGATAATCCAGTGTCAGTGAATTACGTGGGAAATAGAGGGAACAGTTCTTTTTCCAATACGTATAATCCTGGCCGGAAGCAACATCCTAATTTCAGCTACAGTAATCACAGCAACACTCTGAATCCTCCTGCTGGTTATGCTTCTCCACATTACCAACAACAGCAACAGAACACTCAGCAGTAGCAGAACCATGCCCCTGCAAAGGAACCATCTTTGGAAGCTATATTGAAAACTTTCATGGCTGAAACTAAAGCTCAAATCCAGAATCAAGGAGCTGCTGTAAGAAACTTGGAGAACCAAGTAGGTCAGTTGGCCAATGCATTAGCTAATAAACCTGCTGGCACTTTACCCGCTTCCACAGAGTCTCCATCATCTTCAAATGATAAAGGGAAGGAGCAAGTTAAAGCCGTAACCCTGAGGAGTGGTAAAGAGCTACAGGATGCTATAACATCTAAGCAGCAGGGAACAAAGACAACTGAACTAGCTGAAACAGGGGAACCTATGCATGAATCAGTTCCACGGCCTGAAGATACAGAGCAAGTCATTCCTAAGTGAACTGAACCCAAGATGATTCCAGAGAGGCCATCTCCTCCATTTCCACAAAGGTTGAAGAAGGCAGCTCAAGAGAAGCAATTCAATAAGTTTCTGGATATTCTGAAGCAGTTGCACATTAACATACCTCTAGTTGAAGCTCTACAGTAGATGCCCAACTACACCAAATTTATGAAGGACATCCTTACTAAGAGAAAGAGATTGGGAGAATTCGAAATAGTGGCAACGACAAAGGAGAGCAGCCAGCTGTTGCAGAATAAAGTTCCTCAGAAAATGAAAGATCCAGGCAGCTTTATTATCCCTTGTTCTATAAGAAATACTTATTGTGGAAAAGTCTTATGTGATCTTGGAGCAAGTATTAATCTGATGCCTATGTCCATTTTCAAGCAACTGAAAATTGGTGAAGCCAGGCCTACTACTGTGACTTTGTAACTTGCTGATAGGTCTACTGCTTACCCAGAAGGAAAGATTGAGGATGTCTTAATCAAAGTGGACAGGTTTGTATTTCCAGTGGATTTCATTATTCTAGACTTTGAGGCTGACAAGGAAATTCCAATCATCCTTGGAAGACCCTTCCTGGCAACTGGAAGAACATTGATAGATGTGCAGAAAGGAGAGCTTACTATGAGGGTGAATGATCAGCAAGTAACTTCCAATGTTTTTAATGCATTACACTATCCTGATGAAGATATGGAAAACTGTTCTGTTATTACTGATATTGATTCCTTGGTGCAAGAGCAATTGATAGCATCAGGGTGAGACTTAAAGCATGAGTCTGAACTGAATAAGGAAATTGATTTTGAAAATGAAAAGTTAAAGCAGCTAGTTGAAAGGAATTTGGCACACAGATCCTAGATCAGAAAATATGAATCCTTAGATATATCTGCAGACACCTTCAAAGAGAATGTACCCTCTGTTGAAAGACCTCCCATCCTTGAATTGAAGCAACTACCTTCTCATCTGAAGTATGCTTATCTTAGAGAAAAGGAAACTCTTCCTATCATCATCTCTTCCTTCTTAGCTTCTGAGCAAGAAAGTAGTCTTATTTCACTTTTGAGGAAGCACAAGAAAGTTATTGGATGGCAAATAACAGACATTAAAGGAATTAGTCCTAGCCTTTATATGCACAAAATTCTGTTAGAGGAAGATACCAAGAACAGTATTGAAGGCCAGAGAAGATTGAACCCAATTATGAAAGAGGTGGTAAAAAGGGAGATCATTAAATGGCTTGATGCAGGAATCATCTATCCCATTTCAGATAGTGTGTGGGTAAGTCCCGTGCAGTGCGTTCCAAAGAAAGGAGGAGTTACTGTAGTGAAAAATGAGAAGAATGAGTTGATTCCTACAAGAACAGTCACAGGTTGGAGGATATGTATGGATTATAGAAAGTTGAACAAGGCCACAAGGAAGAATCATTTTTCACTACCATTCATAGATCAGATGCTTGATAGGTTATCTGGAAGATAGTTTTATTACTTTTTGGATGACTATTCTGGTTACAATCAGATAGCAGTAGCACCCGAAGATCAGCAGAAGGCTACTTTCACTTGTCCCTATGGTACATTTACTTTCAGACGAATGTCTTTTGGGCTCTGTAATGCTCCAGCAACCTTTCAGAGGTGCATGATGGCCATCTTTTCTGACTTTATTAAGAAAACTATGGAAATATTCATGGATGATTTCTCAATTTTTGGAGATTCATTCATGGGATGCTTGGACAATCTAGAACAAGTGCTGGACAGATGTGAGGAAACCAATTTAGTTCTGAATTGGGAGAAGTGCCATTTCAAGGTCAAGGAAGGCATTGTGTTAGGCCACAAAGTGTCAAAGAAAGGCTTAGAGGTGGACAAGGCTAAGATTGAGGTGATTGAAAAACTTCCCCCACCCAATTCTGTTAAGGGAATCAGAAGTTTTCTAGGACATGCTAGGTTTTATAGGAGATTCATCAAAGACTTTTCTAGAATATCCAAGCCACTCTGTAAACTGCTAGAGCATGATAGTGCATTTAAATTCACAGAAGAATATTTATCAGCTTTTGAAACTTTGAAGAAGGCTCTGATCACTGCCCCCGTAATAGTAGCTCCGGATTGGGAGAAGCCATTTGAATTGATGTGTGATGCAAGTGATTTTGCAGTGGGAGCTGTGCTAGGTCAGAGGTATAACAAGATCTTCCATACTATCTATTATGCTAGCAAGACTCTCATTGATGCTCAGATCAACTACACCACTACAGAAAAAGAATTGTTGGTAGTTGTATTTGCATTTGACAAGTTCAGATCATATCTGGTGGGAACCAAAGTAGTGGTATACACAGATCATGCAGCCATCAAGTATCTCATTGACAAGAAGGATGCAAAGCCAAGGCTTATCAGATGGGTGCTCTTGTTTCAAGAATTTGATTTGGAGATCAAAGATAAGAAGGGAATTGAAAATCAAGTAGCTGATCATCTCTCCAGAATTATTGAGAAAGGAGAAACCAAGCCTCAAGGAGAAATTAAAGAAAATTTTCCTGATGAACACCTTTTACTGATTGAAAATACTGCAGCACCCTGGTATGCAGACATTGTGAATTTTCTGGTCAGTGGGGTAATTTCAGTGGAAATGAACTCTCAACAGAAAAGGAGGTTTCTGCATCAAGTTAAACACTTTTACTGGGATGAACCTTTTCTGTACAAAAGATGCCAAGACCAGATCATGAGGAGATGTGCTGCTGAGGAAGAAATGCAAGCTATCCTTAATGATTGCCATACTGCTCCTTATGGTGTTCACTTTGGAGGAAAATGAACAGCTGCAAAGGTCCTGCAATCAGGGTACTTTTGGCCCACTTTGTTCAGAGATGCTCAAGAGTTTGCCAAGATTTGTGATAGATGTCAGAGGGTAGGGAATATTTCCAACAGACAAGAACTGCCACTCAACACCATTTTGGAGATTGAATTGTTTGATGTATGGGGAATAGATTTTATGGGACCATTCCCTATATCTTATGGAAATGCCTACATCTTAGTTGCAGTAGACTATGTTTCTAAATGGGTAGAAAGCAGTAGCATTGCCTTCTAATGATGCCAGGGTAGTCACAAAATTCCTGCACAAGAACATATTTACTAGATTTGGCACTCCTCGGGCTATAATCAGTGATGAAGGGACACATTTTTACAATAAGCTGTTTGCTAACTTGCTTGCAAAATATGGAGTGAAACACAAAGTGGCTACTGCCTATCATCCTCAAACCAGTGAACAAGCTGAAGTGTCCAACAGAGAGATCAAAAGAATCCTTGAAAAAATGGTGAATCCTTCTAGGAAGGACTGGTCTGTGCACTTAGATGATGCTCTCTCGGGCCTACGAACGGCATTCAAGGCCCCATTGGCATGTCCCCTTACAGATTGGTTTATGGCAAGGCTTGCCATTTACCAATAGAGCTGAAACACAAGGCATTTTGGGCCATAAAGAAGTTGAATTTTGATGCACAAGCAATTTGGAGAAGCAAGGTCTTTGGAAATTTGAATGAACTAGAAGAGTTCAGACTCTTTTCTTATGAAAATGCTGAAGTATATAAGAGCAAGGTCAAAGCATGGCATGGTCAGAAAATCCAGCCCAGGGAATTAGTTGAAGGAATACAAGTGCTCTTGTTTAATTCCAGATTAAAATTGTTCCTTGGGAAGTTGAAATCAAGGTGGCCTGGACCATTTAAATTGGTCAAAGTGCACCCTCATGGAGCTGTGGATTTATTGGAGGAAAGTTCTGAAAGAGAGTTCAAGGTGAATGGACAAAGAGTGAAGCAATATTGGGGCGAGCCGTGTGCAAGAATGAAGGCCACCACTCATCTTTCAGATCCTTAGCTACCAGTGTGGAGTCAGGCTGAGGACAAGAAACTAAGCGCTACTGGGAGGCAGCCCAGCTTTATATCCTTTACATTGTCTTTTAAATTTCAGTTAAAATAGGTTAGTTTAGTTTAATAAAAATATAAATACGGATTAAAATATGTTTACAAACTAGAGCATCCTAAGCCCAAGGTTGTCCTGGACAGGGTGGTGTATGGTCACGTCAGGCCCAGTTAATAGTGTAGTGGTGGTGGCAGTTGGGCAAGCGCAAGAGCCCGCGTTTAGCATTATTAAATTTTTTTAGTTTTCCAAGTTCAAGAGCCCACGTGGGAATGTAAATTGCCTCCACCCACGCACTTAATGCCACCTTTTTCTCCACCACTCACCTTCATCCTTCACCTCTCACCTCAACCCCCCTTTCTTTCTATTAAAGCTACTGTTTTCTCTGCCTTAGCCCCACACGCAACCCCACTCACACGTTCTGTCTCTTCTATCTCTTTCTATCACCATCAACCCACTCCTCTTTTATACCATTCCAAATACCATGGGTAAAGCACAAGCTCAGTCTTCCAAAAAGCCCGTTACTGCCAGTTCATCCTCTTCTGATGAGGAAACCAATTTGCATTTTGTGGATGAGGAAGAGAGACTAAAGTTCGAGAGGGAAATCAAGAAGCAGAACTTCCATTTGGAGAAGGGTTTCTTCATTCTGGACTCCCCTCATTATGAGCTCACTGAGGATGTTGCTGAGCTCATAGACAATCATAACTGGAAGCAGTTCGTGACTCACCCGAGAGAACCCATCATCCCTTTTGTGCGCGAGTTTTATGCTAATCTGACTGCACCACAGCAAAAATATGTCATCGTGAGGGGTTCAAAGGTGTCGTTCTCTGCCGCCGCGTTGAACAGAAGGTGGGGCTTGAAGGGTGTTGAAGATGAATACCTGACTTTGTTGAGAAATGCTGAAGAAACAGAGCAGAATGACATGATGAGGGAAGTCACGGTGGAAGAGGCAAACTGGATTCAGACAGATGAGAGTTGGAAAATAGCCAGGCCTGATCTCACCCCCTTGGCCAAAGTTTGGTATCATGTCATCAGAACCAAGATTCTCCCCACCGCGCACTTAGAAATAGTAAACAAGGAGAGGTTAGTCCTATTGTATTGCATTCTGACGAAGAAGAAGGTGGATGTAGGACAACTGATTGAGAGGGAAATTATTGCTTGCGCATTCAAGAAGAAAGGATTGTTGTTTTTCCCCTCTTTAATCACCTCTTTATGTTTGAGATATGGAATAAAGGCCTTGTCTGAGGATGAAATTATGGACAACAAGGGGGCCATAGATCTGCTGGCTATCAAACATTTTGGGGCATCAGCATCAAAGGTGCAAGGTTCAGTTCCTCCCTCTGGGCCACAAGAACAGCCGGATGACGTGAACACAAAAGTGGACCAATGCTATCAAATGCTGCTGCATAGTTTAAAGCAGCAGTAACTCTTCTGGGAATTTTCTAAAGAGCAACATCTGTGGATGCAAAGGACCATTGGAATCAACAAGCTGAGACAAGGTAGCTACCCTCCCCTGTTTCCTGAAGCGATCTTTGACCCATTCCAGTACTCTTCCCATGAACCCAAGAAACAAACCAACCCTGCAAAGGAAACTGCACCTGCTAACCCTCCTGCACCAGAACACGACCCTGAAATCCCTTCTGTGAATCCCACTGCTAGTGAGCACTAAATAAATAATAATGAAGTTAGTTCTGACTGGACACCAACACCACCACCCAGAGATCCAACACCACCTCCAACTCAACCAAGAGGGTCCAAGAGAGGAAAAGAAAAGATGGTTGATGAAGCACCAGAAGACCCCCCTCCACCAAAGAAGGGCAAAATCAAGCACAGAGCTCCTCCCATGATTAGAAAGAAACCAAGAATTGATGTAAATGCTAAGGAGACTCCCACTGCACCCAGTGATGACTCTGAAGATAACATGCCTATTATAGGAAGAGTTGGGAAACTCAAGTCCTTCACAGCCTCTAAGGCTCAGCCAAGAGCTGGTGGAAGGGAGGAGGAGGATGAAGCTGAAAAAGAAAGAAGTGCTGAGTTGGCCATTACCAAGGAAATTCCAGCAACAAACAAGCCAACAATGACGCAGATAGCCAAATCTGGCAGCAGAAGGAGCAGTGCAAGATTGGCTCAGCCTTGAGCAAGAAGAAACACCCAAGGTGCTGCAGCATCAGATGACCAGGATTTTCCCTTGATCTTTCTTTAGTTTATTTTAATTTGTTTTCGTTTGTTTTAATTTCTGTTTTACAATTGTAGTATTGTCTGCCCCCACTATTTAAATATAGTCGACTTAATGATCAGTGGGGGCCCCCCTATTTTTGGATATACCTTGACTGTATGTTAATGAAAGAATGGTGTTTGCTGTCCATGTGCATCTGATGAAGACAAGTTTTACTTTACTGCATGTGAAATACATTAATACCTTGAATTAATCCTTTCTCCCCACACAATCCCTAGCTCAAATTGGATTTAACAGAAGAACTTCTTTCAAAAGTCATCAATCAATTGGGGGAATTGGGTTGCAAAGACCCTTATCCAAGGAAGAGAGGGTGAGGTCTGAATTAGATTTCAACCTAAGTTTGGGGGTGAGTGAGACTGAATGTGGTGTTGTAGCACTCTACAGCATCAATCCTGTGAGCTTTTGGACTTCAACAGATTCGGTTCATCATGCATTCCATTCATGTATTTTCTCTGCAGAACTTGACTTATTTCTGTGATTGATTGCATATTTCACTGTTGCACACAAACTGACTTGAGGCACTGTTCTTGTTTTAAATACTGAGACTTCAAAGGCCAACCCTCAAGTATTACCCTTTGTGAACCTCTTTGAGCCTAAGACTTTCTTGATTGGTGATAAGCCACATTACAAGCTCAAATTCCCTGAAAAACAATGTACTACCCTGTTAGTTGGAGTTTAGGACTGTGTCAAAGTGTTATCTACTTATAGGTTCTGACCACAATGGTTGAGGACAACCAACACTCTAAGTTTGGGGGTGGATTGCCTATGCAATAAAAAAGAAAGAAAGAGCAAAAATTATCAAAGGAACAAATTATTCATTTTCTTCTTTTAAAAAAAAACAAAAAAAAAACAAAAAAACCTTCCCCCTTGTTACCAGAAAGATGGGTAAAAATTCAGAAATGTCTAAATTTGGGAGTGGGTAATTTTGATAAAGATCTTGAACTCTACCTAAGTAGCTACTTTCCCAAAATTCCACACCCGAACCTTAGCCTCATTACAACCCATTAAAGTCCTCTTGCTGTATACAATGTGTGTATGTGCTCTTGATTGATAGAAATTTGTTAAGCATATGATAGAGTTGCATGTGATGGATGATTGAGTGAAACATCAACACAGAGCATAAAATAGAGTGAATTGCGCAATATGACAAACCCAATAATGTGTTAAGCTCCTGTTCTTAGGAAGATAATCTGGTGAGTCTTCACCCTTACATCCAAAGGACATTTGGAAAATGCACCTAAGACTCTGTTGAGGGGTGGTTTGGTTGGAGTTCCTTCCTAAAACTGAGTTGAGAGCTTAGGGAAGTCACACCCACATTATGGAAAGTGATTAAGAAAATAGTATGTTGTGTTGAGCATAATTCTAAAAATTGCATCTGAGGATTGGCATGGACTTTGCTTATACTATTCTGATTTTGTTCTGTTATTACTTGTTGAATGTCATTACTTAAGGGCAAGCAATGGTTCAAGTTTGGGGGTGTGATAACTCTTAGAAATAAGAGTTATTACTATCCTTTTAGCTTAATCATTTTTTTCTTGTTTTGATCAAATTAGGAGAAGAACTTCAAGTTTTATTTGATTGAGTAAATATTTGTGTTTAATCTGATTAATTTCGAAAAGCTGTAAATTCTGATCTGTTAGTGCTGAAGGTTTGATTTAATTTTGAGCAGGTTTTAAAGGTGTAATTGTTGAAGGAAATGCTTATCTGAGATGTTTTGGAATGTTGCAGCTTCGGGGGAGAGAGTCACTATAAGAAAAAATCATTTCCAGCTCAGTTCTTGGCCACTAGAAGACAAAATACCTGCATCTTGTGCTTAAAAAAAGAGAGAGAAGAATATACACAGTTGTGTGTACTCGAGAATTGGGCCAAGGAATATTTTAGTATTTGACTTTGTAAAGGCCCAAAAAGTGAGGCATGAGAGAGAGTGTAACCCTATTTTTGGGGGCTAGTACAAATGGGAGTGTGACTTTGTACTAAGGGGCATCTTTTTGGTGAGGGAACTGTGCAGAGAGCCGTCAGCTGCTGGTCATCTCGTAGCTTCATTGTTTACGCAGGATGCATTTATTTTTCATTTCTTTTGCTTACTTTGTCTTCAAGCTCATTATGAGCTAAATTCTATTAGTTAGGATTTTATGAATTTGTAATTGTACTGAAGGGTAATCCAATGTTATGGATGTTATTCATTTTCTTCTTTTCTGTTTTAATGTCTAATTTCTGTTTAGCCTGATAAACTAATCTGAAATATCAACTGATTTCGTTTGGAAAAACCAAGTTAGTGGACTTGATTAGAAGATAAAGATAGAACAATTAATTGAAAAATTAATTGTGTTGAATGAGCTAGGAATAGCCTTCAAGTCTTTAAATAGCTAGACGTGCTTCTATGACTACTGAGGGAAATTAATTTGAACTTAGGAATAAGAAGCTTTTAATAAACTCAGTGTTTACTGCTGGAAATCAAAATTTATTCCTTGGGCTAAATGTTGTAGCATCCTGAAACATACATTACCCTGAAGTTAAGAATTACAAAGGATTAGAATCCTAACTGTTTCCATCTCTGTTTTAAAACACTTCATTTATCGCTTTTATTAATTCCTTGCATTTATTACTTATTGCTCTGATACCTCATTACTCCATTTACTTTACATGCTTAAAAATTTCTCTTTATTTTATTACGTTAAATAGGAAAGGTTAATTCTAGAATTTGTATTCAATACAATTAAATCCCCGTGGGAACGATCTTTACTCACACTTTATTACTTGTTTGACTGTGTACACTTGCACATCTTTTAAAAATAAAGCCCAACAAGTTAACAAAAGAATTTAAATATTCAACACCATTGTCCCTGGTAACGGTGCCAAAAACTTGTTGAGCTTTATTTTTAAAAGATGTGCAAGTGTACACAGTCAAACAAGTAATAAAGTGTGAGTAAAGATCGTTTTCACGGGGATTTAATTGTATTGAATACAAATTCTAGAATTAACTTTTCCTATTTAACGTAATAAAATAAAGAGAAATTTTTAAGCATGTAAAGTAAATGGAGTAATGAGGTATCAGAGCAATAAGTAATAAATGCAAAGAATTAATAGAAGCGATAAATGAAGTGTTTTAAAATAAAGATGGAAACAGTTAGGATTCTAATCCTTTGTAATTCTTAACTTTAGGGTAATGTATGTTTCAGGATGCTATAGCATTTAGCCCAAGGAATAAATTTTGCTTTCCAGCAGTAAATACTGAGTTCATTAAAAGTTTCTTATTCTTAAGTTCAAATTAATTTTCCTCAGTGGTCATAAAAACACATCCAGCTATTTAAAGACTTGAAGACTATTCCTAACTCATTCAACACAATTAATTTTCTAATTAATTATTCTATCTTTATCTTCTAATCAAGTCCACTAACTTGGTTTTTCCAAATGAAATCAGTTGATATTTCAGATTAGTTGATCAGGCTAAACAGAAATTAGACATTAAAACAGAAAAGAAGAAAATGAATAACATCCATAACATTGGATTATCCTTCAGTACAATTACAAATTCACAAAATCCTAACTAATAGAATTTAGCTCATAATGAGCTTGAAGACAAAGTAAGCAAAAGAAATGAAAAATAAATACATCCTGCGTAAACAATGAAGCTACGAGATGACCAGCAGCTGACGGCTCTCTGCACAGCTCCCCCACCAAAAAGATGCCCCTTAGTACAAAGTCACACTCCCATTTGTACTAGCCTCCAAAAATAGGGTTACACTCTCTCTCATGCCTCACTTTTTGAGCCTTTACAAAGTCAAATACTAAAATATTCCTTGGCCCAATTCTCGAGTACACACAGCTGCTGTATTATATTCTCTCTCTTCCTTTTAAGCACAGTACAACAGGTATTTTGTCTTCTAGTGGCCAAGAGTTGAGCTGTAAATGATTTTATCTTATAGTGACTCTCTCCCCCGAAGCTGCAGCATTCCAAAACATCCCAGCGCATTTCCTTCAACAATTACACCTTTAAAACTTGCTCAAAATCAAATCAAACATTCAGCATTAACAGATCAGAATTTACAGCTTTTTGAAATTAATCAGATTAAACACAGATATTTACTCAATCAAATAAAACTTGAAGTTCTTCTCCTAATTTGATCAAAACAAGAAAAAATGAGTAAGCTAAAAGGATAGCAATAACTCTTATTTCTAAGAGTTATCAGTAAGAAATAATCTATAAGCTAAAATCATAAGCTCCAATCTTTAACTTATGATTATTAACTGAAAAAAAAATTTATTTTACATTGAATTTCGTGTAAAAGCTTTTTTAAAAAATAATCTTTTTACCCAAACATAATAATTATTTCACAAAATAGCTTAATCCTCCAAAAACAGCTGTTTGGGAAAGATTTAATTTTTTCCAAACATGCTCTAATTCTACAATTTGATATGTATGATATAATATGGAATAAAATCTTAATTGATATAAATGACATAATTATTTTCAATGAGAAAAATATAAAAATTACTTTTTTCTTCCACACATATATATAATTTGTGTTTTTTAAAATAATGTTTAAGATTATTTTTTTTATAACAAAAGTCATGATAATATTTTTTCATCAATTTTGATAATATTAATTTACTATCCTAAGTAAGAGCAGAAGTTTCTATCTTCTCTTTCAGAAGAAGCAGGATGCACAAAGTTTGAATGTTAAATTTATGTTAGATAAAGTTAAATAGATTAGAGATAGGTAGATTATTAAAGGTAATCTTTGTTAATTTATAAATTGAACAAAGATATATTAGGTAAAAAAATATAGACTCTTATTTCACAAAAATACAGAATCTCATTCCTCTTTTTTTTTTTTGAAAGAATGAAATTCTACAAATTTGTGAAATAGAATTTAAAATAAAAATATCATTTTATATTTATTTTCATTAACAAATATAAGAATCATCTGATTTCAAGAATGATTGTGAAATGTTATTTCATTCTTTTATATTAAACATAACATAAAAGAATGAGATGGATCAATAAGTAGTCTAATTCAAACCATTATTTTTAAGTACTTATAGATCAATGGTTAAGAATTAACACTTGCAACCTATGTTAAAGATATCATTAATTATTTAGAAGGTAGTTCTTGTATAAAAAAAATAAAAATTCTAAGAATTCTATGTAAAAAAGTTAATTATTTAAAGGAAAATACTTCGAAGCCCGGATGGGGAGGCTTGAATACATTCCGGCAAGTGTTAATATGTGGTTGGGTCCATGACTTTTTAAATTATATTATATTTAAAACAAAAACACTTACCTTTTGAAGTAGAGTTGAGTGGCACGGGAAGTATTTCATCCGAGACATTAGGGGTGATCAACTCGAACAGTCGACCCGTGAATTCGATCGACTCGACTCAACTCGATCACAAATATTTGAGTTGGTTCAAGTGTTCGGGTCAGTTCAAGTTGATCCGATTAAATCTGACTTCTCATTAGTTCGGATTACGAGTTTTAAGTGACTGACCCGATGACCCGACCTGATGACCCGTGAAACGACGTCATTTTGCCTAAATTTAACTATTATTTTATTCAATTTCTATAACCTGACCCGATGATTCGACCAACCCGATTAACTCGATTATCCAACCTGAATCAATCCGATTACAATCGGGTTGGTTCGGTTCAAGTTACTCGAAAAAAAATTCTCAAACCCGACCTGACCTTACCTAATTTGTTTGAATTTTTTCTCCCTAAACCCGATCCAACCCGACCCGTGATCACCCTTACGAAACACGTAATAAGAAAAAATTCTAAAATGCTTTGAGAATATTACTCTAGAAGATGATATAAATGTCTTAATTTAATTTAAAATTATTTAAATTTTAATTCAATTATTTGTATAGTTTTATTATTTAAATTTTAATTCAATTATTTGTATAATTTTAAAATCTTACATATCATAATTTGATTGGGGTAATATAATATTTTTAGAGTATGAAAGAATCTCTGTATAACAAGACTTTTATATAAAAGTTAAGGATAATATTGATATATTATTCCCTTCATTTTATTATAACTGTCTTTTAAATTTTGTATACAAAGATTACAGATATTATTAAATAATTTTAAATATCAAAAAATATAATTAAATATAATTAAATTATTATTTCATAAAAAATATAAAAGTAATTTTACTATAAATTATGTGTATTTAATAATCTATTTGAGATAAAAAACGATAAAGATATAATTGAAAAAATTAATTATTACTTTTTTTATATTTTCAAATGATAAATAATTTAAAATAAAATAATTTTTTTAGAAAGACTGACAAAACTTGAGACACGCTACAATTTCCCGGGATTGTAGGCTCAATTAATTTTTTTAACTTTCTACTCCTCTCTCTTCGCGTGTCTATCTTTTTCTCTCCAGCTGGTCACAATTTCATTAATTTCGTTTTCTATCTCTTCCCCACAATTTCATTATCATATTCTTACATTAAATAATACATATATTTTTTTTACATTTTATTTAATAGTATTTATTATATATATATTTATTATTATTTTTTTATTCAATTACATCTTTCTAAAAAATATAAATAATCTTATACCTTTAAAAAAGAGTATAAGACAAACATTTTCCTTTTGTTATGGAAGGACTTAATTTTCTTAGTCTAATGATAACTTGTGCCCTCAACGCTCGAGTAACTGTATTTTGGGCACTTAACGATGTTTTAAGTTAATAGTTAGTAAAGGTTAAAAATGGAATGAGATGTAATTTATAGTCAGGGGCAGAACCACATTGGAGTGGGGGGGACGGCCGCACCTTCTAAATGAAAAACTACCCTAAATAATTTGGTTAGGTCTACAATAAATAAATTAAAATAGTATTAAGTTTTATACCATTCGCACCCCTGCATTTTGACTTTGGTTCCGCACTTGTTTGTATAGTTAGAGTTTGTGGCTATTTTGACAGGATGAAATTTAAAATTTTCTACTCTTCTCCCTCCATGTGGTCACAATTTCATTTTTTACTTCTCTATCTCTCTCCTTTCATGTGTCTCTCATTTCTCTCTCCACAATGTGTGGTTAATTATTTTTCAATGAATGTATTGTTCTGTTAATTTCACAATGACGCACCAAAGAAAACCTCAAAATGCAATCTTGAACGAAAGGTGAATCAAATACAATTGCAAGGCTCAATTAATAATTAGAAACTATTTAAAGATTATATGTGCATTTAAAAAAGTTACACATATGTATATATATAACATTATAATATTAAGTAATCCTAAAATCAAGTGTAAATACTAAATAGGCATTTATTTTTCTACTTTGATGCAACTTGAATATTATTTCCCAATTCAGTGCATAGTTGCACTAAGTTATTACTGTCAGCCACAACTACAACTTAAGAGTAAACTTTTTTCTTCTTCTAATGTATAGGTCATAGCCATGGCTACGAAAGCTTGAGTTTTTTTTGCCACGACCTGCATGAACTGATTTGTCAGTGTAGACCCTCACAATCAAGCTCAGTGCCACTAATACTGTCCATGTCTAACCTTCTCTTTGCATAGTTGTCAATTAAATGGTAGAAGTTGAAATGGTGGACTCGGGTAATTGGCTATATAATTATATGTGGTGGCTTGTGATAATTCCATCAAATTGTGTTATTATTACCTTTAAATTAATACAATTGTGAGCATAAAATCTCAATCTTTTTTAATTTTTATGAAAAAGTACACATAATTTCATTTATATTTAATCAGTCATGTCAAAGCTTAATATTACATCATTTAGTGATTTTTCATGAAGATAGAAAATATAATTGTTGATATTTGATTCAAAACTTAGTAGAACATGGTGATTTGCATGTTAAGAAAACAAAAAGAAACTTTGGAGGAGTTTAGGAATTTGGACAAGAGGACTAAGCATCAAAGGAATTAAGATGCATTGAAGAATTGAAGGATTTTTTAAGAAAAGTCTTAAAGTCCAAACTTGGATTCACCAAGTCCAGACTTGGTGAGCATGTTGTTTTGGTAAAGCTCAAAGTCTAGATGTGGAACTCCTAAGTCCAAACTTGGTGGTCACTGGTTCTAAGAAACTGAGAAACTGACAATTCCAAATCCAGATGTGGAACCCCCAAGTCCAGACTTGGCTCTTGATGTCCAAATATGCCAAAATCTGCATGCTCCAAGTCTAGACGTGGAACTCCCATGTTCAGACTTGGACATTTGAAACCATAAACATGTTGAAGCATATGACTCTTTTAAGATTTGTTATAAATAGGATTATGTGATGTTTTTCTGTACTTTTTACCTTATTTTTTAGAGCTCTACTTCGTACTTCCTCTTGTTCTTCCATTTTCTCCCTTCTCTCTTTTCTTTCCACCATTTTTGAAGAGCAAGGAGTTTGGATCTAAGACCAATGGGTGAAGATTTCTTATCTCATCCCCATGGTCATCTTGGTTTCCTTTTTCCTTTTCTCTTTATTTTCATTTTTCTATATAGGTAGTTATATCTTCCATAACTAGGGAGAGATTTAACTTGACCCAATCTTGATATACATAAATTCTTGATTAATGAATACTTGTTTATATTCAATTGAGTGTTTATTTTTATGCTTAATACTTCTATGACTTGATCAACCACAGATTGTTTTGTTTGATGTTTTGAGAATTGAGAAATTTCTTTACACCTTTGATCTTGAAATTAACACCATAATTTTTCAATACCTAGGGATGAGCATTGGTGATTATGTCGCTAATTTGAAAATCTTATACTTAAACCTTCCAATTGCATGAAATTGACCAAGGGATAGGTAATTTTGAGCAATTGGAAGAGGGCTAATTCATTAAGGAATTGAGTTTTGGCTAATTTAGTGTATTCTTGCTATCAATTGAAGGAAGTAAGGATAATTAATTGAAATTTGTGGAAATTAAGGAAAAGTTAAGTGATAATTGACCCTTAGCACGTTCATCCTTTGATTTTAATCCATCATTTTCTTGTTGAAAACACCCAAAAAATACTTTAATAGTTCTAATTGGCAGTTTTCATTGCTTTTATGTTTAACTACACAACTCTCATTCCAATCATTGTTTAATGAATTTGGTACTCAATATTGAACAATCCTCATGAGAACGATATTCTCTCACTATTGTATGACTTGGTATACTTGCTAAAGTCAAATTAAGTTTTGGATACCGTTGCTGGGGAACGAACTCAGGTCACTCATGTGACACTCGAGAATACTCACTACTATACCAAGTCTGGATAGGCGTGATAAGCGTGAATCCAAGTCTGGACTTAGAGATTTTTCTTCAAAAATCCTTCACTTCTTCAATGCCTCTTGATTCCTTTGATGCTTAATCTTCTTGTCCAAGTTTTATAGCTCCTCCAAAGCTTCTTTTTGTCTTCTTAACCTGCAAATCATCATGCCCTACTAAGCTTTTAATCAAATCTCAATAATTGTATTATTTATCTTCATGAAAAATCACTAAATGATACAATATTAAAATTTGGCATGAATGATTAAAGATAAATGAAACCATGTGCATTTTTTCATAAAAACTAAAGAAGATTGAAACTTTATACTCACAATTGTATTAGTTTTAAGGTCATAATAACTCCATTTCAGCTTAGTCATCCACAATTGTAATTTCTTTTTTTGAATGATAGATGTTGGATCCTGCCCCAAATTTGAGTCGTGGCCATGATTTGCATAATTTCTAATTTAGGTTACGATTGTAAGTTAAAGTTACCTTTAAAAAAAAATTGTGGTAAGGTAGTATTTAGAGTAGTTTATGTGTATCTCAACAAAGCCATCTCCCAAATCGATTAAAGATAAGTCATTTGTGTTGAAATTAATAAATTTATAAAAATATTCTTTACGGTCTGTTTTCAAGAAACTAACATAATTAGTATTCTGAAGTTAAAGTTACTACCTACATAAAATACTATTAAAAAACAAAATATAAACTTAAGGGCTACGATTTCTATATAAAAAAATAAAAGGATTTTTTTGGGTGCAAATTATCATAAATTATGTGTCAGATTATAAAATAATCTGCAGCAAAGTGAAAAAAAATAAAATTCCCACTTACACTTAAAAGGAGTGAAAATGCCAAATTTAGCTACCAAATGATACTAGTGTGTTTTTTTAATTTTTATTTTTTTAAATTTGATATTAGAATCTTTAGGAATTATACGATAGCGAGCAACCTTAAATTCAAAAGATGAAAGAACAAGTGTAAGATTCAAATAATGTGTTACAAGTTGCACATTGGGAATTTTAAGAAATTTCTTAAGGTATTTAAGATTAAGAATTCTCTCATCTAGCAGGTTGATCTTTTTTATTGGACTTTCCCTTGAACTTTAATAGCATGACAATTAGTACTTTCGTTCACAATCCGAGCTATAAGGCATTTCTATTTAAATTTACCAAGAACTTGAAAATAACATGTAAACATATATTAGGTAACATTATAATTTTAAATATTATGAAATTAAACTGGAAGGTCATTTTTATTTCCACTATTATCTAAAAATAAAAATATTTGATTTAATAATGGTAAGTATTTAATTAAAATTCTATATTTAGAAGTACGCCCTAACAGTTAAAGATTTAATATTTGCATTTCACTTTTGTTTTTTATATTGCAGTCGCTAAACATGTTAAAGACATGACATCCGTGTTAAAGCTAAAAAATATATAAAAAAAACTAAATATTGACGTCTCTTTTTTTTATAGCAACTAATTAAAAAACAATTTAAATTTTATGTGAATAACTATATGGAAAAATGTTAAGTCTTTTAAAAAGATTAACTTAATAATTTCTCTAATTATTCAAGGAGGAAATAAAAGAAAAAAATGCTACATGTATTTTATATTGAATAATAATAAATTCACTTAAACAATTAATCTAAAATTATTTTAATTACTTAAAGGTAATGCTAAGAGGTACTCATATCCCTCAAATTTTGAATTCAATTAGGACAAAAAAAAATATTTACATATTCAAGCAAGACAAAAAAAATAAAAAAATATAGAGACTAAGAAGCACGAGTTATTTGAGCTTCAGCAACTCTCAACATTATCTTACCTAAAATATAAAAATATTTAAAAAATATATTGAGAAAATTTTAAAAATATTGAATGAATTTCTTCAGAGAATTAAAACTAAAACTTTTCTTTAGTAATTTTTAGATTTTTAAATGTTTTCTTTAAAAACATTTTTTTTTCTTCTTTAACTCTGTTAGGTTCTGCTCGGACTCAAGGAAAAGAATCACCTGCAATCTTAAACCACAAAAAAGTATAAATATTTTTTAGATTTTCAATTATTTTCTTTCTATTTTTTATGATTCTAATTTCCAAACATAATCATGAACTCTTTTTTTCTCCTTAACTTAGGCGAATGCTACTAAAGAGTTTGTTGTGTATGATAGATTCTTTGAATTGACTTGCTATTAGAAAGAAAGTTGCTTTATACTAATTTTTGATTATTTATTTTTTAATCCCACGATTACTATTTTTTAATTTTTTCTTACAAATCACCATCATTTTTAGAAATTACACTTCTTTCAATCTCATGCTGCTTTTATGCTCCCTTTCTCTCTCTTCAATGATGGTCTGTTCTAGTCGAAAAACCACTTTCTTATGGAGCTAAGCTAGTTCGACTCGAAATTGCCACAACTAGTGTTGTATCAATGCAGAAATCGAAAAGCTAGCTTCTTTTAACAAGGCGGATTTGCAAGTGTTCTTTGAAAGAGGGATGTTTAGAGGCACAATCACTGTGATTTTAAATTGTAATTATAGTCGCGATTGTAATTATGTTGCATCCATCATAATTGTGAAAGATTGCAAAAAAAATGTGATTAATGTAACTGTAATTGCGATCGTGATACAGTTATAGAGATTGCAAAAATTATAATATTAAAGTTACAATTACAATTATGAATTGCAATTTAAAATCACAACCACTATAGAGCTAGGATTTATTCTATCATTGATGTTGCTGTGGATTGAAGGGCCGAGGAGAGATAAAGGAGGTGAGGAATGGGAGAGAACAGAGAACTTTAAAAAGAAAAAAGAAATACTGTGTAAAAATTGAGAGGAAAGAAAAGAATTTAAGATCAATATAGAGACTTTTCTAAAATTTACACCATCAACGAATTGGTTCAATTTTAAGTAATTCATTTATGACGTTTACTTTATTTAATATTAAATCAATGATTATATTTCAAGATGCATGGATGCACCGTGCATAATTGACGACACTCGATCCCTAACTCTATTAGGTTCTGCCCTTACTGTTTGAACACTGAAGAGATTAGCAAACCAAGTGATGCCCATTCTTCAAGAAATAGAATAACCTGCAACCATAAACCAATTTAAAAGAATCACGTGGAATGCAATAGCAAAGCTCCTAGATTTATTATACGCGTATGTGACATAATATTTTTTCTAGTTAAACTCAATTCACGTGCATTTTAAAATTTACCATGCACCTGAAAATATCATTTTCCTGAGAAAAAATAAAAAAGAAGTCTGATTTTTTAATAATAAAATAATTTATTAATATAAAAGCAACACTTGCAATTCTAATAAAAAACAAAAGATTTATTAAAAGAAAAATAGATATAACGTTCTCTCAAAACTAACCTATAATTTATAATTTTGTTTCTGTTCAATAAATTATCGATAATGATATATTTTTTATTATAAATATTAACACATAACATGATATTGTTTGTTTTTATAGTTTTGTAATTAAGACATGTGACCGATCTGATATAATTAAAATTAAAAATTTCATATTTATCATAATAATAGACAAATCTAATTAATTCATAACCAAACTCACTTGATTTACTAAAAATCACAAATTTAAAGGATCTCAATAAATTTATTATACAAACTAAGAAAAACATAGAGTTACAGTCAAATGATATATACAATAGTTCCTATTAGAAAAACACTCAAAAAATAAAAATACTTAAAAAAAAAGATCAAAACACTACAAAGAAAGAAAAAACACCACAGAAATAATAGAAAACTAGGAAAAGTCTGAATTGACAAGTATGTAGCAAGAATTCTCATCACGATCTCACTATGACTGGAGACATGCGACGTGAAGTCAAGCCGTGTTGTGTGGGTTTCCTAGTTTTCTTGGAGTCTAACCCGCCAATTCTGACTGTCCGAAGCAATAAGCATCCTAGTTTCGCTCTACAAAGTACAAACAATCCAAATAATATAGACTCCGGACAGTAAGAATTGGCGGACAGTAAGAATTCTTACCTGTCCTCTTCCATTCTCTTACCATGTTCCACTCCACTTCCATGATTGATTCCAAGCAACCCTCCGTGCCCATATCTTATAAAAAATAAACTAAAATAATATTATACTCATAAAAATATCATAAATATAAATTAAAAAAAATATCAATTCAAATCCAACCTACTTAATCCATAGGTTAAGTGAAATATATTATACAAGTTATAATAACAACTAAGTATTTTCTCACTAAGAGGGGTCGGTTACATGGATCAAACGACGTTATTGTATCTTATTATAAATCAAATATTCAAAAATATCACTCAAATCTAAATATTTTTTAATCATTTCGCTTATAGTCTTTTTTGATCTCTCTCTACCTCTAGCTATTGGGTTATTCTTTATATACTTTGTCTTACTCCTGCTTAAGCAAAAGTCAAGTTTTTCCAAAGCTCGTCTCCATAGTTCATGCTTCCTATTTGTTTCCTCTTTCGACTCTTCAACTAAGACTATATCATCTGCAAAAAGTATACATTGTGGCACCAGCTCTTGAATATGAGCAGTAAGCACATTCAAGATTAAGGTAAAAATATATGAACTTAAAGTTGACCCTTGGTGCAGTCCTATAGTTATAGGAAAATCTTCTGTGACATCATCTTATGTTCTCACACTACTCTTAACCCCATCATACATATCTTGGGCTGCTCGAATATAAGCAATACGAACTCATTTATTCTCCAAAGCCTTCCACAAAATCTCTCTCGGTACCCTATCATAGGCTTTTTCCAAATCAATGAAAACTATGTGTAGGTCTTTTTACTTTCTCTGATACCTCTTCATCAATCTTCGTAGAAGAAACATTACTTCAATGGTTGACCTCCCAAACATAAAACCAAATTGATTTTCTGAAATATGAGTCTTTTGTCTAAATCTCGATTCAATTACTCTTTCTCATAACTTCATGGTATAACTCATGAGATTAATCCCTCTGTAATTTGCATAGTTTTGTATATATCCTTTGTTCTTATAAATAGGAAGTAAAGTACTTCTCCTCTATTCATTTGCTATTTTCTTAAACCTCATTATCTCGTTAAACAACTTTATGAGTCACCTTATACATTTCTCTCCTATGCACTTCCATACCTCAATATGTATATTATCTGGTACGACCGCTTTTCCATTATTCATCCTCTTCAATGTTTCTTTTATCTCAAACTCTTAAATTCTACGATAAAGAGATTTTATTTTGGTCATCTTCTCTAGTATTTAAAATGTCCGAGTCTCCTAAAGTCTCATGTCTCTCATTAAATAACTTATGAAAATAATCATTCCATCGATCATTGATGTCTTGTTCCGTAACCAAGATTTTATCTTCTTCATCCTTAATGCATTTCACTTGATCCAAGTCTCTTGTCTTCCTTTTCTTACTTTTAGCAAGCTTGTAAATATTCTTTTCTTCGTCTTTGGTGCCCAAAGATTGATATAACTCATCGAACGCTTTAGTTTTTATCTCGCTTACCGCCTTCTTAGTATCTTTTTTTTGTTGACTTATTTTTTTTTCAATTTTCATCATTTTTACACACGTACCAAATTTTATAACATTCTTTTTTAAGTTTAACTTTATCTTGTATACTTGCGTCTCACAACCAATATTCTTTATCTTTAAGTCTAAAACTTTTTTATTTATCGAGTGTCTCTTTTACTACCTTCTTAATCCCTTTAATCATCTTATTCTACATATCATTAATATTCCCTTATACCTCCTAATTTACTAAAATATGATATATTAACAAATTAATCCAACAGATTAAACCTATTTTACTGCTCTAATCTGTTGAGATCATCAGGACTCCGTTCAACACGTCCTTATTCCTCTATCTCGAGTACTTTCAGTTGTATCCACAATTTTATTTTATAGCAGCACGAGTGTCTCATTTGCTGCGGTTAATAAATTGGATTTTGACAATATTTGAAAGAATCAATTTATTTATTTTTCAAAATTCTGGGCAGACCAATACCAATAAGTGCAGTGTAAAAGAGTTAGATACATTTGAGGCGAGACGTGTCACATCCACAACAAAAACATGGCGATGGAGGATGAGGGAGCACGTGCATGGTGAGGCTGTGAGGTGGCAAGGGGAAGTTAAGGATCACGTGGTCGGGGCCCACGGGACAATGGCAGGAGCTCACCAGTAGAGCTGGCAAAACGGGTTCAACCCATCGGGTTAACTCGCCAACCCATCATTTTTTTACGGATTAAGTTTAAGGATTGAACCCATATTTTTTTTCTAACCCGCATAACCCGCCTCGCATAACCCGCGGGTTAAGCGGGGCGAGGGCGGGTTGGTCCTGCGGGTTAACTATCTTTTTTTTAAAAAAAATGATAAGTAATACTATAAATAAAAAATTCTTTGATGTTATATAATTTATGTTTGAATATTTAATTAAACTATTTTAAAAAGTATATTTTAAATATGTAGTTTGTAATTTTTTACCATTATTATTTATTATTTTTTTATAGTATTTATTGATTTTTTATATAATTTTTTTTTATTTTTTAGGCGGGTTAAGCTAGTTGACCCGCCAACTCATCTATTTTTTCTCATTTTATCTTTTATGCGGGCCAACCTGCCAACCCGCTAACTCGCCTTAAAGTAAGGTGGGTTAGCTCTTCCAATCCATTTTCTAAAACGGGCCAACCTACCCTATCCCGCATTTTAACGAGTTGAAGCAGGTCGGGGCGGATCGGGGCGGATTAGCCCATTTTGCCACGTCTACTCACCAGCATGCACATGACAATGGGGTAAATTGAGTTCAAGAAAACAGAATTTGTTTTATAAAAAAAAAACATTAAATTTTTATTGAATTGATTTTTAATTAAAAATTTATTAATTTTTAATACATATTTTTCTTAGATTATTAATTATTTATAATTAAATTAAATTTATTAAATTTAAACTAATAAAATATATTATTGTAATTAAATAAATTAAATTAATTTTAATATAAATAAATTAAAAAGTAAATAGATTTGATTGCCAGCCCTGTTGAATAGATCAGCAAATCAAGTGATGCTCACTCTTCAAGAAATAGAATAACCTGCAACCTAAACCAATTAAAAAGAATCACGTGGAATGGAATAGCAAAGCTCCTAGATTTATTAGACGCGTATGTTGGTTATTTGATCAATCTCTCATTAGTAATAAATTTATTTATTAAATTATTAATTTTTTAAATTATCACTAGTTTTATCACATTAAATTTTTTTTAAATTTTTTATTTCACGTGAGATGTACCACACGTGATGGTATATCTAATTGGGATGCGCCAACACGCATGACACATCCAACTAGGATGTGCCATCACGTGTAGCGTTTTCCATGAAATGCTACACGTGATGGCACATCCTAATTGGATGTGCCATCAAGTGTGGCGCATCTCACGTGAAACGAAAAATAATAAAAAATTCTAATTACGTTATATGTGCAGAGTACTTAATTCATTCTACGTGGATCTCTTAAAAAATGGCGTCCAGTAACACATATAATTTACATGTCTATTAAAGAGTGCACCACAATATTGAGAGACATCAATTTCAATTAACTTATTTATAAGCTAAATATTTACTTCTGATCTGTAAAGTAGTCGATGTGAGACTTTACTGTTTACAAAGCAAAGCAACTAAGTAAGACAACAAAATAAATTTATTCGATGTGAGACTTTGGTGGTAAGACAAGGTAAAACAAACAGCAAAGTCCCACATCGAATAAATATGTTTTGTTATCTTACTTAGTTGCTTTGCCTTACCAACAGTAAAGTCTTACATCGACTACTTTACAAATCAAAAGTAAATACTTGACTTATAAATAAATTAATTGAAACTGATGTCTCTCAATATTACGGTGCACTTTTTAGTAGACATATAAATTATATGTGTCTCTGGACGTCATTTTTTAAGATATTCACATGGAATGAGTTCAATGCCCTGCACATATAACATGATAATTTTTTTTTTAATTTTTCATTTCACGTGAGATGCACAGCATGTGTGATGCATCCAACTAGGATGCGCCAACACGCTTGGGGCATCTCATGTGAAACAAAAAATAATAAAAAATTTTAACATGATAAAAATAACGATAGTTTAATAAATAATTTAAAAAGAATAATAATTTAATAAATAAGTTTACCACTAATAATAGGTTGGTCAAAAAGCCCGCATATGTTACATAATATTTTTTCTAGTTAAATTCAATTCATGTGCATTTTAAAATTTGTCATGTACATGAAAATATCGTTTTCTCGAAAAAGAAAATAAGACTTAATTTTTGATAATAAAATATTTTATTAATATAAAAGCAACACTTATAATTCTAATAAAAATAATAGATTTATTAAAAGAAAAAAAATTAAAAGAAGAAAATAGATGTAATGTTCTCTCAAAACTAATCTATGATCAATAACTTTGTTTATATTATGTAGATAATCGATGATCTTATATCTTTACAAAGATCTACACATAATGTAATATCATTTGCTCATACTGTTTTGTAAAGTGAAGACATGTGATTGATTTAATATAACTAAAGTTAAAAAAATTATATCTATCATAACAATAGACAAATCTAATAAATTCACAATTAAACTCTTTAAATCAATCAAAAGATCACATATTTAAAAATCTCGATAAATTTATTATAAAAAATAAAAAAAATAAGAAAAATAGAGAAAACTATAACCAAATAATAAAGGCAGTAACTCTTATTAAAAAAATGCTCAAAAAACAAAACTACTAGAAAAAAAGGACCAAAACATCACAAAGGAAAGAAAACTAGGAGAAATCTAAATCGACTAGTATTTAGTTGTAATATGTTCATCCAAAAATTTTTAACGTACACTTTCTATCATGAACACTTAAACTAACATATAACATGTGTAAGATTGTATAAGTCATGTTAAAAATATATTATTTGAAAAAAATATATTTTTACATATCATACATTAATTTGAGTGCCTTACGATAGAATTTTGGTAGAGCTAAGAATTTCTCATCACCATCTCACCATGACTGAAGACTTGCGACGTGAAGTCAAGCCGTGTTGTGTGGGTAACTTGGTATGTTTCCAAGTCTTCTTCGAGTCTATATAACCCGCCAATTCTTACTGTCCGAACCGATAAGCGTCCTAGTTTCGTTCTACAAAGTACAAACAATCCAAAGCCTCTAGTCCTCTTCCATTCTCTTACCATGTTCCACTCCACTTCCACGTTTGATCCCAAGCAACCCTCCGTGCCCATATCTTATCCAATCAAGACCCTCAAGGAGCTGGAGTCTAGCTCCTACTTTGAGTCCTTTCACTACCCTTTTAACAAAGCTTCGGTTCCCATTCAAACTGGCTCTTCTTCTTCAGCCTTGCCTAATCGTGGGAGATTACTTGTGTGCCATGATATGGCTGGGGGTTACAAAGATGATAAGTGGGTCCAGGGAGGCACTAATGCTGATGCCTATGCCATATGGCATTGGCATTTGATAGATGTGTTTGTCTACTTCTCTCACAATCTGGTCACTCTTCCTCCTCCTTCCTGGACTAATACAGCTCATCGCCATGGCGTTAAGGTATACTTGCTCGTACAGTATTCTTTTTGGCTTGGTTTTTATCATGATGGTTTTATGTTTGTTCTTGAATTTGGTGAGGTTGTGATGAAATGACCAAGATTGTTGAATTTTCTTTAAATGATTTTTTTAAAGGTGGATTTTTATATGATTAATATGGCTGAGCAGCTTCACTATCCTTTATTTGGCTAATGATTTTTGTGGCAAGAATTGTTGGGCAGGAGCTAAGGCGGTTGAAATTGTTCTCCAGTAGGCTGCTGACACAGTGAGACATGTTTCAATCTGAATGGTTTTCTTTTTGTTTTGAATGGTTTTCTCATTTATGTGAGCAGTAACTGTCCAATACTTATTAGTTTGACAAATATATTAACAAAAAACATATTTGCACATCACTTTTTAGACTGGTGATTAGATATATTAATAGATTATGAAAAATTGGTGTATGAATAACAAAATTGATAGTTTATATGGCATATGAGAGTTGAAAGATAGTACAACCACACTTATAGTGTAAAAAAATTAGACAAATTGTTTCTTCTTTGCTTTAACCCGTTATTAAGGTCAATCATATGTTTTTATTTTAACGTTGGTTTAGTTTGATTGATCAGACATTAGATGATAAATCTAGATAAATTTCTTTTCAAATGTCTTTTGGGGCAGCTCAGGGCAGTGTTACCAAATTCGTTACTACCCCCATGATCTGCGTACCTATTCGCGAGTATAGAATCACGGTACTTATGCGATCTGGGATGCTATGGAACGTGACCTAGTTCGCCAAAGTTGGCGAATCAACTTCATGAGCCAAAGACGACTGAGAAAATAAACCCCTTGCCATGCCTGCTGCAGAGACGCGTTGCAGAGAGTCAGAGACATTGCTGCTTGCAAAGATGGAGGCGCATAGGAAGAAGAAAAGAAAGACAAAAGCGCTAATTTCTAAAATGCACTTTCTTCTAACTTTATTTAAAAACAAACAAATCAAAAGCACACAAAAAGGCCTTGTGCTTTGAAACTGGACTGGTACCTTAGTGGGCTTATGTTATGCATTGATAATGGCTTATGGTTAATAATGGTTCATAAAAGATTTTAATAGAAGAACCTAAAAAAATTTGTTTTTTAATGAAGTTAAAAATATTTTGCAAAAACTAAAAGAAATGTTAAAAATATATATGTGATTAATATAAAAAAAACTCTGTAATTTTATATAATGACCCGAAGGGTATCGAAGAAGTATACCTATGATGTATTGTATTTTTTTTATGTGACATGCCGCCTTCCTGGTAAGTATGGCTCAGGGTTTTTGGCGCGTTTGAGTTTGTTTCTCACTTGGAGATATTTCGAACATTATTTTTTGCTCAAGATTTAATCAGAATAAACAGATAATTCCACTGCATCACCCATCTTAGAACTAGTTTCGAATTGAATAACTGCAGAAACTTTTTACTTGAATTTTCTTGGTTGTAATTGTACCTTTAATCTCTTAGGTGCTGGGGACTTTCATCACCGAAGGGGATGACGGAAGGGCTGTCTGTAATGAACTGCTTTCAACCAAGGAGTCTGCACAAATGTATGCAGAGCGTTTGGCAGAGCTTGCTTTTAATTTAGGCTTTGATGGGTGGCTGGTAAACAATTCATCACCTCTGTGTGCTTACTGTTAGAGTTTATATAAATGTCTATTGAATTTTTATATTATCTAAGCTGATAATTGATTTCCTTTTACATTCATGATATCTATTTTACTATACGATTAATGAACTATTGACCTGCACTAGCAAAGCGGCAGATGCACCACAAGCACATATAGTGCCAAATTTATTCTTCTTGAGACTAGAATGATGTTCTATGAAATTGGGCTCTTAAACTGAAGTTGCATGAAGAGTTTGTGTTACCTAAATACCACCAAAAACAGAAATGGAGATGAATTTGTAAGAAAATAATATTTTGGGGGGGCGGGGGGTGGGGGAGATAATATTCTACAGATTTTACTAGGAATAATAAGTCGTGTTTTCGTTGTAATTAAAGCTTGTAATAATATCTTACTTTTTTAGAGAAGAGGTGTTTCATTGGCAGTTTCATGAGTGACCACACGTACATGCATATTGCGTAGTTTAGAAATACAGTCAATCTCAATGACATTGACATTATGAAGAAAATCATATTGGGTGGCATTGTGAATATGTATACTAAGAAACAGATACATTATTATTCTTCTAATACCTTGCAGCATGGCAATTTTTGTATTCTTTTCAATGATTAGTAGCACTCAATTGCAGATGAATATGGAGGTAAAGTTGGACCCAGGGCAGATTTCTAATTTGAAAGAGTTTGTCAACCATTTATCATTAACAATGCATTCTTCAGTACCTGGATCATTAGTGATATGGTGAGTATTAGAAGACACACAATTCTTGTAATTTTTTACTGCAATTGATGGTGCCAACGATTGACTTTTATGTCTTTTCTTGGTCATGTAGGTATGACAGTGTTACTATTGATGGTAATTTAGACTGGCAAAATCAACTAAATGAATACAATAAGCCTTTCTTTGATATATGTGATGGGATATTTACAAATTATACATGGAAGGTATTGCTTTTCTTCCCCTGGCATGCTCCTGCATTACTGCTGTTTGACCAATTGCTGTTTTCCTCTTAAGTTAATTTTACTATTACCAATACCATGTAGGAAGACTATCCAAGGCTATCTGCCATTGTTGCTGGTGACCGAAAGTTTGATGTGTACATGGGGATTGACGTATTTGGAAGGAACACATATGGTGGTGGACAGTGGAATGTATGTGGTCTGAAATATACATTTTTATAATTTTATTCCATAACAGCAAATTAGGTTTTTACTATCCCCTTCTCATACTTACTTGGAATTCGATAATATTTAATTGTCCTGAATGAAACATATATAGGAACTGAATTTTTCCCATCATACAGTATATCTCTTAGTGCACATGTTTATGTGACATTAATTACTAGACATCATACATGAACTACATTTTTTAAGCAATTACCTTGTGCATGTTCTTCTTCAAAGTGTTTCAATTCTGACTTTCAGTAGACTACAGCTCCCCACCCCTTAAATAAAGGAGGAAAACGAAAAAGCAAAACTGCTAAAGAACCAAAAACAAAATAATCAGTACAAGAAAACTAAACAATTTTCAGTTTATCTACCAGGCTAAGAAATGCATGTTGTGTTCTTCGCATTCAATTTCACTAATAGGGTAAATAGTTATCCTTAAATATGATTTTGCAGAGCAGTCTAGACATACTAATCATCATAACACATTAGTTTCAGTTTAGTATATTACAGACATTATCATGGATGTTCTTTTAATATTATAACTGCGTTCAGAGAAGTTTTTTATTACATGTACACACCTGTTTAACTTTTGTGAACAAAAGTGTGAAAACAAGAAATAAAATGAAAACAATGTGGCTTTTTTGTAATTATTAGTGAAAACATATCAACTGAAACAGAAAACAAACCAAGCACCACCTAATTAATCTGTTTTGTGGAATAGTGAATTGCATTTAAAATATATTTATGATATTGCTTGCTGTTGAAATCTTGTGTGAGACGTAAACATGTTAAAGGAATTCTCAGATGCCAAATAATATTGACGAGGTATTGGTATATGACTGGTAAAGGTGAGTAGGATATCTCTGATTTTTCTAGTGCTGTCTTGACTCTATATTATGGATGTGTCAGACAAATGTTGCCCTTGATGTAATAAGAAAGGTTGGTGTCTCTGCTGCAATATTTGCTCCTGGATGGGTCTACGAGACTAAGCAAGCACCAGATTTTGAGACTGCTCAGAATCGGTAATATGTAGCTATCTGTTTTACAGTATCCTAAAATTCATTGTATTTTGCCTTTCTACAAGTTGATAAAATGTCATAAGGTTCACCAAGTTAACACATTATAATGTATTGAGAAACAAATCAAATGCCAAAAGTAGCCTTTTCTTTTTACCATAAAGTGGCCAATGTTTGTATATACAAAAGGAACACAAAATTAGAGACCACATAAAGACTACAAGTTAAAACAAAAATGAATAAAATTAATCTCTACAATTCAAAATATCTAAAATAAGGAATCCTTTAGAAGAAAATAGGATGAGTATAAAGTATAATTACCCCAAAAACTACTCTTCAGGATCTTTAAAGGTTTTGCTTCATTGATCCTGAATGGGAATTTTCCTGATTTATCACAATCTCTTGATGCACTTGCTCTTTTTTGGAAGTCTGATAGTTTTTTTAAAACACATAAAAGTCGATGACTAAAAATATAAGGAAATTTTGTCATTATGTTTTTTTTCTCCAAATCTCATTGTCACAAAATTCTAAACATGTTCTTGCATTTTCATATGGGTTATGGTAGTGGATACCAATTTTACATGGTCAAATTTTCTTTTATATTAATGATGGAGATCACAGCTTGAATGTTTTACTCACGTATGTGCCATAATCATTGCCATGCATTTGGCATTGCAGTTGGTGGGGTCTTGTGGAAAAATCATGGGGCATACTGCAAAAGTATCCTGGAGCACTACCATTCTACACAAATTTTGATCAGGTTAACAGATGCAATTCTTGCCCCCTTTTTTAAAAATTTTCTACCCTTCTCTACTTGAGTTTTTGTTTGTGTGCGTGTGTGTGTGATGCATTTGGAAGTTGCCGGTATGGATAAAAGATTCAAGATACTTTGTTCCCATTGAATTTGATAGGACATCTTTTTAATTTAATTTCAGTATAAGTGACTCTAGGAATAAAATGTGAATGCCGAGAGGCAAATGATTGGTGGATTTGAAAATTTTTACATCATAAAAGAAGGAACTTCCTTTACCCACCTTTAGCTTAACTGAGTGTAAAGAAAACTGTAGTTAAATTTAATTGCTTTTAATGTCTATCATGTATATTATAATTGTTGGAAATATATGTAATTAGGTGTAAATTGTTAGTACAGTTGTTAGTCCCACATCATGTATATTGTGTAATTATTTATTACTTATTGAATATATATTCAGTCTCCGTTGTGTAGTTGAAACACACGGTTCAGTATATGTCTTTCTTTTTCTTTCTCTCTCTCAACATGGTATCTAGAGCCTAGAGAAAGGCAAATCCTAGAACCGTGCCTACCCGGAGGACCCACTGTCCCCCGGTGCCAAAATTTTTCCGGCAACCCGTGTCATCACTCCGGGTACCGGATCTCCTATGCCGTGCTCCTTTCCGGCCAGTCTCAGCCCCTGCCGCCGCCGCTGACGTCCTCTCCGGCCACCGCCACCACCGCTCGGAGCGCCTCCCTCTGCTCGGCCCGATCCCCGAAGTACAGGCCCAGCCGCCCATCCACGCGCCCACACGCGCGAGTACAGTGGGCTGCGTTTCGCACCCACGCGCATCACTCCGGCCGTGCGTGACGGCGCGTCAGGCCTTCTTTTCGGCCGCCGTTCGTCCCACCGTGGTCGCCGGCCTCTCCTCTGTTGAGCCCAGTCCTCCACTTCCCCAACCGCACCCATAAGACGTGTCGTACACCTTCCGTATACGTTTCTGTGCACCGATTCATTGCGTTTTTTGGGTTATTTGTCATCTGATCCATGGCTTCCTTGAGTCCTACAGATGCTCCGAAGGTAGAACCTGGTGTTTTCAGTAATTATATCAGTGCCTCTCTTTCCACTGACAAATTAGATGGTACTAATTATGATTCTTGGGCCTCCGATGTCAAACTTTGGCTTACCGGTCAAGGGTACGAGAATCATCTCAGTACCACGGTTGATTCTGTGCCTGAAGCCGACCGTCCCGGTGGAAAAAGATTGATGCTCAGTTGTGCAGTGTGCTTAAGTCCACCATCCACTCCTCTTTGAAGCAGATTTTTCGGGCTCATTTGACCTGTGAATCCGTGTGGGCGCAGGCCAAGGTCCTCTACACCAATGATACTCAGTGATTGTATGGGGTTTGTCATGATCTTATGAATCTTATTGCCCCAAGGAGGTGTGATGGCTCTATGTCTACCTACTTGGGCAAACTTCATGGTGCTCTCCACGATTTCAATGAACTGTTGCCTCCAGCGAGATACCCCAACAAAGGAACTTGAACAACGGAACACCTTCTTCATGCTTTTGGGCCTTTATGGTTTACCTGCGGATTACTCCACCATCTGTGATCAGATTTTGGGATCTCCTTCTATTCCCACTCTTTCTGCAACGTGTTCTACCTTGCTTCGGGTTCCAGCTAAGCACAGTACTGATTCTCTTATTGCTCCCATCACCGGTGACACATCTGCCCTTGCCTCTCAGACCAACAGTCGTGGCCGTTCTCGTGGGGGTCACTCAGGTTCCAAACCTCGTCCGAAATGTGATCATTGTCATCGTTTGGGTCACACCATTGATAAATGTTGGACTTTACATGGCCGTCCTCCCCGTACTGCTAATGTTGCACAGTCTACTCCACCAGACACTCTTGAGCCTTCGAACCACCTAGAGCCTCTCCGGTGATTATGCAGAATTTTACGAAGTGGTTTGAGCGGCGTCAATCCTCTGGTTCCCCTTTGTTTCGTTGCGCACACCGGTACTTCCTATGCTTGTCTCTCTCAGTCACCTTCCCTTGGCCCTTGGGTTCTTGATTCTGGTGCATCCGACCATATTTCTCGGTAATAAGGCTTTGTTTTCTCAACTCTCTACTTCTGGTTATTTGCCTATGGTTACTTCACTAATGGTTCTCGAGACACAATCTCAAGGGATTGGCACTGCTAATCCCTTACCTTCCTCACTTGTTGATTCGGTTCTCTATATTCCTGGGTGTCCTTTTAATTTACTTTCTATTAGTCGTTTAACCCGTTCTCTTGATTGTTCCATTACTTTCACTAAAAATTCTGTTTCTCTGCAGGACCGGAGTTCGGGACGGATGATTGGCACCGGATATGAGTCCCATGGCCTCTACCAGCTCTCCAACCCTTCTTATGTTTGCTCTGCCACAGATTCCCTCTTACCATCCATGCTCAGTTGGGTCACCTAGCCTTGCCAAACTACAGAGAATGGTGCCGAGCCTCTCCAAGTTATCGAGTCTTCCTTGTGAGTCATGTCAGTTAGGGAAACACACCCGTAGTCCGTTTCCTGATCGTTTTGGTACTCGAGCTGCGTCTCCTTTTACCTTAGTTCATTCTGATGTATGGGGTCCTACTCGTACTATTTCTACTTTAGGGTTCAAGTATTTTGTTACCTTTATTGATGATTACTCTCGATGTACTTGGTTATTTTTAATGCAAAACAGGTCTGAGTTATTCTCCATATTTCAAAAGTTTCACCAAGAAATTAAAACTCAATTTGGTGTTCCTATTCGTACTCTGCGTAGTGATAATGCTAGTGAATACTTATCTAATCAATTTCAGACTTTTATGGCTTCTCATGGCATTCTTCACCAAACATCTTGTGCCCATACACCTCAACAAAATGGGGTCGCTGAACGTAAAAATAGACACCTTATTGAAACAACTCGGACCCTCTTACTCCATAGTCAGGTTCCTTTTCGTTTTTGGGGTGATGTTGTCCTTACTGCATGCTACCTTATTAATCGCATGCCATCCTCTGTGCTTGATAACCAGGTCCCTCATTCTGTCTTGTTTCCTCATCAGCCTCTTCATTCTCTTCCGCCTCATGTCTTCGGGTCCACTTGTTTTGTCCATAATCTCTCTCCTGGTCTAGACAAACTTACAGCCCAATCCCTCAAATGTGTCTTCCTTGGTTACACTCGGTCCCAAAAAGGTTATCGTTGTTATTCTCCTACTCTACGACGTTACCTTATCTCGGCTGATGTTACTTTCTTCGAGTCTATACCGTTCTTTGAGTCGTCTCCTTCGCCTCCCGAGCCAATCTCTACGTTCCTTCCGGTTCCTCTTGTCCCTGTCATTGTCGAGTCTGAGCCGCCCCACCCTCTACCCATACAGGTCCCCAGCACCACTGACCGTTTCTTCCACACTTATCACCGCCGACCACAACCTCCTGTACCCTGTGTCTCCCTCTGGATACTGCTACTGAGGTCATTGCAGACTCTTCTCAGGAACCAACTCATTTACCGGCCTCGAGACCTTTGTCGACGACTCTGATCTCCCCATTGCCATGCGAAAAGGTATCCGGTCTACTCGTAATCCTTCTCCTCATTATATTGCTTTAAGTTATCACCGCCTCTCTTCTTTGCACTTTGCTTGTCTTTCTTCCTTGTCTTCTGTTTCCATCCCTAAATCTCCAGGTGACGCCTTGTCCCATCCCGGATGGAGACAAGCAATGATTGATGAAATGAGTGCGCTTCACAACAGTGGTACTTGGGAACTGGTTGCTCTTCCTCCTGGGAAATCTGTTGTTGGTTGTCGGTGGCTTTATACAGTCAAGATGGGTCCTGATGGTAAAATTGATCGTCTCAAAGCCCGTCTTGTGGCGAAAGGGTATACACAGATTTTTGGCTTAGATTATGGGGATACCTTCTCTCCTGTGGCTAAAATGGCTTCGTCCAGGTTGTTTTTGTCCATTGCTGCCATTTGACACTGGCCTCTTCATCAACTTGATATTAAAAATGCATTCCTGCATGGTGATCTAGAAGAAGAGGTATATATGGAGCAACCTCCTGGATTTGTTGCTCAGGGGGAGTCTTCTAGCCTGGTATGTTGTCTCCACAGGTCTCTTTATGGTCTCAAACAGTCTCCTAGAGCCTGGTTCGGACGATTCAGCACTGTGATTCAGCAATTTGGTATGATTCGAAGTGAAGCAGATCACTCTGTGTTTTATCGCCACACAGCCCAAGGCTGTATTTATCTAGTTGTGTATGTTGACGACATTGTTATCACTGGAAGTGACCACCATGGCATATGTAAGTTAAAACAACATCTCTCTCTTCACTTTCAGACCAATGACTTGGGTAAACTTCGATATTTCTTGGGGGTTGAGGTAGCTCAATCTAAGGATGGTATAGTGGTGTCTCAAAGAAAGTATGCTATGGATATCCTTGAAGAAACAGGATTGTTGAATGCCAAGCCAGTTGATACTCCCATGGATCCAAATGTCAAACTCCTACCAAATCAGGGGGAGCCTCTATCGGATCCGGGAAAGTATAGGAGATTAGTTGGGAAGTTAAACTACCTCACTGTTACTCGGCCTGACATTTCTTTTGCAGTCAGTGTGGTTAGCCAATTCCTAAACTCTCCTTGTGAGGACCACTGGGATGCAGTGATACGGATTCTCAAATACATTAAGGGAGCTCCCGGAAGAGGTCTCATCTATGAAGATAAGGGACATACTCAGGTCATTGGATACTCAGATGCTGACTGGGCAAGTTCTCCTACTGACAGACGATCCACTTCTGGGTATTGTGTACTCATTGGAGGCAACTTAGTTTCCTGGAAAAGCAAGAAGCAAAATGTTGTTGCAAGATCTAGTGCCGAAGCAGAATATCGAGCTATGGCCTCAGTCACTTGTGAACTCACTTGGTTGAAACAACTCCTCAAAGAACTTCAATTTGGTGAGGTTATGAAAATGACACTCATATGTGACAATCAAGCTGCTTTGCATATAGCTTCCAATCCAGTGTTCCATGAAAGGACCAAACATATCGAGGTCGACTGTCATTTCATCAGGGAAAAGATTCTATCAGGAGACATCATCACAAACTTTGTCAACTCAAATGATCAGCTAGCAGATGTCTTCACCAAGTCCCTGAGAGGTCCACGAATAAGTTATTTATGTAACAAGCTTGGTGCATATGATTTATATGCTCCAGCTTGAGGGGGAGTGTTGGAAATATATGTAATTAGGTGTAAATTGTTAGTACAGTTGTTAGTCCCACATCATGTATATTGTGTAATTATTTATTACTTATTGAATATATATTCAGTCTCCGTTGTGTAGTTGAAACACACGGTTCAGTATATGTCTTTCTTTTTCTTTCTCTCTCTCAACAATAATCATATTATTATCTCTAATTTGTTACCTCCTAAATAGTTCTCTCTGGCATCGTTACTGGTTTGTTAAACTTTTAGCTGAAACAATGCATCTGGTCCACAAGGTTGATATGGGGTTGCATTTGAGACTTGAGAGGTGTATCTATCCCTCGGTTTGTCTGTGGTTAGACATCAGGCCTAGCCCCCTTTTGTTTCAAGACATTCTTTACATGTAGTTCACTAAATACAATCTATATGAGATGCTACACATTCTTTTTATGGTTTACAAATACTATTTTGGTAACTAAATCATAATGGAGAAGCAATACACTTTAGATCAGATACTTGCGTATCCTTATCTTTCAAATGGTTCCATTCTTTATTACTTTCAGGGACGCGGTTATCATATTTCCGTTGATGGAGACAAAGTATCAGATGCTACTTGGTGCAACATTTCTTCCCAAGGCATTCAGGTATGCTCCAGATAAAGACTCTTCTTATTGCTGGCTCAATTATTTACGATATGCACCATCTTTTGAATTCTTGTTTTATCATTTCTGAGATTAAGGGCTGGTTTTAAGTAACATCATTTTAATAAAGCTAATATGGAATAACAAGTAAAGTTAAATATTGTGATCATTTGAGAAACACTCTAATATTTATCCCAAATCTTCAAGTTCATTGTCGATATTGTTTTTCTTGTGCAATGGATGATTGAATGACAAACTTGTTTTCCTTTAATCATAACTATACAATATATCATAGCCATGCATGTAAATCATGATGCCTTCATTGATTACACTAATATAGTGACACTGGTTTAACAGTTTAATTATAATCCTAACTCTCGTTTTTGTGTGCAGCCACTCCTTGAATTTGCTGATTCTACTGCAAATTCTGTTCAAGTTCTTGTAGAGTAAGTGATATAAAACATCCAATGTTTTATAATTTTCTTTAACTCGAAATTGTGACAGAATGTGCATATCGCATATTTCATAATATTCATAGTATATATTCTACAACAATATCTGGCAAAATTGAATAACTGAGGTATATAGATTAATTGCAGAAAATTCAGAGTAGGTTCTTTCATTCCTTGTTGAATTTGGATGGCCTATCTTGGTGACCTGAGAATATTAAATATGATTAATTATTACATATTGCTTCAATTATGCGGCCATCCTCTGGAACTTCTTTATTATAGTTTGATGGCTCACCTGACAGTCTGCAAACCCTTCTCATATTATTATGTATTTTTATTTTTTTGTAATATTACAACCTTGTCATATGATTTTGAATGCCTCCCTTCTTGTCTATTCTTCTATTTAAATCAAAGTATTAAATTACTACATTTCAGAACTAGTTCTGCAAGATCTCATGTATTTGTTGTCTCTCTTACAAATTGTAGCTTGAAGGAAGCATCATATAGTGGAGGGGGAAACATTACATTCAAAGGATCTCTTGAAGGGGATACGTACTTTGAGAGGAGAATCTTTCAAGGAGAGTTTATTTTGAGCGAGTTGCCTATCCACTTTATTTATTCTGTAAGCTATCACCTCTATAAAATAGCTGATAAAACTGCACATCAATCTATCCTCAAATTTGAAGCATGATAGGGAGATTGCATGCCCATCATACTTATCTAACCTGAAATAGCTGTCAATACAGCAGTCTAATTGAAAATTTAATAAAAATTAGTTTATCTCTTTCTTGGGGAACTGAATCTGGTTACCTATTTGAGGGAAGGGAAATGGGGTATCTTTCCTTGACCAATGGTATAGTGCACATTCTGATAAGTTCACCAAAATCATTATATACAACTTGACACTCCTATCAGAGCCCTCTTTTCTTAATCTAGTTCACACTTGAATCCGTGACTAATGCAGGTGAAATCTGATAGCCATTCTTCATTGGGACTAGTACTTGAGTTCACTTCCACCATCAACAAAAAAATGTCTATACTACTTACACCCCAGGGAATGAATCATCTCTCAAGCAAATTTAGCAAAGTAGTCCCAACAAGTGAACACAAGGGAAATGCCCCTGGATGGGTTATACACCAAGGTACAATTGAAATGAATGGATACACTTTGACAGAAATCCGTGCTTTGTGCTACAGGTCAGATGCTCCATTCAATGAACTGAGACTGAAATCCAGACCATATGGCCGTGATCAGAGTGTGGCTTCTCCAACAGATTATTTTGCGGTTCTTGGTCATATCACAGTCAAGACTTCTGACTATAAGCCAGATTTTCCTGTATCCACTTCCTGGCTAGTTGATGGTGAATACATCAATTGGAAATCAGGTCCTCAGGATTCAAAGATCCTTGATGTTAAAATTTCCTGGAAACTGAAGGATGGAAAGAATTTTGTGTTTCCACACTATAACGTGTATGTGGAGAATCTATCAAAACAAGCAGAAGGTAATCCAAGCACGACATTAGAGCATGTGCAGGAGTACCTTGGAGTAGCACACGTAAACTGTTTTTTTGTCTCTGACCTCCAAGTTTATTCTAGCACTTCTAGTCTCAAATTTATTATACAAGTATGCAGTTTTGATGGGACAAATCAGAATTTGTATGATTCTCCATATTATCAATTGGAGGTAGAAGGTCCCTAAGTTGTCATTTAGGATGTAACATTGGTTCTCCTATTAAGGAAGTATCCATCTTAGATTTGGATTTGGCATCAGACACCATGCTTATGCTGCCGTGAGCAATAAAACTTAGCATAACAGGTTATAGCTGATAATTTTGATGCTTCCTAAGTTCATGCTTTCTATACTAGTAACAGAGTCCAATAAGTTGCTTGAGATCATTCAGATCCAATGGAAGTGTAATGCCAAGTGCTTATTTATTTATATGTTTTTGTAGATTTAGTCAGAAAGCATAGTGCATTTTTTAGATTTAAAAAACTAGTGTCCTACAACTTTGTCCAATATAGTATGCCACACGTCTAAAATTAGGGGAGTTAATTAACAATGATTTTCTAAAGACTAGAAAACAGTAACTGTGAGAAGGTTCAATGCTCCAGGCTGTGCAATTTAATACGTTTGAATTTACTACAAAACGGTTTTGTTCGTATACACATTGCGGCGTGCAAAAGTTATTATAGATATATGCAAAGCTTCAAGTTCAACATAATTTTTTTTTAGTATAATGATCATTTATTTGGTGTTGAAGCAAAGTGCCAGAAAATCTTACTTTGACTTAAATAAGTGACGGAATGAAGAAAGTCCAAGAGAAGAGAACTGAAAAGGGATGGGTTAGTGGCACCTGAATGCCAAAACAAAACTTATTTTGGAAGTATTGTCCTCGAGCCCTCAAAAGAGAAATGAGGTCCCCACTATCACTTTCTTTGTCTCCACGTAGAGGCAGAATTTCAGATTGATAGGTAACATTAACAGGGATATGTTTTTGTCACGTAATGTAATTTTAACTTATTAATGATGTTCTATTCAACTGCTGTTATATTATATATAATTCAGCATCTTTAGACTCCCTACAACGTGGTCTATCTAATCCCATGAACGTTTACAAATTAAAGAGCAAAATAGAGTCAAGTACGAGCTGCAATTTGCATTTCTCTCATGCAATCTTTGCATTGTGAGGCTTCCTGCAATCTACCACCACATCATGTAATGCAAGAGCAATAGATTTAAGTTTCAAACTACTGCCGCTTAACGTGTCTCAGCCGAAATCACGTGTTGTAAGTTGTATTCACTAGCTCAATCATTGAACCACCATGTATACTCTTTATATAAAGTAAAATAGCTGATTTTTGGGTCTTTTGATTTTCTCTTTTACTCTTTTTTTTTCTTTTCTCTCCTTTTGGAATATAAAGTTCTTGTTAGGTTCCAACGGTGCCTATGATTTCTGGTGTTAATCATGGTCACAAGTTTACCTAAAAAATGGCACGGAAAAGTTAAGAGAAGGTAAAAGCTAAATTATATTCTAAGAAACAAATGTGATGCCATTGCATATTTGCATGTCGTGCATCTTTATTAATAAATGTTAGTTTTTCGTTAGAGGAAAAGCCACTCATTAACGATATTGTTTCAGAAAATCGAAACTACTCAACCACCAATCCATTTTACATTTTTACTTTTAAGAAAGCAAGTAATCCACGTGTTTTTCGTTGAATCTTTACGCACAAAAAAGTGAATTGCAATTTGCTACTCATTTATTGGTCCAATTGCACTTTGAGTTTTTTATTTTTATTTTTAAATAATTAGGCACATCCCACGTGATTGATTGCAATTGCAATGTCTTACTTGTAGGGTGAAGAATACGTAGACAGTTCATCTGAAACTTATGGTTTAGTTTATTTTTAGTTTATATAATCTTGATTTATTTAATAAGTAAGTTAAGTTTAGTCTTTTAAAAAGATCTATTTAATTATGTAAGTTAAAGTTTAGATTTTTAAAAAATCTATTTAACATACTAAATCATCTTATTTATTTAATATTTTTATATATAATTATCAATTTATAATACTTATATAATTTACTAATTATATATATTAGTATAATATATTTATTTTATATAAAATATAATTTTATTGAAGGTTATACTTATTTAAAAATTTAAAAATTATATTTTATAAAAATTTATTGAATGACTCTACAATTCTATTAAACTAGAACAGTACTTGCACAATGTATAGGATTACAAAAATTAAAATATTTAAAAAATATATACAATAATTATTTTATTATTATAAAAAAATTATTTATAATTTTTATAAGTGATCATAGTTGATGTGGGAAATTCATGTTGAAATTTGAATATTTATTTTATTTTTTAAGGACGTCAAATATCAAATTTATATATAAAATCTTAAGAATATTTTAAAATATTCAAAAATTATTGAAAGAGTATTTTGAGTTACAGGGATTGTCATATATATAAATTATTAATATATTAATAACATAATAAAGTAATAATAAAAAATTCAAATTCAAATTTATAGTAAGTCATTGATAATAAAATTTAAAAATAACACTTGTAAAAATGAACTCAAAAATAATTTATATTATATTTTATTTTTTACAGGATAATATTAAAATTTAAATTTAAATTTAAATTACATCGATGACATAATTTAAAAATGATAATTGTCAAAATTTATTACATTTTTCTTTAATTTTTTTAATATGATAATAATATAATTTAAATTCAAATAACATTGATAACATAATTGAAAATTGTTAATTGACAGGATTTTATAATTTAATTTTTTTATATTATTATTATTATTATATTAATTATATTGATTGATGGATGATTTTACCTTGAACCAAAAAAAAAAGTTTCGTATCATGTGAAAAAAGTAAATGAGAATTTGTCCAATTTTCCACTAGTAGTAGACTACTAGTAGCTAAATTAGTTGTTTCACTCTCAAGCATTTACTAGACTAGCAGTGGTATGATAGGATCTTATACAGCTATATAAAGACAATAGTGGACAAAGCCAAGAAGGATTTGGTAGGGATGAACGAAAATAATAATTAGCTTTCAAGTTTGACTTGAAAAATGCTTCTACACTGAACAAACTTGAAAAATGCTTTCACACTAAGCTGGGTGAGGAATCTTGTCAGTTTTTAACCCATTTTTTTATTTTTTTGTTATTATTGAAAGAACAGCCGGTTGTTACCCTATTGGCGTTTTTCTGGTTTTTCCTTTAGCATTTAAAATAATGCTTTGATTTCGATACAAAATTGTTTGGAGAGATGGATTTAGAGAAACTTATCTCTATATAATAGTTCATATAATGTATTGTGCACGTCCCATAAACTGAGCACTTTCTTGCACAACCCCCCACGTGAACCTGCTAGAAGAAGTTGATCTGAATAAATAAGTACACTAGCAGCTAATTTTGACGTTTTCTATTATTAGAAGATTGTAGTTTGTAAGGTAATGGACGGCTGAGACATGGAAGTGAAAGCGAAAAACATAGAATATGTGAGAACTTTCGGAAAAAGCGTAGACTATGGCTGAAAGTAACATGGGTAGAAGAGACACAAGGAAACTTTGTGAAGAATACAGGGAAAAGAATTCAAACAGAAGATCTTAAGAAGAACCGAATGTGAATGGTTTCCATATCATCATAAGAATTTGAGTTAATAGAGAACTATATATATTTCATGTTTATTCTTTAGTATAGGGAACTATTTATCTACAAGTTAAAGATAAGTATATATATCTCTTTTATCTCTAATTTAATATTTCTTTAGTTTAATATAATCCAATTTTCTAATATTGACGGAATTAAATCTACAATTTTTACCTAAATTAAGTGGTGGTAGATTCTGATCTCAGACGTTGGATTCGAACAACAGGATATGTATTCTTAAACCCCCCCAAAAAAAACTATATATATATATATATTATATATATATATATATCAATTGTTTCTTTCTCTCTCTACCTATTAATGAAGTTCACACACTAATTTCTCGTAAGTAGGCCGTAAGAAGAAGAACCACCATGCTAATCCCACGAACAAAAGGAATCCAAATTCTCAAGTGGCAATATGAAAGAATCCAAATTGATGTACATGTTTATAAGACTGGAAGTGCAAAGAAAATAAAAAAGAAAAAAGAAGTACATAGACATTAATAAGTTGTCAGTTTCACTCATTTCTTTTCATTATTTAATTTTCTCATAATCGAGCTCTTTTTAAATTTTAATATCACAATGTTGCTTTCTGTTCAACATAAATTTTCAAGTAACTGAATTTTTCTTTGTAGTTCTCTCCACGTTCATCAAGCAGACCAGGCCAAATTCAACAGTACTAGTCTTCTTTTAAAACAAGAATAAATTATTGTTTGAGCTATGTTGTACCAAAAAGAAGATTAGTGTTTTGATTTTGAGCAATTGGATTTACGTTTATTTAGTTTTTTAAAAAGTATTTACATTCATTAATTGAATTTATTCTTAAAATTTGAGCCAATATATTAAGTTATTTTATGAATTAAATTAATATAAAACCAATCTTTAATAGACGAAGTTACTTTTCAATCAAGTGATATGACAAAAGTTCTTGTATAGGTACCAACATAACGCCTCACATTTACAAACAACCAATCACAACATGATAACTCATTAAAATAATATAAATAACTTTTTGAAAAACTAAATCTATGTAAAGTCAATTTTTAAGGAGCAAAAATCAATTTACTCCAAAAATAAAAGAATTTTGCTATATTTTTTTAATAATTTTTTTACTATTTAATAAAAAATATTAGATAAAAAATTAAATATAATTAATATCTTAAAAATATAAAAAATATTTAATATTTTTTTATTTAATAATTAAAAAATTATTAAAAAATATGATAAAAGGATTAATCATTTTCCAAAACAAAATTCAGCCTTCTTTTTAAGTTAATCAAATGATGGGTTTTGAGGAAAAAAACCAATTTTATTAATTGGAAGCTTCACCATGGAGACAATCCGTCATCGCTTTCATAAATTCCACTTCATCGATTCAGTGTGTTATAAACGTGAAATCTCTGATTCAGATTCTCAAGTGTTCAACCATTAATGTATCTCCTCCAAAATATTATGAAAAGCGTGTTCTTTTTTTTTTTTTTACCCCCCATAGATAGTGCGATTCATTCTTCGGAATGAATTAAAAGGAAAACGATTCCAAGATACAAAGAAACAAATTGATACCCAAAAACTTCCAACAAACATGGAAATAAGACTCAAATTAATGTGCGTGCATCTTAAAAGAAAATCAAAAACACCAAAAACCTCATAAAATTCTAACCTTGAAAACTAAGGGAAGTAAAAGACACGAAGAAATTAAGAAACATTAGTCATTTCTACCGAGACCAAAGTGTCTTCATCTTGCTCCAAGAAGTTTTTTTTGTTTTTTTGTTTTTTATGCATCATGACCAAAAGCTCTAATCTCTTACTTTTCTTACCGCACTTCTACAAATTCACCCTTAAAGCGACAGAAGACATATAAGAGAACCTCACAGTCACAGATAACTTCTTTAGATTTACCTAAAAATCATAAATCTAAAATATTTTGAAAAAGTAAGACAAAATTACTATAAAAAAGTAAAAAGAAAACAATGACGTAAAAATAAAAAGTGTTGCAATCAAATGATATGAGCGGTAGCCTTCATTAAAAAAAAACTCAAAACAGGAATAAAACACTATAAAAATGAGAGAACACCATTAAAGGATGAAAGAACACCACATATGGAGAGAACTAGAGCCTACAATGAAAAGCATACTTGTCAATAAACAAATTTTAAATAATATTTTTCAAAACTATCTCTAAAACCAGGGGCTTAGAAATATTCGCGGTTTCATATTAAGACAACATTTCGTATATATTTTGGTCAACTGAGTAACAGAAATATTGCTCATGTTTATAATCTTTTTTAAATTAGGTAAGGATATCTTCGAGTTTACTTTTTGTGTCAATCAAGAGTATTAATTACTTAATTTATTGAGTAGTTTTAAGAACACATTCCTTAGATTAGCTTAATACAAAAGAGAGAATTATTTTTTTACGTTTAGTGTGAAGGAATAAAATATCATTTCAAGTTTAATATTGAAATTAGAAGATTTTTATATTTATTAATGAAAAAAGATATGAAATGACATTTTTATTTTAAATCACATTCCACAAATTCATAGAATCATATTCCTCCAAAAAATGGTGACATTGCGATTTTACATTTTTGTGGAATTATATTCCATATATTTTTCTTAGTATACCTTTAACAAATTTATAAAATGACATAAGTTAAATATTTTACACGTTGGACAATTTTTTACTCTTAGTTTTTATTGAATTATCTTAAAATTAATATTATATCAATATCATAAAGGGCATGGCCTTAATTATAACATATTAATTATAAGAAAAAAATCATTAAAAATAAAAAAATATATTACTAGGATTTATTTTATTAAATTGTTTAAAAACTAATCTTAAACATTGATTTTAAAATAGAAATTTGAATTTTATATATGTATATATAATCTTATTCATTATGTCATGTTGACACCAATTAATATCACAATTTAAAGAGAAATATAAAATTAACAGACTTAATTTTTTTTAACAAGTAGCAAACCCCATGACAGTCCTACTTAATAGACGGTACAACACTAACGAGAAACTTTAACATACTTATTCCTTTTTCTCGTCCATCTTGATGTATCAGACATCTGTTCCTTTATCAACACTGCACACCTTCAAGTTCTGAATGTCCACTCCTTATTGTTGTCACCAATCTCAGAGTATCCATCGTCCGTTATGTCTAAGACAACTCGATCCTTCTATTATTTGATTTTAACAATACAGACAAAGCAAAACAATATAACAAAGAGGTGAGATCACCTACACCAATACCAACATGGCAGCACAGAGATAACACAAACAGTAATATCATACAGATAGATCATATCATAATCATGCTATCAGCATTAATTAACTATCATCATCTAATCATTTATCAGTTCAATCATCATCCAAGTACTCAAAACAATTGTCATAGCCAACATTCCTCAATTAATATATCATACAGATATATATGCTCAGATTTATGCATATGCACAAAGACTCGGTTTATCAAAGACAACTCCATGGAGGTTTTCACAATTTTGAGAAGAATGCTCGGTTAATTGTCACCTTAGCCCAAAGACAATCTCCCGGTCGTTGAAAAGAATCGTGTTCTTGTCGGGTATCGTCAATGCGTTGTAACGGATGCATCGCCAAGTGGCACATGTGGTACTCGCTAACTAGCGTCCACCTGGTCGACCGTCGCGCCTCGACGCCCCCAAGATCCATCATAGACCTCACTATCAATTCTCATTTCCTCTTCAACCACAAGGGCCATAATAGCTATTAGCTATATTTTATACAATGCACGAATATATCAGTGCAAGTCCAACCCCAAAGGGCCAAATCTTTTCAATTTCATTTGTTCAATGTAATCATATGCTTCAACGCATATTTTTCCAATGCACGTATAATGCACCAATTCCAATCACAGACATATCTTTTCAATGCATGTATAATGTACCAAATGCCAATCACAGGCAAAACATGTCATTTTCTCACACAAAGATCCATATCTTTGGTTCTACAAGATTTATCTTTGTATTTTCAACAGAAAAATCATATTATCACATTTTCATAGTTATAAAACTCTTTCGTCGTGTTTTCACAAAATTGTGCAACATTTCCACTTCATTTTCACAATTCCAAAACGTTTCTGTTACGTTTTCACAATACTACAACTCTTCTGTTGCACCTTTAAATCACGTATTAAATTTTTTAACATTTTTTTCAATCACATAAAAATATACGTTTCTCAAATCGCGTAATGATTTTTCATTGTTTTCAAAATCGCGTAACTTAAAAATCATTCTTTTAAGTTGCGTAAATCATTTTCCATCATTCTCAAAATATTTAAAATACTTTCCAAATCACATAAGATTTTCTGTCATTTTCACAATTACGTAAAAATATTCTATCATTATTTAATCATGTAGTGATTTTTCAATAATATTTTCAATAGTGTAAAATATTTAAACGCTTTCCAAATCGTGTAGAAATATTTTAACATTTTTCAAATTGCGTAGAAATATTTTACTATATTTCAAATCGTTTTTAAGATACGTAAAATATTTTTCAACATGTTACAATTACATAAAATATTCCTCAATATTCCAAACATTATTTTGGACTTAAATAAATCAATCTTAATTTAAGAAATCCTTTTCCAAAATATAATTCACAAAATCACTTTTCCATTGGTATAAATCAACGTTTCAAAACTTAGCATTTTTTAACGTACTTCAAAACTCAAAAATAAGTTATATGTTAGTAAATTTTCAAAATACCATTATATTCTCCATTTTTCTCAAATCATTTCCAAATCAACCTTCCTCAAAATAATATAACTTTCTACTTCATTTAATATATCTTCTTATTCAAGAAAATCCTTTTTCATAGTGTATTTCACAAATTCACAATTCCATTGAATTAAATCAATGTTTCTAACTTTAAAAATTACTAACGCTTTCCAAAATCCAACGGGATTTTAATAAATTCTTTTTAAAACAAATTGAGACTCACTTGCAACCTCTCTTTTCCATTTACATAAAAATTTATTTCTTAAGTGCTAAAATACTCTGATTCCCTTTTCAATTTTTTTGTATTAAATTAATTATATTTTCACTTGGAAAATCACTTTGTTTCATCAAAATCAATGCATTACAAGCCTTCGAAAACGTGGACATGACTATTGAAACCATGAAATATTTTTCCTTCTAAATTGATATGGTTTTACACAAACAAAATCATTAAAAAATTTATTTTCAAAACCGTAAGACTTATGGTTATAAAACCAAACCCATTTGTTCAAATTCATTTTTATTTTCTTTACAAATTCTTTTTTTTTTCACTTTCTTTGCAAATTCTTAAAATCTTCATTGCTATTTTTATTTAAATCTCATGTTTTGTAAAACACTTAGAAACTTTTTACACATAATAAATCAATAAAAATTTCTCAAAAATCATGTTCTTGTACTCTTTGAAAAATAAACTCTTTGTTTATTTTTCTTATTTTTCTAAACATCCATTTTCATCATTCATGAAAATATTCATTTATGAACACCTATCTTGAGGTGTCTTAACCGATATTTACCATGTTTCTAGGGACCAAAAATTGATTCCCTTGTTCTTGAAAAATTTTAATATGAACTCGAATCAAGGGCATCAAAACCGTAGTCCTTCCTTGGCTATTGGGACCAAAATTAATTTTCTTTCTATCACCAAATCATGGCATACATATACATACACATTATATATATATATATATCAAAAGCATGTCATATTATCATCATGCATAGTATAAGCATACCATCAAAATCATAAACTCATGCAAAGTATATATTAAGCATAGGCAATTAATCAAAACTCATAAACACATATAAATTATTGCATGACTATAGATATGAATCCTCACATGGATTCACCATCCATCAAATATAAGACCATCTCTCACCACCATGCTTGATTGGTGAGATGGATCTCCCTCTTACCTCTTGAAGATCCTCAAAAACTCCTTGTTTTGCTTCTTTTTCCAAGTCCTTCACCACCAAGGGCTTCTCAAATACAAAACAAAATATATAGAAATTAGTATACTAAGTTTGATTAAGAGGAACCATGGATCAAACATAGTTTAGATCATGAAAAAGAAGAGATGAAATGAAGTCTTCTTATACTTCACCTCAAAAACCCAATAACTTTGATCTTGAAGAAAGTCCATGAAGATGAATGATTTAGAGAAAATCTCCAACATGAAAGTTGCTTAGAATATTATGTAGATTCAAGATCTATGGTTGGATTAAATTAAACAAACCATGGAACAAACATGGTTCAGAAAATCATAAACATGAATTTAAACCATAGAAATCAAAGTTTACCTCCAAGGAAGTAAGGTAAAAGTGGGATTTTGAAGCACTTAGAGTGAGATTTTGGGAAAACTTTCTAAATGGAAAGTGTTTAGAATGTTGTTTAGTTTTAGGAAATGATGTGAGTGAAAATTATAGGTGAGTAATGGTGCTTGTGGATTGCTTGGCCGAACCATATGGTGAGAAAAGGAAGGAAAATGGTTGTTTTGTGTTCTTGGAACTTTGAGAGAATTTGATGAAAGCTATTTGGTGAAATAGAAAAATGAATATTGGGAGAGTAAATTAAAGGTGCTGCTGCCGTGGGAGTCTTGGAGAGATTAAGTGATATACTTGACTTAAAATATCACCAATTGGATGCACATGGAGTAGCACATGGCATAGGTCATCAATTTGACTTGCATGGCTATTATGGATGGTTCAAGATTCATGTAGAAGCCTCCCAAGCTGCTGCCAAAACCGTGGGATACTTTGGGGTTTTAGGGAATTAATTTTTTTCAATTTACACCTAATTGTATGCTAATTAATTAGGTAATTAGTTAGGTTAAATTTTCATATCAATCTTAATTAACATTCTAACTATATAACTAATTAATTAAACATATTATTTCATATATTATAATCTCTAATTAAAATTAGGATATCTAATTCAGAATTAAATTATAACCAATTAACAATTAAATTAGTTTACTTAACTTGTTAATTAGGTCATTAGATTAACCAAATTAAGATTAATTAGTTACTAATCAAATTCAAACTACTATTGTTGACTTCATCTTTTTCTTTGGCCTAAAAAGCCTATTCAAAGTTGTCTCCTCCTTCTTATGCATTCTCCAAAACCGTCCCCCTCTTCCTAATGCATTCATGAAGTTGTCATCATTATTAGTCACCATCTAGAGCATTTCTAGCCATTGATTAATTCAATGGTTAGGATTTAGGTAGATTTTTGATTTGAAGACTTAATCTAGAGCCATTAGATCTTTTTCCTTTAAATTCTAACAATTAGATGTGTCTCCAAAATGAAGGGTCAAGATTACTCCTTCTTACTTTTAATCCAAGGGGCATAATTAGTCTTTGCTACTTTTTAAGACCAAATCTCCACCCTTGATTAATTCTTTATCCAATGGTCATAAATGGTCTTTTTCACTTTTTAAGACTAAATCTCCACCCTCGATTTAATCTAAATCCAATGGTTATAAATGGTCCTTGTTACTTTACAAGACCAATTCTACACTGTTGATTAAATCTACGGTTGATATTGAAACTTTTCTTATTAAGCTTGTCTAGATTAAATCTCTACCATTGATTAGATCAATGGTTAACATCCAATGTTTCTTTATTAAATTTATTTCTCAACCGTTGATTAAATCAAGATCAAGTCTCCACTGTTAATTAAATCAATGGTGGATATCCAAACCACCAATGTTGACTTAAGCAATATAATTTTTATTTTTATCTACTAAAAACCTCACGAAAGAATATATTTTGTATTTTTATCACCCGATAATTAAATACGATCTACAAACATAATACAAGAAAATTTCTAAAACTGTTTCTGGATTCAGGTTTAGTAAGATCCCCTGTCTCCGTCTAAACAGTACAAATTTTTCTATGCGTAGAAAAATTTTCACTTTGCGGGACCCACCCGGGCCCACGTAAGGTCACCCGGGCCCACATACACCCCTGGGCCCACAAACAGTAAAAAATTTCATAATCATTCATAAAATCACAAAAATTAAAAAACACACAAATATCAAATCAGATTATATAAAATAATTACCTAACGGTAAAAATTAAATTACGTAAAGTTTTTTCCGGCTAAAAAATTTTTATTTTTCTGACACGGAGTAAATCACTCAAAACGATCAAATACGCTGACGGAATAAACATAAAAATTTTACAGTATCCAGAAATTACTAAACAGTAAAATTCTGTTAACTATCAAAATTACTGTTTAAGATATACGAAATTTGGGGTGTTACAATACTCCCCCTCTTTATAGAAATTTCATCCTCGAAATTTCATGATCATGATTTCATTCCCTCGGAATAAATAATGACATTATTCCTCATTTATCTTATTTTTCAATTCCCATGAAGCTTCCTCTCTTACATCTTACTATACTATTCTAACCAACAAAATCTTTTTGCTGATGTTCAACTTCTCCTAAACAAACAAATATCTCAGACTCTTATAACTACTGAAGATGTTGAATGTTACTCCAGAAGAAAGAATTTTCATATCTCTGATACTAACATAACGACAACCAATCTTCATTCATGCCTAGAATAGTTTTTCTTAGATAGCTTTCAACTAATGTAATGTATTACTTAAAATTTCCTTATCCTCGTATCACTACATATTCTAGATTTTTGCTTTTAACAGGAAATGTCTCACTAACCGAGTTCTCCTTTCCACAGTACTATACTAAATACTTCTGTAAATTTTTTCTTTTCTACGATTTTCTATTACCGTCTTAAATTTTTTCATAGAAGAATTGTTTCAATCTTTTGAAGAATTCACCACGCTTCTGCTGCGTTACTCAGATACGTTAACACGGATACAAATATAAAAAATATCTTTTCTTGCAAGATATTCCTTCAATTGCAGGAGATGAAAGAAAACATCATGGAAGATAACAAAATGAATCGAACCTGCTATCGAACATATCCAGCAAAGAATTGGATGTAACCCGATTTTTAAAAATGAATTTTCTCTGGATTACTCACAGTTTGTTGAAATAATCTCATTGGATATGGTTGGAAAATAACCAATCCATTTTGAAAGATCACGTCTGTTTATGAAACAGATCAAACTAACACAAAAATTTTGAACAACAATTTGAATAACTTGAATAGCTCGATTAGCTAAGAATAGAAATAGAAGTAAACAAATCAGAGGATAACGAATAACTCTAACATATAATTGATCTACTCAATCATATGTCATAAGGAATAGGTTATTCACAGAAATATTCAGTATGATTTATAGGATTAGCTCCAATGACGCAATCTCCATTGATTAAATCTTCCGCTCAGAACACTCCCGTTCCATTCAGAGTAACAACTTCCCTTACTATCTAAAATTTTACTAATAAAAAACTCTATTTTCAAAGAGCATAATCTCTGGGAAAATGTGTCCAACTTTTTCACAATTTGTTTTCTTGACGTACATTCCTTCATTAAGTACCTTTTTTCACATCACTTACTACTTTTGGTTTCCTCAATGGTTGTAAATACATCTTCCATCGAAATCAATTACTTTCTCAATATCCTAAAAAAATACCAGGTTCCAAAATTACGAAATCTTATATTCCAAGACTGATTCTCTTCCATCAGATCCTAAACTTCAACTTCCAGTTTCCACTACACAGCGGTCCTTTGTTCGTGCAGTCGTCTTTCCACATTGTTCCCGTTGCTCCCGTTGCTGCAACTGCATTACTAGTAACATGTTTCACTTCCACACAAGTATAACTATCCCGAGCCATTCCCTTTTTTTTTTCTCGAGGCGTGTAGATCGAAATACAATGGATCTAATATCCATTATAAACAACATTATTTCCTTTCGGAAAAACAAACACAGAGAACACAACACAAGCAAAATAGACCTAACCATAAACCCCAAAAGACTCAAACCGTGCTCTGATACCAACTAATGTAACACCCTCCTTAGGGCATCACATTTCCGACTCCCGACTCATAATCTGAAAAAAAGTTCGCACAAAGTTTGAGTTATAAAAGATGGGTTTCAAAATTTCTTTTTTTACTGAAACGTAAATTTACTGAAAATATTAGGTAATATTAAAAATCATATTTTAACTATTCATTATGCCATGTTGACACCAATTAATATCACAATTTAAAAAGAAATATAAAATTAACAGACTTAATTTTTTTTAACAGTAGCAAACCCCATGACGGGTCCTACTTAATAGCACGGTACAACACTAATGAGAAACTTTAACATACTTATTCTTTTTTCTATCCATCTTGATGCATCAGACATCTGTTCCTTTATCAACACTGCACACCTTCAAGTTCTGAATGTCCACTCCTTATTGTTGTCACCAATCTCAAAGTATCCATCGCCCGTTATGTCTAAGACAACTCGATCATTCTATTATTTGATTTTAACAATACAGACAAAGCAAAACAATATAACAAAGAGGTGAGATCACCTACACCAATACCAACATGGCAGCACAGAGATAACACAAACAGCAATATCATATAGATAGATCATATCATAATCATGTTATCAGCATTAATCAACTATCATCATCTAATCATTTATCAGTTCAATCATCATCCAAGTACTCAAAACAATTGTCATAGCCAACATTCCTCAATTAATATATCATACAGATATAAATGCTCAGATTTATGCATATGCACAAAGAATCAGTTTATCAAAAACAACTCCATGGATGTTTTCACAATTTCGAGAAGAATGCTCTGGTTAATTGTCAGCCTTAGCCTAAAGACAATCTCCCAGTCGTTGAAAAGAATCGTGTTCTTGTTGGGTATCGTCAATGCGTTGCAACGGACTGCATCGCCAAGTGGCACAGTGGTACTCGCTAGCGTCCCGCCCACTGGTCGACCGCCGCGCCTCGACGCCTCCAAGATCCATCATAGACCTCACTATCAATTCTCATTCCCTCTTCAACCACAAGAGCCATAATAGTTATTAGCTATATTTTATACAATGCACGAATATATCAGTACAAGTCCAACCCCAAAGGGCCAAATTTTTTCAATTTTATTTGTTCAATGTAATCATATGTTTCAACGCATATTTTTTCAATGCACATATAATGCACCAATTCCAATCACAGACATATCTTTCTAATGCATGTATAATACACCAAATGCCAATCACAGCCAAAACATGTTATTTTCTCACACAGCATCCATATACTGGTTCTATAGTATTTATATTGTATTTTCAACAGAAAAATCATATTATCACATTTTCATAGTTATAAAACTCTTTCGTCGTGTTTTCACAAAATTGTGCAACATTTCCATTTCGTTTTCACAATTTCAAAACGTTTCTGTTACGTTTTCACAATACTGCAACTCTTCTGTTGCACCTTTAAATCACGTATTAAATTTTTTAACATTTTTCTCAATCACATAAAAATATACATTTCTCAAATCGCGTAATAATTTTCCATCGTTTTCAAAATCGCATAACTTAAAAATCATTCTTTTAAGTTGCGTAAATCATTTTTCATCATTCTCAAAATATTTAAAATACTTTTCAAATCACATAAGATTTTCTATCATTTTCACAATTACGTAAAAATATTCTATCATTATTTAATCACGTAGTGATTTTTTAATAATATTTTCAATAGTGTAAAATATTTAAACGCTTTCCAAATCGGGAAGAAATATTTTAACATTTTTCAAATTGCGTAGAAATATTTTACTATATTTTAAATCATTTTTAAGATACGTAAAATATTTTTCAACATTTTACAATTATATAAAATATTCCTCATTATTCCAAACATTATTTTGGACTTAAATAAATCAATCTTAATTCAAGAAATCCTTTTCCAAAATATAATTCACAAAAACACTTTTCCATTGATATAAATTAACGTTTCAAAACTTAGCATTTTCTAACGTACTTCAAAACTCAAAAATAAGTTATACATTAGTAAATTTTTAAAATACCATTATATTCTCTATTTTTCTCAAATCATTTCCAAATCAACCTTCCTCAAAATAATATAACTTTCTACTTCATTTAATATATCTTCTTATTCAAGAAAATCCTTTTTCATAGTATATTTCACAAATTCACAATTCCATTGAATTAAATCAATGTTTCTAACTTTAAAAATTACTAACGCTTTCCAAAATCCAACGGGATTTTAATAAATTCTTTTTAAAACAAATTAAGGCTCACTTGCAACCTCTCTTTTTCATTTACATAAAAATTCATTTCTCAAGTGCTAAAATACTCTGATTCCCTTTTCAATTTTCTTATATTAAATTAATTATATTTTCACTTAGAAAATCAATTTGTTTCATCAAAATCAATGCATTACAAGCCTTCGAAAACGTGGACATGACTATTGAAATCATCAAATATTTTTCCTTCTAAATTGATATGATTTTACACAAACAAAACCATTAAAAATTTTGTTTTCAAAACCTTAAGACTTATGGTTATAAAACCAAACCCATTTGTTCAAATTCATTTTTATTTTCTTTACAAATCTTTTTTTTTTACTTTCTTTGCAAATCCTTTTTCACTTTCTTTGCAAATTCTTAAAATCATCATTGCTATTTTCATTTAAATCTCATGTTTTGTAAAACACTTAGAAACTTTTAACACAAAATAAATCAATAAAAATTCCTCAAAAATCATGTTCTTGTACTCTTTGAAAAATAAACTCTTTGTTTATTTTCCTTGTTTTTCTAAACATCCATTTTCATCATTTATGAAAATATTTATTTATGAACACCTATCTTGAGGTGTCTTAACCGATATTCACCATGTTTCTAGGGACCAAAAATTGATTCCCTTGTTCTTGAAAAATTTTAATATGAACCCTAATCAAGGGCATCAAAATCGTAGTTCTTCCTTGGCCATTAGGACCAAAATTAATTTTCTTTCCATCACCAAATCATGGCATACATATACATACACATCATATATATATATCAAAAGCATGTCATATTATCATCATGCATAGTATAAGCATACCATCAAAATCATAAACTCATGCAAAGTATATATTAAGCATAGGCAATTAATCAAAGCTCATAAACACATATAAATTATTACATGACCATGGATATGAATCCTCACATGGATTCACCATCCATCAAATATAAGACCATCTCTCACCACCATGCTTGGTTGGTGAGATGGATCTCCCTCTTACCTCTTGAAGATCCTCAAAAACTCCTTGTTTTGCTTCTTTTTCCAAGTCCTTCACCACCAAGGGCTTCTCAAATACAAAACAAAATATATAGAAATTAGTATACTAAACTTGATTAAGAAGAACCATGGATCAAACATAATTTAGATCATGAAAAAGAAGAGAAGAAATGAAGTCTTCTTATACTTCACCTCAAAAACCCAATAACTTTGATCTTGAAGAAAGTCCATGAAGATAAATGATTTAGAGAAAATCTCCAACATGAAAGTTGCTTAGAATATCATGTAGATTCAAGATCTATGGTTGGATTAAATTAAACAAACCATGGAACAAACATGATTTAGAAAATTATGAACATGAATTTAAACCATAGAAATCAAAGTTTACCTCCAAGGAAGTAAGGTAAAAGTGGGATTTTGAAGCACTTAGAGTGGGATTTTGGGAAAACTTTCTAAATGAAAAGTGTTTAGAATGTTGTTTAGTTTTAGGAAATGATGTGAGTGAAAATTATAGGTGAGTAATGGTGCTTGTGGATTGCTTGGCCGAACCATATGGTGAGAAAAGGAAGGAAAATGATTGTTTTGTGTTCTTGGAACTTTGAGAGAATTTGATGAAAGCTTTTTGGTGAAATAGAAAAATGAATATTGGGAGAGTAAATTAAAGGTGCTACTGACGTGGGAGTCTTGGAGAGATTAAATGATATACTTGACTTAAAATATCACCAATTGGATGCACATGGAGTAGCACATGGCATAGGTCATCAATTTGACTTGCATGACTATTATGGATGGTTCAAGATTCATGTAGAAGCCTCCAAGCTGCTGCCAAAACCGTGGGACACTTTGGGGTTTTAGGGAATTAATTGTTTTCAATTTACACCTAATTGTATGCTAATTAATTAGGTAATTAGTTAGGTTAAATTTTCTAATCAATCTTAATTGACATTCTAACTATATAACTAATTAATTAAACATATCATTTCATATATTATAATCTCTAATTAAAATTAGGATATCTAATTAAGAATTAAATTATAACCAATTAACAATTAAATTAGTTTACTTAACTTGTTAATTAGGCCATTAGATTAACCAAATTAAGATTAATTAGTTACTAATCAAATTCAAACTACTATTGTTGACTTCATCTTTTTCTTTGGCCTAAAAAGCCTATTCAAAGTTGTCTCCTCCTTCCTATGCATTCTCCAAAATCGTCCCCCCTCTTCCTAATGCATTCATGAAGTTGTCATCATTATTAGTCACCATCTAGAGCATTTCTAGCCATTGATTAATTCAATGGTTAGGATTTAGGTAGACTTTTGATTTAGAAGACTTAATATAGGCCATTAGATCTTTTTCCTTTAAATTCTAACCATTAGATGTGTCTCCAAAATGAAGGGTCAAGATTACTCCTTCTTACTTTTAATCTAAGGGGCATAATTAGTCTTTGCTACTTTTTAAGACCAAATCTCCACCCTTAATTAATTCTTCATCCAATGGTCATAAATGGTCTTTTTCACTTTTTAAGACTAAATCTCCACCCTTGATTTAATCTAAATCCAATGGTTATAAATGGTCCTTGTTACTTTATAAGACTAATTCTACACCGTTGATTAAATCTACGGTTGATATTGAAGCCTTTCTTATTAAGCTTGTCTAGATTAAATCTCTACCATTGATTAGATCAGTGGTTAACATCCAATGTTTCTTTATTAAATTTATTTCTCAACCATTGATTAAATCAAGATCAAGTCTCCACCGTTAATTAAATCAATGGTAGATATCCAAACCACCAATGTTGACTTAAGCAATATAATTTTTATTTTTATCTACTAAAAACCTCACGTAAGAATATATTTACTGTATTTTTATCACCCGATAATTAAATACAGTACCAAACACAATACAAGAAAATTTCTAAAACTGTTTCTGGATTCAGGTTTAGTAAGATCCCCTGTCTCCGTCTAAACAGTACAAATTTTTCTATGCGTAGAAAAATTTTCACTTTGCGGGACCCACCTGGACCCACGTAAGGTCACCCGGGCCCACATACACCTAGGGATGGAAATAGGCCAGCCGGCCTGTCAGGGGCCTGTGGCCTGGCCTGTTTTAGGCCTGACCTGGCCTGGCCTATTTAAAAAATGAGTTAGGCTCAGGCCTTTTTAAAAGCCTATTTCATTTAATAGGTCAGGCCTAACCTCTCAGTAAAGCCTGTTAAGCTTATTAGGCTGACCTGTTTATACTTATTTATAAATATATTTAAAAAATTATGAAATTATGCTTAAATCTAGAAGCCAAGATTCGAACTTGCTATCAAGTGATAACTTAAACACTCTTCTAACCACTAAGCTGTGCTTAATTATTATGCTTATATTTACATATTTTATGATTTTATATTTAAATTATATCACTTTTGTTAACTAGGGTTCTACTTCTTACAGAAATCAGAATACAGACTCCTCTCAGACTCTCAGTCCTCTAGCTCTCGCCTCTCTCACTCTCAGAATGTGTGCTCTGCTTCCATTGTTTTCCTTCATTAAGGTTTGAGTAATTGCTCTGCTTAGATCTGTTACGTTTAACTTAGATCTATGAAATGAACTATTCAGGGGAATGTGTTTTGTTTTGTAATAACATGGTATAGTGGTTACTACACGAGCAGGAGCAAGAAACCCAGCCTCTACTCCAAAATAAGCCCACTTGGAAATCCCAACACGAGCGTGGTACCCGAGCTCGACGATTGGATCTACAAGGGGAAAAAGGTCCGAGTCGCAGAACTTCAGCGCATTGTTCGCGACCTTCGCAAGCGCAGCAGGTTCATCCAAGCTCTCCAGGTTGCCAAAAAGTTTCCTTTAAAATCTCTGGGTGCTCTAAATTTGGGGGTCAAGCTTTATAAAAATGGAAAATTGGAAACTGAAACAAAAATGAAGCCTTTTTGTGCTAGAAAGTATGATGCATGGAATGCTGTTGGTTGATTGTGTCATTGATTTGGATAATCTTGTTTCACGTTCTATAAATTGATATGATATTGTTTTCTTGTTACTTGTTAGTAATGGCACTTTTTACAATGATACATTTGTTTTAATTTGCTTTAATTAATCATGATTTTTTATTAATAAATAAATAAAATTATTTCAGTTGGAACTTGGAATAAACCAGAACGAGAGGTGCAACAATGTAATCAGCATAACTTGTAGAACCCGATGACTTTAGTAAAATGAAGTATGAACTGGTGCATTGCAAGCATTGTAGTAGGATAAGAACGAAAAAGGAGTGAGTGGTATGTGATAATATCATGTTTGGAGCTGGACGATTACTGTTTCCGTGTGTTATTATAGAATCATTTTAATGTATTGAATTAACATAAACTGACTTGTCATTTGTCAAGCTAACTTTTTGATTCTCCTCACTGTGCTTTTTGTTTGAACATGGTATGTGATTTGTTATAGTGACAAACTAAAAGTTTGAAAATTGGTGTAGTTTTAAGTGTGGGGAAATTGTTGACATAATAGACAAGTGAATTTTGTATTGATGTGTGCAAGTCATAGACTTTATGAGGCTCAATGTTCCTTTACTGTGTTTTGGCCTTTTGGGGTTAGCAACAGTTTTTCAAAAGAGTAAGATGATTTTATTTTTACAACCATTATCATTTTAGTTGTGACAAAGACGTTGCAAAGTTGAACCTGTGGCTGTGGGTTACTAATTATTAACAAGTGGGTTGATAGGCAATTTAACATGGCAACAATTAATAGAGGAAATAGAGAAATGACTCTTCTACCGCTTGCTGCATTACTGCAGCAACCTAACTAAGGGTTTAGGCTAGGCAATTCTATTTCACATGAGAAAGAGATCACAATAAATTACCCTTACTCCAATTGTACTTCTTTATTCCTTAAGCTATAGAAAAATGGCATAATTTCGAATGTTAAGTGTTGTATCTGCTTATAAAATACTAATTTGTACCCCTCAAACCATGTGATTTCTTCAAACTGAAGTTTATTTAACTTTATTGTTGACGGCAGTGATGCTCCTGTTTTATGTATTGGTTAGTTCTTATAATAATCTAATAGAAAAGTCAAAAAAAGAGAAAATCTAATCAAATTGGGATGCTGCGTGGGTTTATATGAGAAAACCTTGAGAATATGAATTAGGTGAGTTTTTTTTAATATTCATTACTTCTTTAGTCCTGTTTTATTGTTTTTTTTTCTTGTAGTTGTTAAATTGTGTTATGATCTAATAATATAATTAATTAGTTTTTTTCAAGGTATTTGAATTTGATGAATTTTGTGTGTTTTAGTTGTGTATGATTTAATTGTATAATGATATTTTATTTAGTCAAATGAGTGATTAGTAATGATATTTAGAATCAGGAGTTGTACTTGAATGATATTTTTTTTCAATGGCTTTCAAGGCTGTTTGAAAAGCTTAGGCTTTATTTTGAGGCTATATGAAGCGCTTGGCTCATTTTGGCTGTTAGAGCGCTTTAATATAAATCAGTGCTTTTAAATGAAGCAGTGGTCAGTAGGGTTCTTAAATAAAGTGTGCCAGCTCAAAAAAGGCTTTGATAAATGTGAGCTAGGCAGGTCGTCAGTACATATAACACAGCCTAGCACATTTTAGAAAGTCTTAACCCTACCGACTGTTTCCATCCCTACATACACCCCCTGGGCCCACAAATAGTAAAAAATTTCATAATCATCCATAAAATCACAAAAATTAGAAAACGCACAAATATCAAATCAGATTACATAAAATAATTATCTACCGGTAAAAATTAAATTACATAAAGTTTTTCCCGACCCAAAAATTTTTACTTTCCTGACACGGAGTAAATCACTCAAAACGATCAAATACGCTAACGGAATAAACAAAATAAATTTACACTATCCAGAAATTACTAAACAGTAAAATTCTGTTAACTGTCAAAATTACTGTTTAAGAGATACAAAATTTGGGGTGTTACATGAATTTGATTTGATTTTAATTTTAATTTTGAAATTGATATTTTTACTTTTATTAGTTAAGTCATTTAATCTATTCTAAATAATGGTAATAAAGAATTATATATATATATACAATAAATTCAATTAATTTTTAATATATTTCAAACATAGAATTTGATTTGTAAATCAATTTAAATCTTATCTTTTATAATATGTTTTAAACGTAAACATTGATTCCAAAATAAAATCAAATCAATTAAGTTTAAATTAAATCAAATTATTTTTTAATTTTTAGTAATTCAAAACACAACCTACTAGGTCTTGGGTATAATGATAAGCAAAATACGCTCCTACGAAAGGACGATTTAATTGTATCGTCATGCTTTTAGGAGAGCACGACTTAACTATATCGATTGATGCCCAAAAGAATTACCGTCACACTAAAAGAATAAAACACTTATATTCTTATATTAAATAATATATATATATATTTTTTACATTCCATCTAATATTATTTATTATACATATTTTTTTTATTTTTTTTCACTCAATCACATTTTTTAAAAATAATATAAATAATACTTACACTTCTTTTGAGGAGTGTAAAATGATTATCTTCCAAAAGAATATAGAGATACCTAATAAATTTTTTTTAAAGAAAGCATACACTAAAAGGATATGAGATACCTCATAAAAGAGAGTAATTATACTGTACATTATTTTTTTTATTCTTATATTATTTTCTTTTTAAGTAATAAAACAATATATATATATATATATATATATATATATATATTTCACTATATTTTCTCTTTACATTTTTTTATTTTAGACACCCAAAATGTAAAAGTAATATTAAAAAAATATGTAAATATAATTTCCCGATAAAAGAACAAAAGAAAGAAAGAAAGCATCAGTAGAGTAGCATACTTCTTCATACATGGGAAAGAGCATACTATTTCAGATACATGTAATAACAATTATGCAGTCGTGGCTTAAAATCATATAAAACAATCAGAGAATGGCACTACTTTTAAGAATCCTAAGGAAACCTCAAACCTTCAAGAGGGGCTAAATTCTATGGTGCAGCCTAGTCAGTTGCGGAGCATGGGTGCACCGTTTAAAAATACAGTTATAACCTATAACTAGAAGTCACCATTTAAAAGTAATAAAAAATCAGGGGGTGAGGTCCGCTTGGTTGTCAAATTCTAATTTGTTGAAAAAATCATGTTAAGAAGAAATCTGGGTTAGAGACTTCATTTACATATTACATTACTCCACCCTTCGAGTCTGCATCGTTCTCTTCAACCTCGTGGGAGGTCAACTCATAGTTTGTTTAAATCATTGTTTCTAGGATAAAAATTTGGCAAATCACCAATACACTGAAGGTGGTCCACAAACAAGTGAAGATTAGAATGCTATGGCACCAAATACACTTCCAGACTTCCAATACATGCAAAAAAGGATCAATGCAATTGAAAATGGCTGTCAAACAGATGAATGAAAGTTTCAAACCTAAGGATGAAATGAGAGAGATAAAAGTGTTAAAAATCTGGAACCAGCCAGTGCCAAGGAAATATTCAAGCAAGTAAGCATGTTACTTAAATGAATGAAGCAAAGGAGCTTCAAGGTGAACCTGCTGATGAACAAAAGGCAGGAAAATCAGTGCCTGCTATCCCTGTAGCAAAGATTGAAGTTCTGCCAAAAGACATCATGCTTGATCAAATGTTTGAATGTTCATCATATGGGATAAATAGGAGAGGAACTCTTGAAACAAATGATTTGATGTTGTCTTTGCAAGATTAATCAATTTTTGTCCTTTGCATTTAGGAATACGTTGATTATTTAAAATTTGTGGCAGTTTCACTAATCTTAATATATGTGTTTTTATGATATCTTTACTAAATTTATACAAGTATTCCTGGTGCCTTTTGCTTTTGATCATTTATCCAGACTCCCTGTGATTTCATTGACTTGTTTAATTTTTGGGTCGCAGCACACACCACTTCTATTCCAAATCCCAAATTTCCCAGTACTGCAAATTCCTTGTAGATGAATTGGAACTCGTCATTTGAGTCTTTTAGTCAACAAAGCTTGCATCTTTTGGATATGGTGGCTCTACCATTCTCGACTTTGGCTTCGATAACTCCGACTGAATTAACAACCGCTATAGTCACCGACTCTACAGGAAAATTTTTCGCCGCCGGCGAAGCCGAGCTTGTAATTGTGGAAACTTGAACTTGAGTCTCCGTTTTTGAGATTCTCAAGCTGTGTTAGTTTAGCATGTGAATCTCCGGTGCTGGAGGACCCATACTAGAAAGAGCCCTTAAAGAGGTCCATAAAACTCTACTTAACAAGGCTTCTTGTTTGCCGAAGTGGTTACAACACCTATTCCAGCTAACGAAATTAGACCCCCCCCAAAAAAAATGCTAACGAAACAACGAGAATAATCCTAGTGGGAAAACAAAATGTTTTGGTGTTTACTAGTCTTTTGAATTTGTCTTTCTAGATCATGAGATGGTCATTCTATATAATTGTCAGAATGTTTGCCATTTTTTAAAAATAACCACCGACCCTTGCCTTAGTGGCTGGCTGCATTAACTTACAAAGCACCTTAATTATTTGTTTAACAGGTTACTGATTCAGAACACAATATATTGCTTCACTGGTACTTAATCACATGCTAGAGTTGACTCTTGAAATCCCTTCCAATATCCTAAGTTCAATTTTTTTTAAAAAAAAAATAGTGCAGAGAACTTTTCAAACTTTATAGATGTATGGAAGATATTAAGATAAGTTGTCTGAATGCATAAGAAGCCAAAGCATGTGAGCAGTTTTCACATTTCATTCAAGAAACCATGTCATGTCCAAAAATGTTCTCTCTCTTGAGAGGGTCATGAATTACATTGCTAGAAGAGCCAAAATTGAGGTACTGAGGGAGTTCATTTTGGAGAAAGTAAGATTTCTGATCTGGGTCAATAATTTCTGGGGTTGGCATCACCGGCTCATGTTGCATCTGGATGCAGAGTATCTCTGCTTGAGCAACTGCAAGCTGCATCTGAAGCTCAGAAACCTGATTTTGCAGGTAGGATATGGTTCCAACACAACCGTACACCGGGTCCCGGACTCTTGCATTTGCCTCATACACTAGACTGCTCACTGCATCTGCTCTCTGGTGAACCGGAAGTTCCTGCATCATTGTATAAGTAAAAAACCATTTAGAACCAAATAAAGATTAAGAACTCTAAAAACAAAGGCCCTTAAAGACCAACCCCAAAAGTCTCCCTTTTTTTATTTTTCTGACATTAGGAAATATTTGTTAGAGATATAAAAAGATGAAGTTTATGGGATAGTTGGTTCTTGACAGTATTAGAACTATAACCTAAAACGTGTACCCAAATCTGTGCCTTTCCAGCCTCTTTGGCCCTGAAAATGATTGATCAACCAACCATAGAAGGCTGTTTCTTTATCGTTTTTCATTATCAAAAGAAACCAAACATAGGATAGAAAGAATATGAGATACCTGCAACATTTTGCTAACGTTGCTAGCGCCAAAAACCTTGTGAACTATGGCGAACTTTTGAGGGTCATCAGAAGGGAAATAAGGAGCAAAGGTGCAATCTTTGGTGCATCGGCGTCTCAGCAGCTTGCATGAGGCACACGGGGAATTCCCACCCATTTGATTTTGAAAACAGAGGAAACTGAAAACAAAAAAGACTCTGTTTGGGGGTTAAAGGCAAAACCAGAGGAAGTTAATGGAACACAAAGCAAAGGAGCTGCACATAATGAGAATAGGAGTGTGTATCTGTATTTATAATGGCCTACAGCGTGTGAGTATAGCCGCTACCTAGTTCTGCAATAGTTTTACTATCAAGGATCAATCACATTCAACTACTAAAGATATTTAATTATTTATTAATTTGTGATTAAATAAATTAATGGGTTGGGTTATTTAATTCTGTTCTTTTCTTTTCTTTTCTTTTCCTTTCTTCTGGGTATGTGTTGTTTTATTTAATATTGCAATATCTAGAATTGAAAAAAATTATAAAAAAAAAAAGACTTACTTTGCCATATTACAACCAAGGCTCAGCTCTGTCTTTAGGAATTAGTATCTTAGGTTTTGTGGAAACATACAGATTCAAATTAGTGGACACTTAATGAACCCAGAAGAGCCATGCATGGTATTGAAAACAATTTTTTAAATATTTATATTTACACACAAAAAATATAATCATGTAAATGATGACAACGTAAATTTATAATTTTTTTTTGTAGAAAGTAAATTTATAAATCTTTGCCTTTAATATGTTTTTACAAAATACAATAAAGCACACACCAATACAATAATATTCTATTTAAACACAAGCACAATAGTAATCTAGATTTAGTAATCAATATACAGAGATATTGGCAAAACTAAATCAGGTGCGCTACCCAAACTTCTCCTAATGCTCTAATTAATACGGATGACAAATTCATCAATATAATGAAGAGAAGAATTGAGAATTTGGGATTCAGGGGATTTGGGCTACAGTATTGAAATTGCCTAATCAACTTTATAATGAAGACAAAATCTTGTTAGATTATAGGGTTAAAACAGGTAAATTACGTATGTAGTATTAGAAAATATCTTCTATCATATTTTTCTGTTTTCAATTATATCCCCAATTAAAAATTGATAATTAAGCAAAGAAAAATCTGTCACTTAATGGAAAAGTTATTACCATTTATAAGTGAAGGGTAATTTTCTACATATTGTCATTGTTATTAATCGATTTGATTAGGGGGCATGGCTGGGAACAATACAAGTTGTCATGGTATCAGGAGAGTAATGTAGCCGAAGTGATCAGTTGTGTTGTTGAATGGACAAAATTTAAACTCATTTTTTATTTTTATTATATTCATTTTATTAATTAAATTATGACATATGTTTATTACTGTTTTTTTTGTTTTTTAAGTACACATATTATGATTTAATTAGTAAAATTAATGTAATGAAAATAAAAAAAAATAGACCTAAGTTTTGTACATGTAAAATTTACCATAAATGTTTGAAATTTTATTAAATATGATTAACAAGTAATAAATATTTAATTATATAGGCACAGGGTAATTTCTATAAAAGAGAAGAGAGATATGTTCTCATTAGTGATTGTTCGTTAGTTTCTTACGAGAGTCAGAGTAGAAACTCTTTTGGAAAGTTTGACAATTTTTGGTAAGTTCACAATAGAAATTCTGTATCACACATTGACTTATTGCTGAAATTGATGAGGGTCCAAAAGGCTCAGGAGTCCAGATTGTTATATACGATGTCTGAGAGGCATGTGGCTTGAGAATTGTCGTTACAATATTAATATATCTTTTTTTTTTTTTGGTCACCATTTGCCTACGCCGATGTTGGCGTGAAGATATCTTTACACTGAATTTTCATTCATTCAGCAAATTAAGCTCTCCACTCTCATGCACTTATGTGGATAAGAGAATAGTATACTGTGGTTATCTATAAAAGAGTATATGATTGAGTGGGTCATTAATCATCAAAACATAATTACATTTATCCCAGTTAATAGCAGATGCTGCAAATTAATGTTGAAGCGCCATGATCATCTAGAAGAGGAAAACAAAATCATCACTACAAGGTAAGTTGATTTGGGTCCCATAGGGGAGGTGAGGGAATAAAAGCTACGTTTATCACTGACGCCCCGCCAAATTGAGGTTGTGAATTGTGATAGCCAAGTTGGCAAGTATGGCTTCCACGTTGTTTGACTAGGAGTGATGTACCTTGTTTAGTTGCGCTTTCAGTCAAGAGCACAGGACGGTTGCAAGCACACGGTCGATACTAAGGCTTCCTTTGACATCCATTCTTGAAAGGAAAGAAAAAGAAAAGAGGAGAAAGAGGCTATTTGGCTTGTTTGGTACGAATTTAATAAAAGAAAATAAGGTAGTTGGGATGATTTTACATCCTTGGGTCCTACACATTTTGGATCTCTTCCTTATGAGAAGGAAAGGAGAAGGAAAAAGACAGAAAGAAAACTTTTGGTGGATCTTATCAAATTTTACACACATTTATATATTTTTTTTATAAAATTAAATAAAGAAAGTGAAGCATTCTTTTTTTTTTTTAGCAGGTTCAACAACAGAAAAATTATTATATATTCCTAGAATATAATAAATGTATGATTCAAGAGAAAATTTTACTATTAATTTAAATTAATAACTTAAAATTTATATAAATTTATTTAAAATTAATAATAAAGATCAATATTTCTACATGCATTTATTGTTCTTTAGATTCATGTGAATTTCTCCAACATTCATGTTAGACACACAAACAAAAAAACATTCACGTGAATACACGCGTAATCGCTAATATGACTTTCTCTATCTCTCCTCTCTAATTGTATAGTTTGACTCAATTCATCGAAGAGCTCAATATAGTCATTAGTCACAAAGAAATGTCTTTTTTATTTTGTTTTTGTTTTTAACATAGGAGGTGTAAACACATGAGTGGAGGAAGAAGTGACCTATGGAGGGTCAAACTCATCAACGTCACGCCCAAATCTTTGAAGACTTGAGTCCATGCCAATTAATTAATGTATATATGATGCACATATATAATACTTAATCAAGAAAAAACTTTGTGAATTTGTGAGAGCTCTAGAAAACCTAACTAGCTATTTTAGTTCTCTAATCATTTTTTTTAGTCACATAAGAAGTGCAAGTAATTGGTAAGAGAGGGGAAAGGCGGTCAAGTGGAGGATAAAACATATGACAACAATATTACACTTTAATCTTAAAGATTTGGGGCCGATGACAATTGTTGAACATACAAGCTCGTTGGTAATCATTTAAGCTTCTTATTTAGATTTGGATGATTATTTTTGTAATATTTTATAAATGAAGATTGTTTCTATCCTAGAACTAGCGTTCATGCATGAATCTACACGGGCATAGTCTTCGCCCATGGTTTAGACCGATCAATGGATTGAATGGTTTCTTCATCTTCTCCAGTCATGGACAACTTTGAATAGGCTGATATTAGATCCTCCATATCAAGAAAATTCTAACCCAAGAAACAGATATATCAGCTACTCATCATATAATATATTTCTTTTCTCACAAGTTGAATGGAAGAGACTAGTCTCGTGAGCCTGTTTCTATCATTATCAACTTATGAACTAAGATTCGGATTTCTATCGTTATCAAATTGATGTATTAATTGGATATAGTTAAGTAATTGTAGTTGAATGAAGGACAACCTAGGCAGCCTCTATTATGGTAAACTTCATACCCTTTATAGTTTTCTGTCTTGTTTTGGACTACTGATATTGCATACTCATTTCATGTTTCATCCCAGAAAGAAATTTTTTTTTTTTGGGGGGTGGGGGGGTGGGGTGGGGTCGGGGGTGGGGTGCAAATGATGGAATGCAAATTGTAGCCACTCCATTTTCATTATTTTATTCTTTTTTAAGCCACTATAGTACCATAATGAGTTTCACTTCTCATTTTTAACCTTCCCATCTTTATTTACTCTAGTTATTAAACTCTCTTTTCTACAAGAATAACAAGAGCCGTAAGTAGAGGTGCTAATTACGAATTTTACACAACGAGGATTCCTTGCCCAGCTCAATGCTTGCTGTGTGTCTGTGATATGTTACATTTTAGCTATAGGTCAGTTTGTTAGAATAGTTAATCAATTCTCAAGAAAATGATTAATATTTTATGACCTAATCCAAATGGCTACTGAAGTGTACGCTATAGTATAGTATTATATAGTATAGCAATAATATTTGTTGAAAAGCAAAGAAAACACAGGTACCCCCACCAAGATATTAATGAGATTCCTGACATGCAATTAAGTTGTAGGGATTATTATAAATGAAGCTCATTTCGATAGGGATTACTATTGAAATTTGCATGAGTTGATAGTGCGGTAGAAACCCTAAGCTTTCCTTGCATTAATTGACTCACATGATTCGATGCTTCCTTTTCATGTTTTTCAAAATAAAACAGCTCTTCTTTCATGGTAATATGACAGTCTCCTATAAGTCTTTGTTTTCAAAAAGTCTACTTTTACCGATAATAAGACAGGAGAAGGTTATATATAGTTAGGGTTTTGCTAACAAATAAACAAAGTCAAAATAGAAATTTTAGTTGAAAAGAAAGTAATAGTAAATTTTTTGGGTTTTGTTAACAAACAAAAGGAGTCAAAATAAAAAAATTTAGTTGAAAAGAAGGTAATAGTAATTTTTTTAATTTTTAATGTATTTAATATTTTTTATTTAAAAGATTCTATTTTGACTTCCTTAACAATGAAATTTAAAATTTAAGAAATTTTACATTTTATTTAAAATTTGTTATTTTCTTAGGCATTTGTTAGCAAAAATACATAACTAATTTGGATCACCTTTTTTTTCTTGGAGAGATTATGATAGTTGCATTCGATTATAATTTCAATTCATATTCTTGCCAAAATGTAATATATATATATACACACACACACATACACCCAAAATAAACATACGTCGTTTATCAGCTAGCTCAAAGTGAAAGTGTAAAATCCGTTAAATGGGTCTTAATTTGATCAAATGCCTCCAATGCATATCAACGTGGTTAATTGGCTTGTAACTAACAGGTAGGGCTAGATTTAGAACTTCAACCCCTCGGAAGGTGAGACCATGGAAACTGAGGTTGAGAAACTTGTCATTTGGTTTCCCCGAAATCACAAATTTTAAAGACAATAAAATATGGTTGAAGAAACAGACATCTCACCACGTTAGAAGAAAAAACATGAGACCTCCAACGCGAACATTAAATGAACATCGTAGTGATGAAGATTCATTTTCGAGAGATGCATGTTGTTTAATTTTCTATCAATGATATGGTGAATGGTTTCTTAACTAATTAAGCAGCTTTGTTCTCATTTATTTAGTTTATCCTCAACGTTGGTAATCTCACAACAAACTAGTGTGTGTAGAACGCTTTGTGAAGCAACAACGATGCTAAGACGAAAAACATTTCAAAGGAAGCCGCAGCTTTTTTATTTTATTTCTTTCTTATCGAAAATGGACTTAATACTGCAAATCCTATGGAAAAATATTATGACAAAATATAGAAAATATTGAATAAATAATCAGACATAGTTTTTTAAACCTATATGTCATGATAAACTCTTAATTTTGAAAAAAGCAAGGACATGACTAGTTAAACCATTACTCGCAATCTAAAATAAATTGATGTGTACATGCATATTTATGAGTAACAGTTTTTAAAATGATTGATCGACCAATTCTACTATAAGGAAATGAGATTTGTGTTTGTGGAGATGATTTGAAAGAATATTTCTGAATATTATTGCTTAATTATAATTGTACAGGTATGATCTATATTATATAGATTTGTGAAAATAATGACTTGCTTAAAATAAAATTAAATTACAAGAAATAAATATGTCCTAATACAATAATCAAATTTGTTCTAATAGCGAAAATCATAAAATAAATTTATACAATAAAGTCCAACACTCCCTCTCAAACTGGTAAATGAATATCTATCATTCTTAACTTGTCAACAAAATCCTGAAAGCACTCTGTGAGTAGTCACTTAGTTAATACATCTACCAACTGATATCTTGAAGGAATGTATGCTATGGTTATGAGTCCACTATCTAATTTCTCCTTGATAAAGTGTTAGTATATTTCAATGTGTTTTGTCTTGTCATATTGAACCACATTATGCGTAATGCTAATAGCTGATTTGTTGTCACAAAACAATTTCATAGGCGCTTCATGCTTTAGTTTCAGGTCAACTAATATGATTTTCATCCATAACAACTCACAAACTCCTTGTGTCATAACTCAAAATTCAGCTTTTGCACTTGACCGAGCCACTACATTCTGTTTCTTACTTCTTCATGATACTAGATTTCCACCCAAAAACATACAATAACCTGATGTTGACCTCCTGTTAGTAACTGAACCTGCATAGTCAGTATCTGTGTACACTTCCATTAATAGGTTTCCTCCTTTCTAAATAGTAACCCTTTTCCAGACGTGGTTTAAAGATACCGTAGAATTCGATCCATAACTTGCCTGTTTTTGTCCCGCGGGTCATGCATGAATTGACTAACAATACTGATAGTATACGCTAAATTTGGTCTGGTATGTGCCAGATATATCAGTTTCCTTACTAGTCTCTGGTATTAAGCTTTATCCACCTTGGGGCTTTCTTCATCACTTTCCATTTTGTGATTCTATTCTATCGGTACACCGATAGTGTTATACCCAAGCTTTCTAATCTTTTTGAGAAGATTTAAGACGTATTTCACTACTAGAAATTTTAGATTTATTAGAGACGAAAATAGCTCTATCGCTAAAAGTGGCGTTTCTGATTATTAGAGACAAAAAATTTCATCTCTAAATAAAAAAAATTCATCTCTAATTAGAGACGGATATTGTCATTTTTAAAAAAATATATAATAATGATTAAATTAGAGATGACACTATTACGTCTCTAATATAAAATTTCTATCTCTAAATAATCTAAAATTAGGTTGTCAAATTTTTTTTAAAAAGTAGAGACAAACATTTTCCATCTCTAATTCCGTCTCTAAATTTAGAGACGACACTATTCCGTCTCTAATTCAAATTTTTTTTAAAGTAGAGACGAATCTGTGCCATCTCTAATTCCGTCTCCAAAATTAGAGACGACACTATTTCATCTCTAATTCAAAATTTAAAAAAAAATAGAGACGAACTTGTTCCGTCTCTAATTCCATCTTTAAAATTTTCAAAATTATTTTTTTAATATACTTTTAATTTTATAACTAACCCTGATGTATGATATGTGTAAAAAGCACAGTTTAATGGATAATAATTAATAAAAGTATACTACCAAACATCCTATTATTGGTTCAACATTTATGAAAAGGCTCACTCATTGTAAGTTTCCATAGCTTCCAGTTCTAAATCCTTAGTATTCCTGAAAGTCAGAATCACTGTTAAGACAAACCACAAAAGCTAACTTTTAAACAGACTTGTTAATGTAAGAAATGGTATTGTTTAAATTGTCTATTTCAAACGCAAGCAATAGATAAAAATAAGCAAAATAAGAATAGGCAACTAGATAAAGTACAACACTAAGTAGTAGTAACAATTAGATAATTAGATGTTTTATAAATGTCCTGGAACCTATTAGTCAATAAAGGATTTAAGACCCATTAATGAAATATATCTAAATCTCACATAATCAATAGCAGAGAAAAAATATATTCCAAGTTCAGACTTTACTTTTGGAGCCAACTTCAAGCAAAATAGTTAAGGTTTAGAAAGTATTAAAAAAATGCTAAGTAGAAAAAAAAAACAACTTGCATACCTTTTCTAGAAATAGTTTCAATCTAAAACTCATGTCTATGGTATTAGAGAATATCATAACTTTCTTTTGAACCAACTCCAACTTCAACACAGAAAGGATGTAGAGTAACTTATCACTGGCAGGACATGAGATCCGAGACAAAATATTCAATGCAAACAGTTAAAAGCTGATTGACTCCACATAAATAATATTGAATCAGAAATCAACAACATAGATGTAAGAAGTATATAAAAAAGAATTAAACACTGCCACCAAATGATAGCTTTCAAGCATGCTCCAGGGGGAAAACATATTAGATACTTAAATAGCCAACAATATCAATATGCAATATTCTAAATTGATAAAACGCTTGACATATGCTTTTAAGGATTGTGGAATCAAATGATATTTTTGTTTCAAGCATTAAAAGTTAAAACCCATCTCCCTCTGAATCAAACTTTTTCTTGTCATAATGGTTCATTTCCTAGTAGTATCAATGATACAAGTCAGATCCTAAATGTATAAACATAAGAAGGTGGTCTCCCTTCTCTATAGAAAGAAATGATATGATATTTTTGTAGATACAATAAGAAATTAACTTAACCATAATTAACTTCATAATATCAAGAAGACCAAAATGCTATAGTCTTACCCAGAACTGCTAAACATTTTTAGGGATGACCTCATCCTTATGATTTTCCACTTCAAGCAAAGTCAAAATAAAAGGGTTATGTAGAATCAACTTCTTTAGTTTGTCAACATTAGCATTGCAAAAGATGATAGTACATTAGAACAAATTAATATGATTGAAGAGCGCTTAAACAAATGGTAATGGACATGATAGAATGTAAGATTTAATACTAAAATAATGTCTTGGAATGGTCAATGGTCATACATAGTAAAACACTTGAGTAAAACTTTACAGAGATCAAATTTTGTTAATAGCAAGCATATAATCTTCAAAAGTGCAAGAAAGATCATTGAGCTTGTTTTCATTTTCTTATTATATGATATAAAGAAATGACATGCAAGCAAAAAAAAAAAAAAGAAGAAGAATGGGAGTTATAACATTCTTTGGTATTATTTTTATTATTATTATTTATGTATCTATATTTTGTCACATGATTTTGGTAAACCTTGTTTTGTCAAGAATTCAACGCTAGCCTGTTTGATTATCTAATTGCAACTGATGTCAACAAATCAAAAGGCCTTCACTCCAACTCCCCAAAAGACTTGTTGGGGGCAACAGCTGAATAGCATGCTTGTAAAAGGTCCAATAAGAGGTATATAACCCTGCATGACTCCAACAAATAGTTTGGTCTTTTCAGTTAAATTTGAACCACTAGGCATGTGCTGGGGGCCTGAACCCTGCTAGTCTTTCTATGGTTTTCCTCAATAAAATTCATGTGAAATGGAGGCATAAACCTTCAATCAAAATCTCACTTTGAACCATTGATAGGAAGCTGGTTAAAGCAGTAGGCAGAAAAAAAATAATAGGGTTCGATTGGACGGTAAAAATATAAACAGGTTCAGTATAAACATTCAGTACAGACTTTCAATTATTGGATTATATGTTCTCTGTGCTTGAATTGCCTTCTCATGAAGAGAAACAGAAACAAGCAAAAATATGAATGTCCTACTTGCAACTGAAATAGCTATGATTTTAGTGGCTACTGCCTTCTTCCAAGATCTCTTCAACTATCTGGTGTTGATTGAATGAGATAACAATAATAAATAGAACCCTAAGTGTGTGTAAGGTGTGAACGAGTGTCAATCATATGAAGTTGCAAAGGCAGCACCTTTAGCAACCATGTACGGTTTACAGGTATTGTGTTACTGGGATGGAGATTTGAGAGTGGCAGAGTTACTAGTTTACAGGTATTGTCGAACAAAATGCTATTACTATTAAACTGCAACAGAAATTCATCAGTGCTTATATACTACACACAAAGGTTATGTTATAAAAAAGCCTTTCAAGAATATCCTAAAAAGACATGGCAACTTCTTCTCCAAATAAAACTCACAGATGGTGAGCATGTCTGAAAAGTGAGTCGAGTCTATAATTAATTATATTATAATAACTAATAAGTCCTATTTCATAAGATGCAACTAAAACTGATAATACAAGCAGGACAAGCTAAAATTACTCAGTTATAACCTTTTAATTGATTTATGGTAACGTTTTATAGCTGGATCAGTTTCCAAGGATCTAGAGAGATAGACTAAGTATACCAATGTTTATCGGAGCATACACTCTCTTCCTACTCTGAATTTGATGGATAAAGCATAAAAATCTACCAGAACATATTTTTAGATATCTATCAATAGCTCATATTCATATCAGTAGGAAATATTCCATCCAAATGGCATCCATTGATGTGGTGTAACTACCAAAGATATATACTTTTAGAGAGCCCTAACTTGCAAATGTGTGTGAGTAATTCAAAGGATCAAAGAAAATAAACAAGATTGAGTGAGTAGGGAACCTGTTGGAAGCTCTTAATGGTTTTACTGATACTCCGACCAACTTCAGGTAACTTCTTAGGTCCAAAAACGAGGGCATCCACTCTAGAAATAACCACGAGCTCGGGCACACCCAGTCTGAACAAGGCGTTGCAGGTGAGACCCTTGTTTCTAGTTCTGGATTGCTTACTTCCACTGCTGACACCTATCCTACCTTTCTTCAACAACCTCAACCAGAACTAAGCTTTGGTTTCGTATTTCCAGACATATATATATTGGTTTGCAATGCTGTTATGGTTCTTGTATGATACCAATATTTGTATTATTTCTTTTTATTAATCATTTTCATATTTAAAAAAAAATCTAAAATAATTTCATTCATTAGCCTATGCAATGCGCGAGTCTACATCTAATTGTTTTAAGCGCTAACTAGACTGACCATTCAACTTGTTCTTGGTTTGTGAAATTGTGAAGGTGAGTATGTATCACATTTTAGTTTGGACAAAAACAAATCATTTGTGGGTAATTATGGTTTTAATATAAGCAAATTCTTATAAACTTGAAACAATAATATTCTATTGCTTCTGAAATCCTTCATTCTCTTTTACTTTTACTCTCTCTATCTCTCTCTAGTACTGTAAAGTGTAAACAATTAGATTAACAGTCAAATAGGCCAGTGTTACCCACAGCTACCAAAATAACTCAATATAAAACCACAAGATTCCAATTCATTAACGAGCAAATTAAACCACAAAAAATCCATAAAAATCAAAGAGAATTTGTAACAACCAATAAAAGGAGGCTACATCTAAAACAATCTAAAATGATAGGGAATGAGCTCAAACAAAATAAAATCCATTTTCTTTTGTAGTATTAAGAACGATCCTTAGTTTACCTTCAATTCGTTCATCCTTTCTTGGTTCATAAGTTATTGCATATACCACTCAGTAATAAGCCTTCCAATTACTCTACAAGCATTATGATCTGTTAAGGATGGAAGAGAGTTTCGAATATCCTTGGAGTTTGTGGTAGCAACAGATATCACTTTGCTTGTTCCTCGGTGCATCACTTTTGCATGAATAAATCTTTTTGAAAAGAATACGTTCGATAAGAATGGTCTTATGTACATATCTGTCCTCTGCCTCCATGATTTCCTGTTAGGTTTCTTTGCAGCTTCGCCTCGAGATCTTTGCGTCCAGGCAACTTGAATAAAAGAACCCTACAAATGTTAATATAAAGAGCAGATTGAGTCAATAGAAGAGAAGCAAGCATTAATTTTTAGAACTATATATAACTTTCATGTCAAGTGTCAACCTCCAAGACCAAAATGATCAGATTTCACAATTCACAACCCCTATCAAAAGTTCAGACTTCATAACATCACAGAAAAAGATGGCCTCATGCCCAAAAAGAAAGAAATTAAGTCCAAGGATACTTAATCAGTTCTGATAATTAGCACTAATTCAGAATTAGAAGCAATGAACCAAAGATCATGTGTCATGATTACAACATAGCAAGCATTACGCACCAAACTTAAACTTGAAGTTCCTCTGAAAATGATGTGGTTATGAATGTGGCAATTGGATTGATCAACCCAAGAGACCATGATAAAATGGAAAAGCTCATTGGGGAATAAAAATAAAAGGTAAAAAAATGCATTTAGTTTTAGGAGCACTTGTAAATGAGATATATATACCAAGAAACAATCCAAATTCTACTAATGAGCAAGTTAAAGAATCAGACATGATGATGCAAACAAAGCCTCAGAATGTGAGAAGTGAAAATCAAACAAATATAACGCAGAGACCTAAAAATAAATAATAAAAAAGATGATGCATTTATAAGCAATTCCATCATTAAACTGAACTAGAGAAGTAGAGCTCCTATATTTAAGTAATTAAAGAGATGAAGTAAAAAAGTTGAAGGCAGTCATGATATTTGTTCATTGAATTAAAGAGAAAATGAAGTAAGAAGTTGGATAGAAGAGTACTTACATTGGAGAAGGAAGGATAGGGATAGGGATAGGGTTATGGATTAGGACTGGAAGGGTTTGAGGTGCTTATGCGAATGTTTAAAGTGGGAAATGAAGAAAGGCATGAAAGTGAATTGGGCTTATGTTTATCGGAGCGAGATGGTAGTCGTAGTTGGGAGAACAACGATACAGTTGGTGAAGCAGCGCATATTATTGTGGTAATAGAAATCAAACTCATCTTCTTCTCTTCTCGCTGCTTAGCCACTTTTGCTATTTTTGGGAGTTTGCAACACAAAGATGATGAAGAAGACAAAGCAAGGTTAAGTGTGACTCTTCCTCTTGGGATGGAGGTCAGAGATAGAGGGAGAACGTACCTGAACCAACTTAGAGATGGAAGGAGAATGAACCAGCACGAGCTGAAAGATGGAGATGAGAGAACGAGCTGAGAGATGGAGATGAAAGATCGAGGGTTGAGTGGAAATTGGGTTTCTGAGTTAGAATTAGGGATTTAGGTAAAAAAATTAGAGACGGAAACACACTCCGTCTCTATCTTTAAAACAATTTATTAATTAAATAATATATATAATTTAGAGACGGAACAAATCCGTCTCTAATATATATGACTTTTTAAAACACTTATTTGATCAAACAAAGATGGAATTAGAGATGAAAAATTTAGAGACGGATTATCCATCTCTAAACATATTTGACTTTTTAAAGCATCATATTGATCGAATAGAGACGAAATTAGATACGGACAAATTTGAGACGGTAAATTTCATCTCTAAATTTCATTTGTAAGTATAATTGACTTTAAATTAACCAAATAGAGATAGAAAATTTTGAGACGAATTAATTCATCTCTAAATTCTGTCTCTAAGTTTTAAATTTTATTTTTCCTCTTTAATTTATCAAATCTGTTTTTATTTCCGTCTCTATTAGAGATAGAATTTTTTTCGTCTCTAAATCAAATTTTTTTAGTAGTGTTTCCTTTGATAAATGAAGATACATTGCTTGGAGTGGACAACTTCAATTCCAAGAAAGTATTTTAGCTTTCCAAGATCTTTTGTTTCAAACTCAACTACTAATTCCTTCTTCAGGAGTTGCTTCTCAACTAGATCATCTCCTAATATAATGATGTCATTAACATACACAAGTAGAACTGTGAATTTACGTTCTTGTGAATGTTTAAAAAAGAGAGTATGATCACCTTGACTTTGTCTGTATCCCAGATTATTTTTGTGAATCTTCCAAACCAAGCACGAGGAGATTGCTTCAACCCATATAAAGTCTTCTTTAACCTGCACACCTTGTTCCTTCCACTAGTGGAGTCGTATTCAGGAGGAATTTTCATATAAACTTCCTCCGCTCAGTCACCATGAAGAAAAACATTTTTAACATCAAACTGGTGTAATTCTTATCCAGAGTGGGCAACAAGGGAGAGTAAGATTCTTATAGTGTTCATCTTGGCTACTGGAGCAAATGTCTTCTCATAGTCAATTCCATAAGTCTGAGTGTATCATTTTGTCACTAACCTTGCTTTATACCTGTCTAGTATACCATCAGATCGATATTTCAAAGTATATATCCATCTGCACCCTACTGCCCTTTTGTCACTTGGTCTCTCGATAATCTCCCATGTTCCATTCTTTTCCAATGCACCCATCTCCTCATTCATGACTTGAATCTAATTCTTATCTTTCAGTGCTTCTTATACTGATGTTGGGATTTTGATAGAATTTATGATTGAAATGAAACTTCAGTGCTGCAGGGAAAAATGTTTAGAAGAGACAAATTAAGAAATAAGATACTTAGGATTGGGACAATATCTTTTTTCTTTCCTCAATACAATGGGTAAGTCATCTAGGTCAGGTTCATAATTATTCAAGTACATATTATCAGGTTTAGAAACAGTATTATCTGGGTCAGGTTAAAAAACAAGAAGTTCAGAGATAAGAGAACTTGTATCTTTAGTACTTACTGTTGGTTCGGACGCCTGAAGTTGCTGTTGGGCCAGTTCGAGTTTTCCTCTCCTTTAATATACCAATTTTGGTGTGCTAACCTTGGCCTTGACATTAGCTAGTTTAGGTGTGGTGCCATAAGAAGATGTCAATTCTTGTGTAGAGTCAGATGGTAAAGGAAGGAAGGACCCAAGAGAGAAGAACTCAACCTCAGCTTCCTGAGTGTGCTCCCCCTGAAGCTGAGGATGAGTAAAGAATGACTTATTTTCATGAAAAGTGACATCTATGGATACGAAAAAATGACGACTTGAATGGTGATAGCATTTGTACCCCTTCTTATCAGGAGCATAACCCCAAAAAACACATTTGATAGCACGATGATCAAGTTTGTTGCGATTGTGGTGATGTACATGGACAAAAGCCACACAACTAAAGACACGAGACTATAGACTTTGCATAATAGGAACAAATGGAAAGTGAGAGGTCGTGAGTTGAACAAGACTTACATTCCCCAAGACACGAGATGGTAACCGATTGATTAAATATATAGTAGTTAAAACAGTTTCCCCCAGTATGAATATGCATTTAGAATAGTAAAGCTCTAGAAATTTCAAGTAAATGATTATTTTTTCTTTATGCAACACCATTTTACTGAAGAGTATCAACACATGTGAGTTCATGCACAATACCATGCTCTTTAATAAATATAAATAAATTTTGATTGAGATACTCCTTACCATTATAAAAAATCAAACATTTATTTGACTTTCCGAATTGGGTCTGAACCGAACAAACAACTGAAACACATTTGATTTGTCATTCATTAGAAAAAGTCAAGTTACTTGAGTACAATCATCAATGAAGGAAACAAACCATTTAATACCATAAATATTGGGAATAGATACAAGACCCCAAACATCATAGTGGATAAGTGCAAAAAGCTCAACCCTTTTATTAGAACTAGGCACAAAAGTTAAACGATGGTGTTTGGCAAACTCACAAACATCACAAATAAAAAACTTAATAGATTTTTTTAAAAATGAGGACGGAAACATAGACTTAAGCAAAGAAAAAGATAGACTTAAGCAAAGAAAAAGGAAGATGTCCATACGCTTGTGCTATAGGCAAATTTGAGAAGAGAGAGACTCAGAATTGGACTGATGAGATAAAGAAAGCAACTTTTGATCAGGACCACCATTAGCTGGCATATTAAGGAAATAATACAATTCTCCATGTTCCTTAACAACTCCAATCGTCCTCCTTGTGACAAGATCTTAAAAGACACAATGAGAATGAAAAAAATTATGGCACAATTATTGTCTTTAGTAAGCTTATGAATGGAAATAAGATTATAGGAAAGTTTGGAAACATGGAGCACATTGTATAAGTGTAGAGAGGGCTGGAGTTTAATAGTACCAAAACCCGCAACTGAGGCGTGAGAGCCATCAGCTATGGTTATATGATGCTTACTAGAAGATGTTTGATAAGATAATAGAGGGTATGAATAAAAGGTCATATGGTCAGTTACACCAGAGTCCATAATCCATAAATTCTTAGTACCAGAAGCATTAAAGGATTGAAAACAAAAAATCTTACTAGTTTGGTTGCCTGACACACTCATGGTTCAATGTTCAATTTTTTTTACCTTTTTTTTGTACCTTTTTTTCTTTTTTTTTTCTTCCCTCGTGAGAGACTGAGACTGAAATTAAGAAACAGGAAGAACAAATGAACGCAAACAAACCAAAATTATAAAAAATTAAAAAATAGGTTGAGACGCAAATCACTGGGTTTAGACGGAAACGATGGTGGCAGCAAGAGAAAACGAGGGCGAGATTAGATAGCAAGCCTAGGGTGCGCGGCCGTTCGCAGATCTGGTCAGATCTTGCTGGTCACAGGCACCGATCTCGGGTCGTGGAAGAGCACCGTTCGCGGGTCTCTCGGGTCGCGAGTCGCAGAGGAGCACCATTCGCGAGTTGCGAGTTGCGAAACAACATCGTTCTCGATGGTGGTGCGGTTCTGGGACGGTGCGACAACAACATTCGTGAAGAAGACGGTGGTAAGGTTCTGATTGAAGGCAGTAATAAAGGCTGCTAGTATCTCAGTTATTTGCGACGGGTCAGATCAACAATAAAAATTGATTGCAGCGGAAACAAGATGTTCTTAGATCGGGAGTTTTGATACTAATTTGAAAGAATATTTCTTAATATTATTATTTAATTACAATTGTACAAGTATGATCTACATTATATAAACTTGTGACAATAATGACTTACTTAAAATAAAGCTAAATTATAAGAAATAAATATATCCTAATACAATAATCAAATTTGTCTTAATAATAAAAATCATAAAATAAATATGTACAATAAAAAATAAATTTATACAATAAAGTCTAACAAAATGTGATAATCGTATAATAATATGTCATATCTTGTTTGGTTTATGAATACATTAGCTATGGCAATTTTCTATGTAAAATGATATTGGGATAATTTATATTCTTACTTTACTGTATTAATTTAATATTTGCGGCCATGCTTAAAAGCCATTCAAATAAAATTTGTCGATTACTTGTTAAAATTATTTCTATTAATCACAGGGTCTAAAATCAAACGCATATGCTTCAAAGGATCATCAATTAACGTGCAGATATGTCTCACCCTAAACTTAATCTAATTTCGAGTCACACCTTTGATAACTAACTAATTTGATATATTTATGTCCAAATAGTCAGAAAAGAAGTATCCAATCCAACAAATCCTATCTCTGTCCTTTGAGCTCAGTTGATGTCTTCTATATAACAAAAGGCCCATGCCAGGTGCTGTCGTTTATCAGTTTTTTGCTTTACAATATCCATATTTCTCAGTATAGATAGAAGGCGCCACTCAACAAGCAAGCCCAATCAAAGTCTTGGATTTTATCTCAGTGCCAACCAAACACCTCTTGGGTTCGTTTGGTCCAGCGTGATCTGATGACAAGTAGACCCAAACAAAAGCTGACAAAATGTACATCTAATGCCCAACAGGTCCTGTGGGTCAGTGGCAATCTCAATTGAAGACTTGAAGTCATAAAGATCATTATGTAAACACAGATTCAGTGTTCAATCATTTTCTATCTCGGCTTGTGTCATGTGCGAATCACTCCTATATCTCCTATCTCACTGATAGCACTAGCTTTAGTAATTAATAATATGATGATTTGATTGCTTTCTGATCCTTTCTACCGATATTTGGTTTTAGCTTTTATCTTAACCATGATCCTGATAAGCATCGATCATATATAGTCAATAGTTTAACTACCTTTTTATTTATTTTTTTCCTTTTTGTTCTTTTTCCCTTAAAGCTGTTTTTTCATTGAAATGAAATAAGAATAAGTAGAAGGTACTTTAAAAAGTAGATGAGATTAGGGGAGATGAATCCGAACCGACGACTTGCGGACTCGACTCGATTACAAATATTCAGATTAGTTCAGGTGTTCGGATCAGTTCGAGTCGATCCGATTAAACCCGACTTCTCATTAGTTTGGATTACGGGTTTTGGGTGATCGGCCCGATGACTTGATTCGATGACCTGTAAAACAATATCGTTTTGCCTAAATTCAACCATTATTTTATTCAATTTTCATAACTCAATTCAGTAATCCGACCAATCTGATTAACCCAATTATCCAACTTGAACCAACTCGATTATAATTGGGTTGGTTCGGTTCGGGTTACTGGAAACAACTCAAACCCGACCCGACCCGACCTTACTTAATTGATTTAGATTTTTTTCTCTTCAAACTCGACCCGACCCGATCCCTGATCACCCCACGAGATAGTTCACATAAAATAATAATAAAGTAATGCTCATCTCGTAGAATCACACAGTACACTTATCCATCTGTACGTTACAGTGTTTAATGATTGTAAAATTTATATGTAATAATTATGTGTGTGGAGCATTTTGTGATTCTTAAAGGTATTCGGAGACAAGTATGAAAGAAAGGAGAGAGAGAGGATCTATGAAACTGAAAACTGTTTTGAGTATTGTGTACACTTAATGAATATATATATGCTACCCTATTGCATAACTGAAGGTGTAACAAAATAACTAACTCCTAACCAATTCTATACTTAATCTCATCCCGTTTCATAATTGAAGGTGTAACTGAAGGTATTCAGAGTAGAAAGCAATTCTACCCTGAGTTTGTGTTTCATGATCTGGAACAGCTTACTAGAGAAAGATTTGGTTAGTATGTCCGCAACTTGTGCACAGGCGAAGGAATGTGCTCCATAATTATCTGCTGCTGCATTATTTTCTCACGCACAAAGAACAAGTCAAGCTCAAAATGTTTTGTGCGTGTGTGAAGCACAGGGTTAGCAGCCAAGAGTACTGCACTTAGATTATCATAATAGACTCTTGGCAGTTTAGACACTGGAACTCTGAGTTCAGCTAACAGATTCTGAATCCACCTGATTTTTGCTACTACACTGCTAGGCTTCTATATTCAGTGGTAGAGTTAGGCCCCAAGACTAGGGGACACAAGTAATTATAAAAATTTATGTTATAAATTTATCAATAACATTATGACACATATAAAAGATAAATAAAATTAATTATTATCATGGGAATAAAATAATATCTTCTATATATTATCTTTAGTGAATTCTCATGTTCTGAAATTGTTAAATAATAAGCTCTTTGTCAATGCCTATAAATATATCCTTCACAATGTAATTGATCAAACAATCTTTCATCCAACAATCATCTCACATTCTATTTTAGTTGATTCTTCACAATTTTCATAGTAGATAATGCTATTTCAGTAGTTGTTGCAACAACAAGTAAAATTAATGACAACTTTATAAATGAATACACCAATGGATAAATAAGATATTTCTTAGTTTTAACTAGCTTCTCTTCTAAGCTACATATTCCTTTTAATTTCTCAAAACTGCTTTGCATATTAGTAATGTATGTGTTCAACTAATTATTAAGAACTATCAAATTAGTGGAAGAAAAATCACATAGATAGAGTTTAGCAAATTGAATCAAATTTTCCTTGCAATTGATATTTAAATTGGAATTGGGATGTATCATTTACAACATTTACCGAGTAGGAAGATGGGAATTAGGAAAATAATTTATTAAGTATAAACCTTAAAAGATAGAAGGAAGAATAACATTATTATTTAGATACACTTAAGTCTTAATTTTTTTTTACTACTAGTACTTAATTTTTATTTTAAAAAATTCCAAGTGGAGCATGTGCTCTCCCCTCATGTGTATGTGGCTTTGACACTGTCTATATCCAGCCTTTGTGTTGGTTTTAGATACCACCTATTGTTCCCTTGATGTTCAAGAGACTAGATTGGACCCCAAGAATACACACCTATCCAGAAATAGATCTTTTTATATGTATTTTTTATATGACAAAGCTATTTGAATAAAAAAATAAATATAAATACTTTAAATAGGATCCCACACTTTAAAATATTTTTGTCTATTTCTCTCCTCACATCACATGATCTTATCATGTAAAAAATACATATTAGACAATGCATTCCACTTAGTAGACACCATGGGAGGCTATAGCTTCCACTTTGAAACTCGCCAAAGATCAAGTTGATGCATGTTTTTGGTGAGCACTTCCATTGTCCCCATTAGACAATGCTTGTTCTTTCGCTGGTTAACATGAACTGATCTCTTCCAATGTCCCCATTATATTAATGGCAGAGATTCCCACTTGAGCCTTTTTCGTTTTCTTGTGGGTCATATACAACTGGAAAAGGCAACAAAACAAGAAGTTTCACCTAAAATAATGCAACTGGACCGAAAAGATTCCAGATATTTCAGTGGCAACCACGATGATAGTATGATACCCAGCTAGACCACGAGCCCGCCACGCGCCCATGCCTATCTCTAAATCTAAACCGTCCATGTGTCACCCAATCCAACGGTCCACACATCCCCAACCTTCCCATTATAATCCACTTGACCACATCGCTATCCTCACATGAAAAAAAAGTGTCACCGCTCCGAAAGAAAACCATTTCCCTTCCATTTTACTGTGTTTGTTTTGATACAAATCCCAAACCATGCTTCTCAGAGCTGCTGCTGCTTCTTCTTCGTCTGTGTCTCTCTTCAAAGCGAACGGCGAACGCTCGCATTTGGTTCCGCCATTGAGCCCTGCGGTTCCCGTTCGCTACTTCGCCGGGAAAAACGGGAGCGGGTTGGTGGTTTGCGCCTCGAAGGGCTCCAACAACCGTCCCCTAACGGGTGTGGTGTTCGAACCCTTCGAAGAGGTGAAGAAGGAGCTGGATCTCGTGCCCACCGTTCCACATGTTTCTCTCGCTCGCCACAAATACGTGGATGATTCTGAAGCTGCTGTTAACGAGCAAATCAAGTAGGTTCCTTTCTTTTCTTTCCTTATTTTGTTTAACATACAATCAAAATCTGATTTTAAAAAAAAAAAGTTTTTTACTTTAAAAATTATTAGATGTATTTTTGGATTCCTTAACTTTTAAAGAAAAATTTCTTTTTTTAAAAAAGCTATTTCAGTAACATGTTTGAGTTTGATTATTTTTGGAGAAAATATCGTTTTTTTAAAGCTTCAGGTTTTGATTTTAAGCCTTTTTAACACAAAATACATTGATACACACATGCAACACATAGACTTCGACACAAAATAAGTTAAAAAAGTTAATCTAAACACACGCCACAAACATGCAGTAACTTGTTATTTTCTTGTTCTGATTTTCGATGTGTTTTTATTTTTATTTTTTGTGTACAGTGTGGAGTACAATGTCTCGTACGTTTACCATGCAATGTTTGCGTACTTCGATAGGGACAATGTTGCGCTCAGAGGACTTGCCAAGTAAGTAATGATTTGATTATCTTTAGGATCTCTCGATGGTTTTGATTTGATTTGTTTGCTTGGAATGATTATTAATGATTGTGGTTTGTTACAGGTTTTTTAAGGAATCGAGTGAAGAGGAAAGAGAGCACGCTGAGAAATTGATGAAATATCAGGTGTTTGACTTTGACTTTTTTCATATTAATACAATTTCTCCCATCTCCTAGTTGATTTGCTTATCAGTTATGTTAAGCATGCTTTGGAATACTATCTCGTGCAAAGTGATGTTAAATTATGATTATCTATGTTGCTGCAACCTTTTTCAGAACAAACGGGGTGGAAAAGTGAAGTTGCAGTCTATAGTGATGCCGCTTTCTGAGTTTGATCATGCGGATAAGGGAGATGCGCTGTATGGTTAGTATCTCTGGCCTCTCCTTTTTGAATATTTTGAGTTCAAATCATGTGTTCTATTATTGATAACAAAATATGTTTCTTTTGCTGCATTGTCCTGCATTTTATCTAAAGTGGTCAAAAGTGATTTTGAAGATATGGATGGATCCGTAAAATTTTACAGTTTGACATCATTTCAATTTCATGCATGACAAGTATATAGTGAAATGAAGGAGAATCTTGGCACCTTCTTAATCTCGTGATTTCCAATTTGGAATTGGATACCAGTTATCTGTCCTTAATTTTGATGATTGTTGGATAAGATTCTAGGTGAATTTGAATCTTGATGCTCTCTAAGCATTAGCAGGAGGGCCCTGATGTAGAAGTCAAATTGTTCAAATGTTCCTCGCATCTTTCGGCTTTGCCTGATGAACTTCGCCAATGAATTCTCTATATTTATTAGAACTAAACATTTTTTTTTGGTTGCAGCAATGGAACTTGCTCTGTCATTGGAGAAGTTAACGAATGAGAAGCTCCTTAACTTGCATTGTGTAAGACAAGTTTGTTGGTTCTTGGCTTTGGTTTTGCTGCATGTGCTTTATTTCATTTGTCTTCTTCATTTGACATTGATATGTTGTTTGACAGGTTGCCTCAAAGAACGATGATGTGCAGTTGGCAGATTTCGTGGACAGTGAGTTTTTGGGTGAACAGGTATCTATAATTTTGGTGTTGTAATTTAGGATTTTTTTTATTTCTTTTTGGAAGTTACAAGTGTAAGAGATTGTACATAATTGTGCGTTATGCATTGCATTTGGCAAAAGACCGCCAGGAAACATCATCGATCTAAACTCTGCTCTTAAATTGTTTCCTTCATAGGTGGAAGCCATTAAAAGAATCTCCGAGTATGTTGCTCAGCTCAGAAGAGTTGGCAAAGGACATGGTAAGAATTTCAAATTCTGCTACATGCATCTTATTTTCCTGACTTTTTCCTTTGTACAATAAATCGGTCTAATTTTTGTTTTCCAATCCTTTTTAAAGGAAGATATTCTATTTCTAAAGTTGGTGTTTTCCTTGATGGACTTTCAGGTGTCTGGCACTTTGATCAGATGCTGCTCCATGAGGAAGAAGCTGTTTGATGGAGACATGGAGTTGCAGCTTGATAATTATATTTACCCCCCTTTCTAGTCAATGTATCTAGTTCATCTAGTTGATTTTCAAGTCTTTGCTAGATGGTGGAACTGAACTACGGCTGAATAAAATAAATGTGAACTTGTTTTGGTCATCGTTATTTTGCAGTTTATTTACTTAGCTGATCCATGATTGTTGGTTATTTTTTTAATTCAAGCCTTCCTTCTGAATGCAACTAGACTAGGTTAACGAACACTGTGGTGAATTGACCAAACGCCAGATAATATTACTTTCACCTGATGGAGAACTTCTACCGTACTCCTGGCGTAAGATCTTTCATAGAGCATTTCAATCACTTATTTCTTTTTTTACTCTTTCTCTCTCCTTTTCTTTTTCAAAATCAAGGGTTAAACTCTTTCCTCGACAGTACATAAGAATTTTTCCACCTGATGATACCAAGCATGCTTATGAGTATCATTGATTGTGTCAAGGTTTTACCGGACAATGATTCCTAATTCACTTATATCTGCCTGTGGTTCTATGGGAATGAAATCTTCTATCTGTATTTCCTTTCTCCATGTTCTATGCACCTCTCGTTATTCATCATGAAAAAATAGCCCAACGCAGGGTCCTAGCTGACTTTGACTTGGTTTCCAAATTGTTCTCCAAGAGGTCTATAATCCAAGCCACATACGGAGTGAAAAAACACGTTCCCATTCTTGTCATCATCAACCTTGCGGTATTATTTCAATGGAGCCGAAGAGGTAGGCAGTTCATCATATTACGGGTCATTGGATGAATCCTGCAACCAGGAAGAGCCGCGGTTGCTGAATAACGGAGTCAGATTTTCCAATTCCATGAAATGTTGGAAGAATTTGTTTATCTGAATTTACGAGAAAAAATTGTCAAAACATTTTTTTAATCTATTGTAAATTTTTTATTTAGGGCAATTTTTTAATAAACCAGAAGGCATAGAAGAAAAACCATCTGAAATAATAACGTAACTGACAAATGTAGAGGTTTGTAACATATTATCGCCTCAAAAGTGTAGGAAGCATGGCATTACTAGAACTGAAATTCTTTAGTGCGGAATTCTTGCAAAGCCAATGTTAAGATATCTTGCTGTTAAGTGAATCAGCTACTTAAAAGTACTGCGGTCTTCTCAAAGCTCAACTCCTTATAGGCTTCAATGAGTTACATCATTCAATATTGGGTGTGTTTAGAATACAAAAATTTGATTATGCTTAGTAATCGATTATTGTATAAATTTTTTTTGTTATAATCAATTATAATTGATTTATTTTTATGTTTAGATACATTAGCTATAAAGCAATTTTAAATTAATCTGATTCGTTTAGATGATATAAAAAAAAATCACTTTTATGCATTAAATTACTAAAATAGATATATAATGATTAAAAAAATTATTTGATTGAGGATAAAATAGTATTTACATATCAAAATGTAAGAAATAATCTATAAACTAAAATCATAAGCTTCAAACTTCAACATTATAAAAATCAGCTTTAAAAAGCTTTTATTTTACATTGAATTTAGTGTAAAAGCTAAAGTTAATTTTACCAAACATGATTAAACACTGTTACAACAACTTTTTTCTCAAAAAAAGCTAAGTAGAAGCTCTACCAAACATGCACATAGTACGCAAATAAACCATAATCGATTGTAACGATCCCATTCCAAAAGTATTTATTATGTCATTTCATCATGATGGGCTTGGTTCAGTGATTTTATACGACTAGAGTAGAAACTAAATCAAAACAAGGCAATGGAAAAGACAATATTCCTTCATAAATATAGCAGGCACAATAAAAAACAGTTGTATAGAGCAAAATTCAAAATTCAACTGATAAAATCTCGAGACAATAAATTAGAAACCAAAAGCATTGAATAAAACTACCAGGCACTCAAGTCTATTCATTCCATAGAGAACTACGCAGCGGTTGCTTGTTGGGCAGCAATCCTTTTCCTAGCTTCCTCAATGATTGATAGCTTAATACCCTTACCCTTGGGAAGGGATACCCATGGCTTTGTCCCCTTGCCAATAGTGAACACATTGCCCATACGAGTTGCAAATTCATGCCCAGTGGCATCCTGAACGTGGATTGTCTCAAAGCTTCCCTTGTGCTTCTCCCTGTTCTTGATCACTCCAACACGCCCCCTGTTCCTTCCACCAGTTACCATAACTACATTCCCAACATCAAATTTGATGAAATCAACAATCTTGTTTTCCTCCAGATCCAGCTTAATAGTGTCATTAGCCCTGATGACAGGGTCAGGGTAACGGATAGTGCGACCATCATAGGTGTTCAGGTATGGGATGCCTTTTTGCCCAAACTGCACTGACCGAACCTTGCAGAGCTTAAACTGCCAAATCCACCATATACAAGGAAAACCAGTGAAACAATAACCATTATGCGAGAAAAATCAAATGTTTACTAAGTTGCAACTCCAAAATTCAAACAATTAACTACACAAAATCCTGAAATTGACGTGTTTAAAAGGTTCACTATCATCAAGACTAGTTTGTTACCCTATATGCAAGAACTTGACAAAATGAGAAGTCATCCACAGTCTGCTAATTGTATGTAATAATAATGATAATATAATTGCATCTAAAATATAATTTTGGAGTGGGAAGGGTGGATGAAAAATATTCAGTAACCAAATAAAAGTACCTTTGCCTCCTCATCCCTGACTGAGTGGAGACGGAATCGGCCTTTAGTGTCATAAAGCAGGCGGAAGTTCTCATTTGTTTTAGGGATTGATACAACATCTGTAAAGAGACATATATAAATTAAAAAAAAAATGCCTCCAGCCAAATCAATCAAAACATAACGTGTTGGGATGGACAAACAAACTATTCTGAAACAAAAAAAGCAGAGCTCAAATTTCCCATATTAAATCCGCAAGCTATTGCACAATGTAATAAATACTTGTTAACATTGACAATGTATTGCCACACAAAATGATAGAAACTATCTCCTGTATTCATCTTAGAACTTGAATCCCAAGGATTCAGTTAATATTTAACTCCCCTTTCAATACCCTGGATATGTATCTTTTACAATACCCAGCCACCTAGAGTCCAAGAGAGTTTGCTGAATACATCAGAATTCATCAAGCTCAAAAAATAATAAATAATAAAATACTATGGCATATTGATTTGACAACATGAAGTGTGCAATTATTCTGAAAAAGACATGCAACAAACATACCCATGAAACCAGTTGGGTATGTTTTGTCTGTCCTGACTTTGCCATCAACAAGGACATGTCGTTGCATCAGAATAGCAATGACTTCACGGTATGTCAGAGCATACTTCAGCCGGTTTCGCAAGATGAGTATGAGTGGGAGGCATTCCCTAGATTTGTGTGGTCCAGAAGAGGGCTTAGGAGCCTACACAGGAAACAAGTTCACATCAGTCTTCAAAATGCACCCTTGAAAACTGGTCAAAAGATGATGAAACTTTCACTTACAAAAGCACCACCCAGTTTGTCAAGCATCCAATGCTTTGGGGCATTGAGCCTCTTCAAATGCTTCTTCAATCCTCTAGCCTGTTACAGTCATAAGTGTTAAGTTCAAAGCACAAACACAAAATAAAATTTGAACATCAAGTCTAACATTAAATTTGAATTAAACTTAGGGTCAGAATTATGTGAATTCCTAAGCTGCCAAGAAATTATTAGAGCATACCCAAATAACAGATTATATTAAAAATCCCAGCTTTCTTAAGCTGAGTCCAAAAAACACAATACATCTTGTGCAAAGTAAAATCTAAAGAAGCCCCATGTACACACTTAAGGGCTTGAATCCATATACCATGGTAGCATTAGCATTCTAACCAATATTAAACGAATAGTAACACTATGATTTCAAATAGGTGATTTTAACAGGTAGTAACACTATGATTGCAAAGCACCAAAGTTTGAGTTCAAATAGAAAATAACATGGATTAACAGACACCATTTCATTCAAATTGAAGATTGAATTCGAGTAAAAGAAGGGGGGGGGGGGGTAGGGTGATCGAAACCCATTTTGAATATAAGATATAAAAAGCATCAAAATCAAAAGGAGTGGTAGGAGGAGCATTCGAACCATTTTGGCTTTGCGAGCTCTGAGATCTGAGGGAACTAAGCTAATGCTCCAATGCTCCTGCAGCAAACTGAAAAATTGAGCAACGAGTTGCGGCTCTTTAAGGAGGGAGCTTCATAAACCCTAATTCGTGAATGTGGGGTCATGGGCCTCATGGCCCATATTCCTTAATGACCCCCTTTACTCATAATGGGCCTGATTGGGCCTATGAAAATAACAATACTATACTAGGTGTTACTCACTTTTGAATTTCCTTCAGCACCAAAAAAAATTTAAAAAAAAACTTTTGATTTTCCTTAACACAGGTTGTGTTTGGAATGAATTAAAATAAAAAATAATTTGATTTGATTTGAATTGAATTGATTTAAAAATTAAATTTTATGTTTGGAACTTAAAAAAAAAAAAGAATTGAATTAATTTAAAAATCAAATTTTGTGTTTAGAATTCATTAAAATAAGAATTGATTTGATTTGATTTTATTATTTTACATTTTAACCCTTATGAAAGGTGGTTAGAGATAGTTACTAAGGGTAAAATAGTTTATTCATTTCAAATCAAATCAAACCATATTAAATCCTATCAAATTTGATGGAATTTTTAAAATAAAAGGATTGAAATTCATGAGATTTTATAAATCAAATTATTTTCTATTTTTTAATATTCTAAACACAATATTTAATTAAATTTAATTTATAAATCAAATCATTTCTTATTTTTTTACATTCCAAACACACTCATATAGTTTTTTGGATAAAATATATTTCTGAAATTTTCAACTTTAATTGTTACGAGATATCAAGCTGGCTTATAACATTCCAAAAAAAAAAACTGGCTTATAGAATGAAAGAAAATTTCCATTAAAATAATAAAAGTTTCCTTGAAACAAATTTTGGCTTCTAAACCAATTGCAAATTTGAGATAATAAGAGCTATAAATAACATTGTAACAATACTGTTAAAATTTTGTTTGGTCCCAACTCTTGTGAAGTGCCTCGATGATCATATTTTTCAATTAAAAATTATTTTTTGATAAATTTTCATTTAAAAATTAATACTTTTGAATATTATTTAATTTAAAGTGCAATGATCTTCATAAAATAACTGAAATATAATATAGTAAATTAATAAAATAAATAATACAATTTAATTCGTATGGAGTGGCATGAAAGTTTAATTACATCTTATAAAGAGAGGATGTGTGTTCAATCCATGGGTAAATTTTATGGAGGGAAGAGTCATACCAATTTAATTCTTAATAAAACCTTGTTGAATTTTTATAATCTCTTAGTGCTAGCTGTTTTTTTTTCATTTTAGTTTGTTTAATGAATATTAAAAATTTATATAAATATGTATAATTTAAATGATATTTTTTATTTTTATTTTAATTAATAACTTTATTTTTGTAATAAATAAAATTATTTCAAACACCAAATAAATAAATATATAAAAATAATAAATTAAAATTTTATTATAAAAACATTAACGTGCAATAAAAAATATATCATAAAATGAAGAAGGGAGAGACTTTTTTTTCTTTTTTTATGAGATAACAAAATATCCTTATAAGTTTAGTCTATTTAAATTGTCTATGAAACTAATTTTGATTTGACAGAGCACATGGATTATGTATGTTTCTACTACCATTGTTGTTAGTAAACTAGTTGTATAACAGGTGTATACTAAAGAGCAGCCATTGCTAACATTGATAACATCCATTTCTGTATTAAGCTACTCAAACGCCCAAGAAGCTTTCAACATGAAATGTTTTTTTGGTGAATTCTACAATCTACTTCAAATAACAAAAATGTAAAAGATCTATTTTAGGAACTACCATGATCATGTATTACCCAGAAAAGATAATAATCATATAACCTATGCAACAAACTGTATTCCTTAAGAGCTTTCTAGCCTTCTTTGGATCTATATTGCTGCATTGGCGTACCATACTATTGCTATCAGTAATATTATATACATAAACACCCTCCTCACAATTTTCTGTGAGCAACTATTTAATAATTGGACTTTTCCTGAACAGTTACCAATAAGTTTACAATCAGTGTATGTGTGTATCTGGATTCTGGAGTGACTGTATAGGCACGTGATAGAAAGAATTCAAGGCTTCATGTACTGGTACGGTGGGGGAATCATCTTCCTTTCTTGGTAACATGCAAAAGTGGTGGATTATTAGTTATTAGTGGCGGGCACCTTTGTTCATTTAACAACGTGAGTCAGGAAAAATTGAAGCACATTTGGCTTCACATATATAAACCACAAGGCTTAGGCGGAGGATCATAGGCTCTCCTTGATGCCTCATCCGAAGGCACTTCATCTATAAGATTCTTGATATCTTCTCTATCTTATGTCAGGTAGTGAACCTCTCTTGGAAGGGGGTAAAATTATTTTTTTTAAAAATTGTGAGCTTTGTTAGTTGACATTTTTATGATGATGATAATAATTCTGAAAGCTAAGTTTGTTCATCCTACCTCCAAAGCCCCTGAGCTCAAGCTCACGCCACTCTTGGACCATTGCACAACAGCAACATATTAGATGCGTTAAAAAATCATCACACAGACCTCCCTACAAAATAAAATGGGTTAAAAATAAGACACAGCTTTGTATCCTCAGTTCTCAGTTCTTGATAATTACAAAGGGGGTGGAAGGGAAATCAACCTCAATGTTAAATTGACTACGCAATTTCCTTCTTATGCAAGAAGAATAACAGCAACAACCACAAAAGATGGAGTATGCCATTAGATCAGTCGTTGCACGCCCTCGAGCCGCAACAATTTCAAGTGGCATGTGTAAGTAATGACACAATGGCACTTCATCAATCTTGTGATTTTTGACAAAGATGTTGATTTGAATTTTTGTGAACCATTTACATTTCTTTTTCAAAACTTCATCATGTCTTGTTTACTGTTTAGTTAAAGAATAAAGTAGTATATCCACTCAAATCACATACAATAAGCTTACTGTTGGAAAACATGGTAGAGAGAGGAGAGAAATAAGAGACTTGAGAGAGAATGAGAAATCTGAATTCTATTGAATGTGCAGAAGTGTATACAACAAGCCAATAGTATGGCTTAGATAGACCATGAGAGTGTAACACTCAACAAACTAATCTAACTAACAATAACTACACTCTAACCACACTAATACTCACATGTTTCTCCTCTGGTAACCACATAAGCTATCCAATAAAATGTTTCCACAAGGGTAAAAGCAGGTCTTCAAGCCTGCAATGAAACAAGATTACTTAATTTACCCGTTTTAAAAAAATGTAACTAGGATCTATAGAAGACAGGGTTCGGGTATTTACATAAGCAAGGCTCACTACAGCAACCAAAGAGATCATCAGTCTTCCATTCAGATTGACTTTGATCTCCAGACTGCAACTCAAGGTCCTTAGAGGCTTTCACATTGTTAGTTATATCACTTACGTGCCTATACACCAAGATATATGTAAGTAAATACTAATGAGCTGCTTACCCACTAAAAAATAATTGAATTTTATTTAAAAATTACCCTGAAATCAAATAAGTTGGTTCATTGACAAGAAGTTTCGTAACCTTCTTGTTAGGTAGCACGTTGACAACATTTTTTGTGACTTCAATAAGATGTTCAATTACCCTGCATTGTTCTGGGTCATTATTGGTTATTGATCTCTGAAGTTCAACGTTTAGTTTTTCTTTCTCGTCATCGAGAGCCTCGTGGAACTTAAAATCTGGGTACCTACGAGATAAGGACTTTTCCAATATATCTGCATTCTTCTTGGATCGATCAGTCTTTAATATCACATTTTGGGCCTCCATTTCTTCTTCATCGAGAGTGTATTCTCTTTGATCCTCTTCAACGGCCTCTAAACCTTCGCTGAAATGCTGGGTTCCAAATATCCAATATTCTGATCAGTTAAATCCAACCAAGTGCAGATGCATGTTAAGGGAAGTGGAGATAAAATGCCCCATTGTGATTAGGAACTTCCCACATAATATATAATGCATTTACTGTATTTGCTTGTAGCAAATATGAAATTTCCCTCACTAGCTAATTATTATGTGACTGTTTTTTGAAAAATTATCACTCTTAAACGATACTTATCTTATACTAGTACTTAAAAGATTCATAATTGACCCCATAAGAAAGTTTTATGAGCAAAAAATACGGGGTTCTACAGGTAATGTTTTGAAAATATCCCACGAGCCAAAAGTGACTAGTCCCATCAGAGTTGCTTTTTAATTTGACAATTTATCGTCTTTTAATGAAGATTTGAAGGCCCTCTAATTCAAAGGATATATATCCTTTTATCTTCATGTCTCGTGAGGTAGCGGTGACTTGCTTCGTAGTTAACAACAATAATTCCAAGTTCTACCGTTCGATATCATTGCTATGAGATCGTTCTTCCAAAAGCAATCGTATAATTGTTTTACAGCTCCTATACTCTAGTGTTCTCTAATTCGGCTAGCCTTTTCAAAAAGCAAATAGTGAAGTCTGACATTCTACTACTTTTGCAACTGTGATGTCCAAAACTAACGAGAAAGGGAAACTTATTAATATTAATATTATATTTAATGAGTTTTGGGACACGAAATTAAAATAAGAAGCTTTAAAAGAAAAAAAATGAATACATTAAAAATTAAAAAAATAATTTTTTAGGAAAAAATTTATTTTAATTAGGAGAACTTATTAACAAAATTCATATTTAATTTATACTGACAATATTTTCATAAACTTAACTTATAAAGAATTACTAGTTAAGTTGATTTTATTTTCAAAGAAGATTTAACTAAAGTCTTCTTATAGCCAGAAAAAAAAGTACATGAAATATGAGTATTGGAACCAGCTATTTTCAAAGAAGATTTTATTTGGCACCAGCTATTTCAATTATAAAAAAATTGGCACCAGCTATTTTCTAATAAAATAAAATGCCATTAAATTACAAGTTTAACATTGAAATAAAAAAATGACTTTGTATAACAATAGTATGAAAATAAAATAAAAATAAAAATATAATTCAGAAATAGGAAATTTTATGGCTGCCTAATATAGAGTTTAGCAAAATAATTAATTAGTAACATTACACAGATATAGTATCTATAATCTATTGTTGGGGAAGAAAAATGAAAGATTAGTGGGGCCTAACTTCAAAACTTACAAACCTGCATACAAAAGTCATGGACAAGAGAAATCAAGGGGACAAGTCCAAGGTAGCGATCGATCTGAGGCTGTATTTGGCGGAACTGACACACCACGCTCCAACCCATGGCAAGCATTTACAAGTAACTCTTGTCTTTGCAACTCGCCACCAATTCCAACGCTTTCCTCAGAGGCTCTTCCAGACCATCCAACGGTTCCTTCGTCGCCGGCAAGTTCGCCACCTCCGTCGTTTTCAGCTTCTCCAATAGGTTCCCTATCATCCTCACCTTCTCCACCTGACGCTCGCTGTTCCGGCGGTGTGCCCTCGCGTTATGCGCTGTTGATATCACCATGTTTGCCAGGCTCATAGCACCCAACCCTGAGGCATGCGCAATAGCAAGGCTCTCCATGTTCCCTATTGTTTCTGTTTTTTTTTTTTATGGTTGAATGGATGTGGAAGTAGAAGTTAGAGTGGAAGAAGGGACAGATAAAGAGTTTAGGAGAGTGATATGTGTGTCATTTGATTTTTGCTTTGTGAAATCCAGCTTTTCTTTTCTTGGGTTTTGCTTTGGCCTGTGGAATTTTTGAATTTTGTGTGTGTAAGCGAGACATTCATTCAAGCCCCTTGACGGTTGGATACTACATACTCTGCCTTGAGCTCTTGGAGGGATGGAGTAATGTTTTCGGTTTGTTCATGGTTGGCTACTATCTTTTTTTTTTTTTTTAGTTCTGAAAACATTGGGACTGGACGAGGATATTAGGCTTTTGACCTCGATTGGAAAAAAGGTTAGGGATTCATTTACCTTCCAACTATGTACTATGTTCCCATAAATGATAAAGGTAGACTATATTAATTAAGTTAATTGAGGTTTAAGTCCTGCTAAAATCATTTTTTGAGTTTGAACTTGCTCTAATCTTAAAATGAAAGAGTAATCTTAACTCTAAATTTTTGTCAACAAAAAAAGGGGGGCTCATATACTTTTTTATTTTATTTTTCTCAAAACCACTAAAGTAGTATATCTTTACATGTTTATTTACACAACGAAAATTTATTGCATAAATTTAAAATATTCAAATTGGATGTACTATATTAATTATATTATTATTTTATTATATAATAATAATATATTATTAATTAATTATAAAATATTAAATAATAATATAATTAGTTTAATACAAGTGTTTAACTAACTTACATGTTCTAAATTTATGTAAATTTTTTTCTACTTTTGTTAAAGTACTTTATAAACTTCAGAGAGGTAGAGGGCAAGTATTATGGGAAGGGACCGAATCCTTCGTAGTCCCTCCTTTCCTGAATGCCTTAAGCTCTAGCAACACTGCTAAATTACCTTTTTATTTTGTGTATACTTTTTCATTTTGGTTTTTTAATATATTCTCATTTTTTTTAGGTGTATAATTAATCCTTTTGAACACGAGCAATATGGTTAGTTCTTTCCTACAATTTACTTTTACTTCGTTTATACTATTCATTTGCATTGTATTGTTACATTAAGTTATTAATTACGTCAAAATTTTAAATTTAAAAATATGCCATTGTTAACTATTGAAACAATTTGCCCCTTCTTATTACTGTAAACTCTTATTCAATGTAGGCCAATTTAAGTTTGTAAAGTGTTGGTATATTTGAGTTATCATTTTAATGAAGAGTATGCTTTACTAAAATGGGGAGGGAAGATGAAATTTTTACAGACACTATCATATTGTGACATTAAAAAATATATATGCAAATTAGAGCATGTTTGTATAGGATTTTATTCTACATTCAACAGTTTTTTTATTGAAATTTTTTTTACTGTTCATGTATGTTTGGGTAAATATATTTTAGTTTTTACACGAAATTTAATACATTATAATAATTTTTTTCATAAATTTAAAATTTATGATTTTAGATTATAAAATATTTTAAAATTTTTTATATGTAAATATTATTTTATTATCAATCAAATATTTTTTAAAAATTATTTTATACTTATTTTGATAATTTAATACATAAAAATAATTTTTTTATATTATCTAAATAAAATAAATTATTTTAAGATTATTTTTAACTAAAATATCTAAACATAAATTTGATTATATTATAATCAATTATATAATAATCAATTATTGAAATAATTAAAATTTTCACAATTGAACCAGACACATACTTAGATTAACTTTAAAGTGAAATCCTAGTCATGAAATATAATACACCCAACATATATAAGAATGTCTTAGTAAGTTGTCAGCTATGAAAAATTAATTAATGTGTCTTTTACTCAGAAGTGTAGAATAATAAAGGTTTTTGTTGACACACAGTAGAGCTTCGTTAAAAATAGTTTTGTATAATTAGTGAACAAAACATGCCCGTCTAGCTCAGTCGGTAGAGCGCAAGGCTCTTAACCTTGTGGTCGTGGGTTCGAGCCCCACGGTGGGCGATTTTAGTTTATTTTTATTTTTTGAACTTCTGTCTTATTCGACGTCGAGGACACGAGGCTTCTCAAACTCAAAGTATGAAAGATTCTTTCCCTCAACTGGCTTCACCATAGAGTGACAGACAGAGAATCCAAAGCCTCACAAAAACCCTAGCCCTAGAGAAGAGAAGAAGAGGAAGAAAAGCATGGGTGCTCATCCTAACCTGGAATGTAGAATGTACGAGGCAAGGTACCCGGAGGTGGACATGACGGTTATGATACAGGTGAAGAAATAGCGGACATGGTTGCCTACGTGTCGCTGCTTGAATACAGCAGCCTCATCAAGGTGGGCCGCATCGAGCCCGTAGAGGACATCCACGCCTGCGAGGAACGCTACAACATGAGCAAGCTCGTCCACTCCATCATGCGCCACGTGGCAGAGCCCTCAACATCGACTTCGAGGTACAAAATATCTATAAACTACCACTTTAGAAAATTTCAATCCATAACAGGCATCAATAGATTCAATACAAGTGTTTTATGAAAATGAGTTTGATGGAGAGCTTACACTTTTTTTAAGAGTGTATTAGTATTTTTTTTAAAAGTTGTAATTAAATAAGAAAAAATGATGAAAAAAAAATATATGATTAATAATATAAAGAGTGATGTAAAAAGTGATGTAAAAAAAGAAAATTAGATTTCTTAGAAAAGTTGTGAAATTATCTTTGACTCTATCTATTATTTCTCCTAGTACTTACATTTTCAGTACTGCGGTACGAACAGAAAATTTCCTCGTTGTAATGCATGTTTGCCTTCGGTTTGTAGTTGGCTATTGGCTACTTGAATTTGCTCTAAAGGAAGTGGCTATCTTATTACTATTGTTATTATTATTATTATTATTATTATTATTATTTGGAGGTGGGGAGTGGGGACGGAAGTTAGTTTGAACTCCTTTGAAAAATGACTGCTGGTTGAAACTTCCTGCCGTGATATAAAATGTTTCATTTTTTTTTATTGTTTCATGTTTCTTTTGTTACTGTAGGCTTTCCCTTCTAATTTATATGTAAATGAAGTAATGAACTTGTAAGGTAGATCAGCTCATGATCCAAAATCTTCCTATTTTGTATAATAGTTCTTTTCCCTGTGTAATGCGTATATTGCACTTTGCACCTTCCTTTCCTTCTAAAGCATGTTTGCCTATGAGTTCCTTATAGTTATACATAATTGTGTATCTTCTGCTACTTTGTCCATCAATCGTTTTTCATATCAAATTATATATAAGTATTTTACTTCCAGTAGTGGGTTTCACTTCTATTTATTGAACTTAATTCTAGTGACCTTTTGCAGGAGTTGTACGTTCACATTGGGTGGCCATTATATCGCAAATATGGTCATGCTTTTGAGATAAGCATGTTCGATAATTCTTTGATGTGTTCTCGGACTTCTGTAATTGGTACATAGATTTCGTTGCCTGCAGGCATTCAAAATAATTGTGACTGATCCTGATTCAGTTTTGGATTCTCTCCCGCGTGAAGTCAAGGAGGTTAACCCTAATGGGAAGGAGGTAAATGTTATCATCACAAAACTTCTTGCCACTTAAATCCTATTGATGACTGAAGGTATTTTTTTTATATTTTTTTGGGGTCTCCCATAGGTGACCAACGTTGTTCCAGCAGTATCAGAAGAAGTGAAGGATTCTCTGGTAAAGAATATTAGAAGACGAATGACCCCACAACCCTTGAAAATTAGGGCAGATGTTGAAATGAAATGTTTTCAATTTGACGGAGTTCTTCACATCAACGTGTTAATTGTTTCTGTTCCCCCTGTTCTTTATCTTGGATAAAGAGTTCACCCCTTTTCTTTTCATCCTATACTTTGTTCTTTAGTGTTTTAATAAATCATTATATGTAGCACATCTTCTGAAGAATTCTCAAGTGTTATACTCATTTGATTATGCAGGGGGCAATGCGGAGAGCTGAAGCTGCTGGAAATAATGACTGCCCTGTGAAAACTAAACTTGTTGCTCCCCCACTATATGTTGTTACCACTCAGACTCTTGACAAGGTTAGTACAATCTTCACACAAATTTTGATATGATTAAGGCATTTAATACTGGAGGCTTTTACAATGTTGCTATTGAAGTTTTGAGCATCTCTAATCAAAATTACTTATAATAATAAGTAATAAATTGTTGACTTTTAAAAAAAAAACATAATTATTTATTATTTAAATATTATATTTCTTTTATTTTCACCATAAGTCCTTATTGTTCTTCTTTTTTATTGAGTTTTTTTTTTGCAAGTCCTTCCACTATTCTTCATGTGTCACCGCCTGAAACGGCACTGGCGATGAGTCCATTTATGGCTCCAAGTTAGTCGACAAGAACTTCATCAAAAGGCACAACATGGGATTTCACAGAGGATGTGAATGCGACAATGAGCATGGTCACTGGGGGTCAGGCTCGTGATGGTGCGGCCATGGAGGTGGAAGTGTTACACCAGAAATGGCTCCCGTTTTAGGCAGGCGTTGCTGACAGAGATGGTGGTGAGGGAGTTGAGTTGAAGGATGAAGAGAGCTTGCAAGAAATCATAAGGTTTCATTTTGTAAATTTGAAATATTTCAGGGACAAAACTTATAATTACCTATTGTATTAGATATTATCTGTTATTAATGTTATATGTATAAAATATGAGTCGTTGATCATTTTTCAATCAATTTTTAAACAAAATCAATGGTGTACAAAATGGAGCATCAATGCTCCAAAATCATTTAGGAGCATTAAAAAAGTTTCCTTCAAGATTATATAATTTTTGGATGTATAATTTGCTACTAATGTTTGCTTCGTAGTTCATAGATTGTGGTTGGGAGCATTTTGGTTGTACAACTAGGTTAGCAATTGTTTTTACCATTCATGATTGCCATATAAACCGTTCATCTAGTGACAGCCTAAAGGACTCATTCTTTAATGGACTTGGACCTCTAAAGTGTATAGTGCACTTTATTGAAAAAAAACGTTGAGTTGAGAATCATTGATGGAAAAATCAATACAACAACTGGTGTTATATATCCTACTAGATGGGTCAGGTGCATGGATCAATTGACGCCACTGGCTTCTATCAAATGGTTTAAAATTTCTGAATTTATAACATACAATACAAGCACCTGCATAAATCAACAAAGTCATAGATGTTTGAGAATTCACTCTTTTGATTTTCTCATGAGTAGTTATCACTTGTACTCCACTATCTAATGTGCACCCTTGTACTTAGATGATGCAGATTGCCTTCTATGCCCCTTTCTTCTTATTTAGTTTGAGGTCAATGTGTATTCTATCGATAGAATACACATTCAGAAATCTCAAAAATAATTTTCATTATTAAAAAACTAATATAACTGACGTTATACTTTTAAGAGACTAATTTTGGCTTTTTTATTGCGACCTTTTTTTTTTTTTCAATTTCCCATTCTGCTATTGTTCCAACATTTTTCAAAATATGCTTTATTTTGGACAATGTTGAGAAGTCGATTTGGACAACGTTGAAAACTTAAAAGATGGTGTTGAGACCGACTTCTTAACACCATGTCATATAATAAATTTTTTTTACCACCTGTTAAGAAGTTCGTTTCTTAAAAACCGACTTGTCAATAGTTATTTTTTAAATTATTATAATTTTGTTTAAAAATCATATTAATTATTATAGTTTATTTGGAATTTATTATACTTACATAAGATTAGTTATATGACATTTTAATTTATTTGTGACATATATTATTTTTAATCAAGATGTGTTATGCATAATAAATTTTTTATTCTGTATTTTAACATTTATTTTAACAAAATATTTTTTTTAATATATGTCATACTCACGTGTGTGATCCAATTCAATTTACTCTCCAGGGGAAGATCCAAAAATGCTACAAAAATTCACTTTATAGACACTCCTAATAAATAATCAAATTATATTATAAACTATGAATAAGAATAATTACTAATAAGCAAAAAAATAATAAAAGAACCCTGTTAAGAAATCGATTTATTAAGAACTGACTTCTTTTAACAGGAAAAAAATATATATATAAGTGATAGTGTTGAGAAGTTGATTTTTAATATCTTAAAAAAAATTAATTTTTCATATTGAGAACTCAATTTTCACTCAACTAATTTCTCAACATCAGACTTCTGAACGGCTAAAAAAAATGCGCATTTTAAAAAAATAATATTAGAATAATAATAGAATGAAAAAAAAAAAGCAATATCTTTGTTAAAAGGCCACTAATTTTACCATTTACTCTTTAAAATTGGAAAAAGTGGAATGAACATAGATAATAGTACAACCTGTCAAATGAAGTTGCTAGTAAGTAGTAATCTGTGTGTCAGTCAATACTACGTTCTCGTTCTCATCCTTTTGGGTCAGATTCTTCACACTCCAAGCCCCAGTCAGGATCTCGGTATTGGGCCTATGCGAACTGATAGACATGCCATGTTCTAGCGTTGACATTGATTCTCATTATTTTTTTTTTCTATTCAGGTTGACAGTGATGTTTGATATATTTGTCCAGCTGAACTTAGAAGTTACCAGGCTCCTACGTAGGATCCTGCAAAGTAAATGACAACTCTGCCACTGTCACTGTCACTGTCAAAGCAAGGAATCCTTGGATCTGTGTTCTGATTACCAAGGTACCCGAAGGTCAACCCCACGTTTTAGAGATTGCAATCCTTTCATCTTGTTCTGGTTCCATAACGACATGTCCAGTTCTTCCTCGTAAATCCCTGTCTCTCTCTCTCTCTCTCTCTTAAGCATAGATAAAAAAAAATGGCAATTCTAGTTGAAGATTTCTTCAAGGAGAAGAAATACCCATTCATTTTCACTCTCTTGGTCTTGCTCATTTGCGTCACGATCCTTCTCTTCACCACCACCACCACCACATCCACTTTCAACCCCTTTGTTTTCTATTCTGATTCTGATGCCAAAGACAAAGAGCAACCACCCCTCAACCCTTCCCCACTACTCCCAGATTCAAAAGACCAAGAGCTACCCCAAAACGAGACCAATAATATCACAGCCCCAAAGGACCAAGGGTTTCCCCAAAAGGAGGAGGCTTTTGGTAATGTATCCGTTGATGTGAATATGGAGTGGAAGCTTTGTAAGGGTCCGGTGGCGGTTGATTATATACCCTGTTTGGATAATTTTAAGGTGATTAAGGCTCTGAAGTCAAGGAGGCACATGGAGCACAGGGAAAGGCATTGTCCTACTACCACTCTCCACTGTTTGCTGCCCCTTCCCGAAGGGTATAAAGTCCCCGTTACGTGGCCTAAGAGCAGGGACATGGTGAGATTGATACTTCGGTAAGAAATTTTATTGTTTGTAATGGGTGATGCATATGATTGTGTTAAGGTTGTTTCAGATTCAATCTCATATTGATCAACAATACTAGGCGTTTGATTTTCTTGCAAATATCTAAGAACGAATTGTGGTCTCACTATCTTATCTGCATTTTATCATAATATGTCATGTACTTTAAGGTTTCATCTTTTCAAGACATTAAAGAATTATATTATATTGAAAGCTTAATAAGTTCTTTTATATATATATATATATATATATATATATATATATATATTTTGTACCTTTTGCTTTGTATTAGAGGTTTGGGGTGTGATACACAACCTAGTGTTCTAAATTCTGTTAATGTTATTTTATCTTTCTCCAATATCTAACTTTCAGTAAATTACTATGTTAATTTAAAGTTTTGAAGTTAATTGAGTAAAATTTTATAATCTTCTTAACAATTAACAAAGTACTATTATTCTGGAGAAATTTTTGCACTTTTACTTGGTAATTAGTTACATATTCTGAAGCTCATTGAGTAAAATGTTCTAATCTTAACAAATTTACCTATATTCTTAAGATGTTTTGCTTTGTGATTAGTCACATGTCTGATTTCTTCTCATATACCCATGAAAGTAATGGCTATTATTATTAGTTAAATATCTGATTTTTACTTTTATCTAGTCATGAAAGCAATGGCAATGGAATTTTATATTCTGTTTTTCAGATTTGGTATGATAATGTACCTCATCCAAAGCTAGTTGAGTACAAGAAGGACCAACACTGGGTGGTGAAGTCTGGTGAATATCTTGTCTTTCCAGGAGGTGGTACTCAATTCAAGGGTGGAGCTGGTCATTATATTGAGTTCATAGAGAAGGTATACTGTCATGTGGCTTCACATAACTTACCTTAATTATGATATGTGCATTAATCTTTATTCTCCATGTAGAACTGTTATAGATATGGAGAAACTGTAATCAACTCTTGAAAAAGAGTGCCCCCCACCCCCCCCTCTCAAAAAAAAAATCCATTTGGCCATTTGGGAGGAGAGGGACAGGGACCGACATGGAACCTTACTTCTGTTATAGATTATTCCTTTAATAATGCATCTAAAAACTAAGGCATTTGAATCCAGGCCACCATAAAAACATGAAACAAATGTATCTTGTATGGCCTACCGATTGATATAATGTCAACACGTCATAAAGCTCAGAGCTTAGAATTGGGCCTATTAGGCAGGAGCTATAGGTGTATATACTATGGGAGAATAGTGAGGCTGAAAAAATTTTGTTTGTTGTTTGTTAGATATAGTGCTTTGTTGCTTCTCTCTATGATTGGTGGAACATGTCTAAGATCTTGCTTTAGTTCTATTGCTAATTAAGAGTTGGCATCTCTTTACTTCCAGTAGTTGGCATTCATTTACTGTTTTATCTAATAAAAGTTGATGAGATCCTGTTAAATTTTGCTTTTATGAGTGCCAAGCAATGTTTAATTTTGATTTATGCATGACATAAATCAGTGCCTTACATATGTTATGTTGATATGACTATATTTTGATGTAGTTCTTGAATGCTTACTATGTTTTGTGGTTTGTTGAATGTCTTTTGTTTTACACCAGATATTACCAGCAATTCAATGGGGAAAGCATATCAGGGTTGTTCTAGATGTTGGCTGCGGTGTTGCTAGCTTTGGTGGCTATCTGCTGGACAAAAATGTTATTACTATGTCATTTGCCCCGAAGGATGAACATGAAGCTCAGATACAGTTTGCTTTGGAGCGAGGAATTCCTGCAACTCTTTCTGTCATTGGAACACAAAAGTTGACTTTTCCTGACAATGGGTTTGATTTGATTCATTGTGCACGATGCAGGGTTCATTGGGATGCAGATGGTACTTGTCTTCTTTCTTTATTTCCATATTAGGACAGCCTTCTATAATTGCATTCCATGTTCCATTTATATCAATCTCTAATAGAAATATTTATTCACAAATCTGGTTCACAATGTTAGGTGGGAAACCGTTATACGAGCTCAATAGGATTCTTAGACCTGGCGGTTTCTTTGTATGGTCTGCAAGACCAGTTTATCATGATGATGAAAGACATCAGAAAGTATGGAATGGTTTGTCTTTCACTTTATCTCCCCAACTCTTTATGTCTATGTTTCTGTGTCACTGTCTCTCCTTCTTTCTCTATACTTGAATTTTTTTTTCTGTATTGAGAATATATCTTATTTAATATATGATGTTCAATTTTTGTATGACCCAATCATGGCGCCCCAAATAGGTAAACAAAAGCTGTTGTCCTTGTATGAAGGTTTCTGTGATTCCTGAAGAAGTTGGAAAACATGTGAATTATTGTCTGATGGATGTTATTGCCTTGTTTTCTGCAGCCACCATGGCTATAACAAAAGCTATGTGCTGGACGGTTGTGGCTAAGGCTCGTGATTCATCTGTAATTGGGCGAATTGGGCTTGTTATATACCAGAAGCCTACCTCATCTTCCTGCTATGAGAAACGTGAAGAGAACAATCCACCTTTATGTGAAAATAGGGATGGGAAAAATAGCTCATGGTATATATATATTTTTTTTTTTGGTCATATCTTTATGACATTTATATTTCCTTTGATTTTTACTTTCTCTGCAATGGCAACATGAAAAGAAAGGAACTGAGAAATATGGTCCCAAGAAAAGACCAGATAAAATATATGTGGACCACCATTGCAAGCGATGCTAAGCATATTACAGTGGTTATTTTAGTTTATTTCTTTGCTGATTTTCTCTGCATGATTTTGTTTAGGTATGCCAGGCTCAATAGTTGCCTTACTCCTCTTCCAGTTGATGGTATGGGTAACCTGCAGAGCTGGCCCAAACCTTGGCCCCAGAGGCTTACCAGTAAACCTCCTAGCTTACCTACTGATTCAGATGCCAACGATAAGTTCTACAGGGACAGCAAACAGTGGTCTAAATTAGTTTCAAATGTTTATGCGGACAGTCTTTCTATAAACTGGTCAAGTGTTCGAAATGTAATGGACATGAATGCCGGTTATGCAGGGTAAAGTATTGTTTATTAAAGATTAGTTGTTTTTTCTTGCTCTTTTTCCCTTTACATTCTTTAGTAGAATATAGGTCATTTTGAGGGCCTTGGTTGATCCATATGCTTGATCTATGGTTCAGACCTATGTATAGCTTTATTAATGCTAATCTTCTCTGACATTTACATTTACATTATCTGTAATATCATAAACACAAATTGGCCAGTTATTCTCCAATTTTCTTTGAAACTGATACCAAGTGTGTTATTTTCAGATTTGCCACAGCGCTCATTGATCTACCATTCTGGGTGATGAATGTAGTCCCGGTTGATATGCCAGACACTCTTTCCATTATATTTGACAGAGGGTTAATAGGAATGTATCATGATTGGTGCGAGTCCTTTAATACATATCCTCGCACATATGATCTCCTCCATTCTAGCTTTCTCTTCAAATATCTTGAGCAAAGGTATGCTTATTGAAGAAACTAATATCTATAGAGATCATATTCTTTATCCTATTATTATTATTCTAGAACTCCAGTCAGTTTACTTCTACATGTGGCATAGGTATGCGTTAAGATATGATTCTGACAATTAGCAATCTTTGTCAGATGTGACATTGTAGATGTGGTTGTGGAGATAGATCGCATATTGAGACCTAATGGATATCTCCTGGTTCACGACTCTGTGGAAATACTTAGCAAGCTCAGTCCAATCTTGCGTTCACTTAACTGGTCCGTAACATTGCATCAAAATCAGTTTCTTGTTGGTAGGAAGAGTTTCTGGCGTCCTACGGCTTTTGAAACTGAATGATGTATAGTGTTGATGATCATGACATATTCTTCGACGGTTCGACCACCCACGTTTCATTTTATTCTAGATAGAAGTTAAGAGCAAAAAATTGAAGTTTAAGAAAGGAATATATATATATATGTTGGTACTTTAAGAAAGGAATATTTATTCCCAGATCAAAAAAAAAAAAAAAGAAAGAAAGAAAGAAAGGAATATTTATTCGACAGGTAATCTTGTCTGAGTGTGAAATCTGTCTGACGAGACATTTATTTATAGTAAATAGAGAGAAGAATTTTGTTCCTTTTTCTAATATAATATTGCCAGAGGTTTGATGTGGTGGGACCGTTAACTTGTGTCCCTCAGTGTGAATGATAGTTTACATAACCATTGCACGTACTCCGATAGTTTAAGTAATTTCTCCCAATGTATCATTTAACCAATTCTGCAAGCCAAAAAAAAAAAAAACATTAGATTTTTGTTAGTTGTTACAGACTTACATTTACATGGATGGCCTCAAGGCCTTGAACAACATAATTCTTGAAGCTGAAATTACAACTTGTGAACTAGTTAATAGTGATATATTTATGTTTTTGGTATAACTAGTTAATAGTAATATTATTCCGAGCTTTTCCCTGCTTAGCGCCCTTTTCATCAAGGCTAGCATAACTAACAATTAAACTCGTGAGTTTTCTTATTTGAATATCTAAACGATATTTCCCTCATATTGAGATATGATGCAGACCAGAATTATTTATATGATATACGAGAAAAGTGAATCACATTTACATGTAGCACTATGTCTCAGGCTGATATCGTATTATGAGTGTTCAAAAACATATTTTTGTGAATTCATACCCTAGCCATTGCCTAACCCTTATGCCTCTCGTCTGCATGCTTTCCTCTGCTTGGAGCTATAAAATTATGATACTTGTTTTCTCAAGTAGAGGATCCCTGCTTACTACTTACTAGCAGGAAATCCAGATGTAGTCCCGTTAAACCATTGCAGGATTTTTAGGTTCAGTAACTAGAGTTCATAGAGGCAGCTTGTGTTTTCTTCAGTGTCCAGTTCCTGGCACAGTGACACTAATGAGAACAATATACCCATGCAAGGGAATGGATTCTCTCAAATTTTTCATACACAAATTCATGTGGAAAAAAAAATTATTAATAAGATCTAATTAAAATGTATAAATTTTTTTTTATAATTTTTATGTTTATCACTCTCCTCTTTGAAAAAATACACGAGATCCATTTCCATTAATAGTACATATTCAAAAGGTACTACACATTATCCAAAAACAAAGAGCTATCTATACAGGAAACTACACAAATAGGTACTAGCAAAAGAAATTACAAAGAATTTTCACATTGAAAACTTGAATCGTCTCTAATAACCCTGCCATCAGATGCTGCAACACCCCGGGAGTAGCAATTGAACCTATCAATGTAACTATAATTTTGTCTAGTACTTGCTTGACCCGACAGAACAGAGTGACCCTTGACCTCCATCCATCCCCTCGAATTCTGAACATTACTAATCAAGTTTGAGAAGCACCCACTTAAATGCATCTCCTTAAAAGCATGAGAAACATTGGTGTCAAGCCGGTACCTGTCCTGATTACAACATGGCTGAGTCAAAGTGATAACTCTCAGAGGATACTTCCTCTTAACCTTCAATCTCGAAATCAACTCACCTCTCCCATTGATCAGCTTCACCTTCTTCTTCGCTTTGAACCTATGCTTAACCATCTTGTAACTCCCATTGTTTTGGAACTTTATGAAGTTCTTCAACGTGAACCCCTGCGAGATAACGGTGGTTATGTTGCCTGCACTGAAAGCAACCCACCCTGCTATTTGCGTCTCCTTATTAGCTTCCACCTCAAACTCACCGTCAAGTCCTTTAAACTCTTCTTGGCGCTCTATGGAAGTATCTGGACTCTGGTGAACGACCCGGTACGCATGAACAACGGAGGACTCATGATCCAACCAAAGGTGCAAATTTGCATTCACAAGCCAGTACGAGATGCCCTGAACCACTCCTATTCCAAAGCTATGCTCTTTCCCATCTAGAATCTTCCCCAAAAACGGCGTTAAATCGATGTCGTAAGAAGGAAGGTTGAAAGCCCCAATTGCGACCACGGGTTCCCAGAACAAGGGGTTGATTCCGCCGCTGAAAATCACCGGAAACGGAACCTCCCACCCGACAATCTCGCCGTCGATCGTCACGTACACTTCCCTGTAAGCTCCGTTCCCGCGCCCCGTGGTTAAACCGTTCGTCGTGATGTACGAATTGGGCGGATTCGAGTACCAAAACTCATCGTTTCCGTGGAAAGACACGCACAATTCGAGAACCGCACGGTGTGTATTCCGCGGAATTCGAATTCTTCTGGAAAGTAAATCCTTTTCGCCCTCCACCTTGAACCAAAATCCTCGTTTTCCATCATCAGAAATCGGGATAATTAAATCAGCAGGTGATTCATTCAAACCTGATTCATCCATAAGAGACCTTGATATTCGATTCAAACCCTCACCGCAAGAGCTAAACGGAACCCTAACGGCGTGGTTTGTGTAGAACAAGAGGGTGACGGTGACGTGGTAAACACCGGTGAATTCGCGGTTAACGATGTTTTCGAGCATCATGGTGAGGTCGAGGTCGGATCTGACGAGGAGGGAGGAGTACTTGGTGACGTCCTTGCGGACGTTCCAGAAGATTCCGGAGTTGGTGGGCTCGGCGGTGCTGGTGCGGAGGAGCTCGGCGCCGCCGAGCCATATGGCAGCGATGCGGTCGTATTGTTCGCCTTTGCACTTGGCTTGGAAATGGAGGAGGACGCGGGACCAAGGGGAAGGGCAGTGGAAGGGAGGGGAGTAAGGGGTGGAGTAAGGAGGGGAGTCCATGGTGTTGGCAAAGGAGTGGTGGAGGATTTGGTGAGAGCAGGAAGGGATAGTTAAGTTGGACGGCGGAGGGTAGGTGACCTCGAAGTACTCTTGGTGGTGGCCACTGCGGAGGGAGAGGGAGGGGGAGAGAATGAAACGGTCCTGGTGGGAGAAGGGTGAAGGTGAGGCTGGGTACGTGAAGATGGGGAGAAAGAAGAGGAAGAGCAGGAAACAGAGGAAGGTGCCCATGTTTATGTTCTTCTATCTAGTGTTCGTTGGTTGTGGAAGGGACTGTTAAGTAGCGGGGGAGTTAACTCTGTACTGAGTGTAACCGTCTAGTTAGGACATAACAGTAGGCTGCGAAGGTGAAAAAGTACTAGAATAGAATAGTGCAGTCTATGAGAAAGGATAAATTGAAGTGACTCATCAATTAATTTATTAAACTGACTATTCTGTTCATATTAGAATAATTCGTAGGGATCTATGCAAAATGAATTTTACCAATTCATCCAAGAAATGATTCAGGTTAAATTCTGCAGTACTTTTATAACTTGGATAATTGTGAATTGCTTAATTTACAAGTCATGAAAATGACTTCATATATATAATTGAGTACTGACTAAGGAAATTTCTTAGTTAAAAGAGATGTTTATTACTTTTGTTGTACACGTGACTATATAATTGGATGATTTTCTTTTTCCCTGTTAGCATCCTAGTGAATAGTATGTTTAATGTTCAATCTAAGAATGTATGACTAGACATGCATTTAGAATTGACTTTGAAGTTCACAAACTAATTAGAGTAATTTTTTCTGAACAAATATCAACTTTGACACACTAAACATACAAGTGTCACCAATAAATCAGGAGAGTTGTTTTACTTCAAATTTATATAAGACAGTAAAATTTATACAAATTTTAAACGAGTGTGTTTTTCCCCTCAAACTGACACATAAAGCTTATTCCTCTCAATTATATAAATGAAGAGGAGAATAGCCATGAGGAGTAATATCATGTTTCTGTTTTGGAAAAATTCGTCCGAGATAACACGAAGGCAGGCACTGAGTGTGACTACAATTTCATTTACCCCAGAGTAGAAGTGTACGGTTCGACAATGGGAGAGGCTGGCAAATAATATAAAAATAAAGGAACAAATAAACCAACAAAAAACAACATCATCAACAATAACCAGTAAGCAACAAACTAGTACTCTAGTAGATGATCCTAAAACATAAAAAGTTTAAAACATATTTTAGTACAGGAAAATTTGAGAAGGCCCCAATACATTTTTTTCTCCCTCTACCAAATAGTAAATTACACAAGATTTCGATTTATGACCATGTCAATGGCCTAACAGTTTTATTCTAAAAAATTCCAAATATAATAATAATATAATTTATATGACCTAATAAGTAATAACATTAACGAATCTGTCATCATCTCATGCTCACTTTGATTTCTATCGTTGATGACAGAGACATTTTTAAGCTAAAATCATAGGAAAAGAAGACAATGCTCCCCTGCTAATAAGCAACTCACATATATCATCATATCCCCAAACTCTAGCCATGTACAAAGGGGTGGCACCCCTCTTATTCATAGCATTAAGGTTCACACCCTCGTTGACTAAAACTTGGACGGTCTCTATATCGCCACCCTCCACCGCCATATGAAGTGGCACATGACCTTCCTCGTCCTGACATTCCAAGTCCAACCCTGCTTCACTAAGCATCAACACTACATCCTTGTGCCCTTTGACAGCTGCAGCATGAAGCGCTGTCAAACCATATTGATCACGGTAGTTGACACTCGCACCTCTCTGCAACAGTGATTCAAGTTGCCTCACGTCTCCATGTCTCGCAGCCTCTAGTACTGCTTCTCCTTGCTCCAAAACCTCCACCGCCTCCTTCTGTACACAAGAAATTTCATCAAGGAAAAGGATTCTTGTAAAATTTCACACCATTGTTAAGATGTGTCAAAAATTAGTTAACAACGTGTGTCAATTAGTTAATGGACTAATAACATCTTTTAAAACAGTTGATGACATGCTAAAAACCCGTTAAACAATCAATATATTGTATTACTAATTTTTAATAAAAAAAATAGTGTGCAATTTTGGTGTGGAAATAACATTACTGTTTCATCAATCATCACAACAAAAAGACTAGAATCTGTGCAATATGATGGGTGTATTATTATTCTTTTAGTTAGACTAAGCCTATAATAAAGAACACGTTTCATTAACAAGCTCATGTTGTATTGGATCTTTTCTTATTGAAATTCTATTGCAACTTAACCTTATTATTATTATTTTTTGGTTGATTATTACACCTTAACTAAAGGAAAAGAAAACCACTACTATAGTTTTGGGCTTCACTGTATTCAGTTTGAGTTCAAAGCTAATTTAAAGGGCTTGCATTTTCTTCAGCTACAATGAAAAATGTTACATTTTAAATATTTAGAAAACTTGAGCCTACTCGCATATAATGTTCCCTAACAGGACAAAAAGTTGAAGGAAGCAGTGAAGCACTCACATGTGCTTCGTCACGAGCAATGTTCCCACCCGCCACGTGTACCTCATCGGAGCCCTTCAGGTTATCTTGAATTCTCAACCCAGCTTCAAGCAGCAGGTGAACCATGTCGTCCGGGTTGACCAACTCGGTGGCCACTCGGAGGAGTAACTCAGCTTCATCAGGCTTCAAATCAGCGAGGACCGAACGTTGCCGTTTAATCAAGTTCCTGACAGCATCTAAATCTCCGCGTGAAACGGCGTCGCGCAGGAGGACGGGGCCCACGAAGGCCACCTTGAGTTTGAGGTCCCGAGTGGAGAACCCGAAAGGGAGGGAGGCGAACCACGAGTTGACCGACCTGGAGTGCGTGGAATCGGACGAGTTGGGGACGAACTCGGCGGTTTTGATGAGGAAGCGGTCGGAGGGTGAGCGAGGGTAGGAGCGTGGGAGATGGGACTGGGGTTTGAGGATGACTTGGAAGGTGGCGGAAGACAAAGGGGGAATGAGTCCACTCGGCGGGTTAACCAGGAACTTGTCGGGCGAGGAGGTTTGGACCTTGAAGGCCACGGGTGCGTTTGGGCTCAGAGACCCGAGCCGCACCGTAGCTCGGCATTTGCAGTTCAGTGCAAACTCTATACGCACCTCTGGTTCGCTCACTTCCACCAGTCTCTCCATCTACCAACCCTCTCTCACGTTGTGGGATTGGAACGGGCCTTTAGGATTGGTGAGTAAGTTCGTTCTTCTTGTCCAAATTGTAGATGAGAAAATGGGAGTCACGTGAGAGTGAATAATTCTTACCGTAGCTGAACCACGTGATGATGTCAAAGTTTTAAAGAAAAATTATTGTCAGACCACTTTTGTTTACACTAATTTTCATGCCACTTGATATTTTCATTTGATCTAATAATAATTACCATTTGATATTAAATTAATTATTACTTAATATTAATATATTTACAAAATAAGTTAAATAGTTTATTTTAAAAAAATTATTTGAAGATTATAAATGAGTTACTGTCTAATATAAAAATTATTATTATTTTATATTAAAATATTTACTAGTTAAATTTAAGATTTTTACAAAATTAATGAAAGAACAAATTTTAAATATTTATTTAATGAATGTAAACCACTTACTATTTAACTTAAAATTAATTATTATCTAAAACTAAGTTAATTATAATATACATTAAAATATTTATAAAATAAGTAAAAAAATTATATTATTAAAAAAGTTCATTTAAGATTTTAAATGAATTATTATCTAACGTAAAAATAATTATCATATAATATTAAATTACTTACTATTAAATTTTAAAATTATTATAAAGTAAATAAAAAATATTTTTTATAAAAACTCATTGTAAAAATTTTAATATATTTATTATATTATATTAAATTTCTTATTACTAAATTTTAAGAATTTTACAAAATAAATAAAAGTGTTGTTCAAAAGTTGAATTTTAAAATTGTTATGCTTTTCTTTCCTAACGGATTAACTTGTGTGCTTGACGGGTGAGAAAGTCGTTGATTATGTGGGGCCCTTCTATAACAACTTGAAGTGCACCAAACGAGTGTGCTACAGTCCCCCTCAGTAAGGTTGAACTGTTGAGGAATGCACGTGGATTAGGCATGCTTCATAGTACGGGGAGATTCAGTGCATTCTGCGGTAGCTATCTGTTTCCTCCCTCTCGGCGCGCTTGTTGCTGCATTGCGTTTGGCGGGTATAATAGGAGAGTAGAGAGCGGTGAGTTTTGTTACAAGCTCGCTTTCACTTTCATCCTTCACACGCTTCTTTCTTCGCATTATTGAATTTATCATAAACTGAGTCCTTGCTAGTTATAGATAGTTCTATCTCTCAGTGGCCGGAGGAGACTCAGTAGCTCAGGGACGAGAAGATGTTTTACTCTCACCAGCTTCTTGCTCGAAAGGCTCCACTCGGCCAAATATGGTACTTGATTCTTATCCATTTTACTGTTCTCGTTTTCGTTTTGCATCTGTTTAACTCTGATCGCAATGTTACTCTGTTTTCTGCGGACCAACTGCTTTCACCGATTTCCCTTTGGTAATAGCTCAAATGTTTCTGTTACAGAGAGTTTGAAAATTTTGAACTCATAAAATTCTTATCATCAATGTGCTTTTCATTAGCTCGTCCTCTCTTTGATTTCAAATTTTGGCCTCCACTTCTATGTCTCTGTTTCTGCAACGCATCTTTAACAGAGAGCTAGTCTCTGTAGAAACAGTTTGGAATGTGGAATTTCAACTGTGAATGTGATGATTCAAAAGTGTATACATCGTTGTTTAATTTACGAACGCTTTTGCGATTTCATTTCCTTTCTCAATATAACGTTATCGATGCTTCTGGATTTGAATTTCTTTCGATTTCAACGTTTTTCTTTTCTAAAATGAGAAATAAGAATCGTAATCACTCTCTCTCGGTTTTCAATGCAGGATGGCCGCGACTATGCACGCGAAAATAAACCGAAAAAAGCTAGACAAGCTCAATATCATCAAGATCTGGCAAAGATTTCTTACATATATTCATATTGTTTTTCTTCTGGTGTAGAGTTATACCTGATCCAACTCGTTATATGATATTGTTTCTTTTGCTTGCTTGCAGCGAAGAGATTTTGAACCCATCGGTTCCTATGGCTCTTAGACTTTCTGGAATTCTCATGGGTACTCTTTCTCTCTCTCTCTCTGATCCTCCGTTATCTTCAATTTCTGTTTCCATTTTAATTATTAGAATAGATAGGATATCTCTGTGCCTCTGTTTAATGGTTATTGCGTTTTTTATCAGGAGGAGTAGTCATTGTCTATGAGAGAAAAGTGAAGCTCCTTTATGGTACATTTTGAATCCTTGTCTTCATGATTAATAAAACATTAAAACGATAAAAGTCCCCTTTCAGTGCACGACAATTTGGAAGAGCATTTCTGAATTTTCTTTTTGTCCTTTTTTTAAAAAAAAAATTTCCTTTTTTCTTGCAGATGACGTTACCCGTTTTCTGGTATAAAGTTCAGCTTACATATTTCCTCTGCCATGTTTACCGTTCAATTCCTTTCTTCTCTACATTGCTTCGATTGTGTCAGGTTGAGTTAAACGAAGCCTGGAAGGTAAAGAGTGTGCCAGATCCTACAGTGCTCCCCAAAGGAAAATCTCAAGCCAAGTTAGTCACACTTGCACTAAATTATTACCATTTTCCATTTTAACTTGTTGTCAGTTATGAATGATATATGTTGCTTTTGAGATAGCTACGTGGCTAAAATTAAGTAATGGTAAAGTAGGAAGGTCTTCTTGCATTTTTTTTTTAAACCTCTGCTCTGTTCATTAACTTTTGTCTTTTTGACAGGAAAGAAGCTATTACACTGCCTGATAACGAAGAGATAAATGTGGGAGAAATTGAACAGTCCCTTCAGTTTTCCAACACAGCTACCACAATGGGGTTTCAACATGCCGCCTATTTTACCATGGTGTGTAACAGGTCTCACTGCATTATACACAAAATGATATAGCATTTAAATCACGTTGAACAAGTGCTATCAAGCAAATTATGTCATGTAGAAAATATTTATGAAAGCTTGTTCTATATAGAAACAGAAAGGAAAAAAAACGAATCAATAAATTAATCTGGTTGCGACTTGTGTTGTCCTAGGACGCTGCAGACAAGGTTGAGCTTATTTATGCATATATTTTCTGTTTGTTGCAGCGACTTGATAATGTCGATGAACCCTACTTTAATAATGGAGCAAGAGAGGACGAAGATCCATCCGAACTTCTCCATCGAGGTTTTCCTCCTTGAATTTGCTATACATATACATATGTGCAGTCTGTGCATGTGTCCCTTTAATGACTCTTGTCATTCTCAGCTGACGCGGAGAATATTACCTTATTCGAACGTTTTGAATCATTCCAAGCTAATGCGGATCCATACAATCGCTTTGAGAGGTTTTTTGCTTCAATCATCCTTATTTTGTATACTTGCGTTATTCTGGTCTTTTAAATTTGAAAGTATGTATTATGTATATCAGAATTTGGATGCCGTTATAAATATTTCCGTTGTCTCATAGATGAACCCTGAATTCTGATAGCTAGTTCTTGATGATTTATTATTATCATTTCTCTTTGTGAATGCTGAGGCAGGTTTGATATTGAAGGAGATGACGAAACACAGGTAAACGTAACATCAGGAGATTACACTCAAATTCCAACCACGCTTATTCCCTCCCCACCTCGTCAAGATGACCCAACAAGAGGTGAGTAGGATGACAATCACTTAACTGCTTGTAAACACTAAGATCTTAAATAATGCAGATTTTTTTACAATTTTGTCATTCAAATTATTGGTAGACTAGGAAAACATGGAACGTATGTTTTCTTCCACCTTAATTGCACTTCTTTTTCTTTCCCTCTCATCTCTCATTCTGTGTATCCTACCCATGTCAGTTGAACTTGTGCCAATACTCGGATTTTGGTGAAAGAGTGTATAATAATAAAACTTCCTTTAGTATTGCTAAATATGAATTCTTTGTTATCCATCATCAAGAAATTTCATCCATGTTGCTGATTTTGCATATTATGCTGTCTCTTCCTTCCATTTGTTCTATCTAAATCTATGAAATGGTTAAGTAATCTGCTTGGAAAATTAAAACAAATCTACTTGAAATATTAGTGTTGTATATAAAGCATAAGGATTGGAATAGGAGAGTATCCATACTGCATTGCATAGCATATACTACCTGTGCATCCCCATGTCCTGCTCTACTACCTATCTTGCCAGAGAGGATTTGAATCTTGGCAAATGACAGTGGATGGTAAGCAATTCTAATTTTTTTCAGCTGGTGGTTTGTTAGTAAAAATTTAGTTTTATATCTTGAGTTGTGGCTCTTAAAATGACGTCTTTGCGTAAGAACTGAATTATTATTATCTGAATACAGTGACTATGAGACTGCATTTCAGCTGTATTATCTTTTGCAGAGAAAACAATTTAAGATATAGATTTTCCCCCTAGATCGAGCACATAATAAAATATTGAAGTACTTTCCAAATCTTGATCCTGTTCCCCACCCCAACAGGGAATACAAGTTTCTTTCTTTGTTCTTGCTGTCAGAGGATTCCCTTTCTAGATGAACTGAGATACCCTTGATTTTTAAGATGAATGTCCATGGACCATAGTGCTCTTTGTTTTCTAGCCATGCATACATTTCTGTTCTGTCACTGATATTCTAAATGTAGACTCATTACCCCACATTGTTAATTATTAAATTTCAAACATTTGTTGCTTATAATAATTAAACATTGTCAACATAAAAAAGGAAAAAAGACAGAAAGAAAACTGCTTGCTGACATATAACTATTCTGCAGCCGAAATAATTCAAGACCAACATCCAGGACACCCAGTCATTCAGCAATCTGATGAAGGCATGAAAGCTAGACAGGTAACTTAATTGTTTAGTGATATATTGGCCATCATGATGCAGAGAAAAGGAAATGACCAACCTTCGAAGTGCAATACAACAGGAACATGGAAGGCGAGGCCCAACAAAAAGGAAAAGAGGACAACCAGTGGCGACAGCCATGGATTGTGAACAAACCATAATTCCTGTTCATATATACCAACACTGGCTTCAAAATGCTTCTGATATTGTCTCAAGAAGAGGAAGAAAGAAAAAGGTTTTCAATTGATATCCACTATGCATCTAGCAATCCATGTATTTTGAATGAGATGCATATACATGTATAGTTTCAACCAGACACTGAAGAGACATTGATCAATAAATGCATAAACATCTTAAGTTGTTTTTCAGTTAAAGCATCTAAGTGATATTTTGTGAACTAGATTTAATATTATACAAATAAGAAAAGAAAGGGGAAGTGGAATGGAATTACTTATTCAATTATATACTTATGCACAACACTGCTTCTCTTTGTCGCAGCGTACTGATATCATGTCTTCAACAAAGATAGCTAACCTCATGAAGCTGCCACCTGTTGTGCTAATTGGTAATTTATTTTCAAATGAAAATAGAGAGATATATTATCCAGCACCTATTCTTGACTTATGGATTAAGAGCGTTCAACCACCCCACGATTCACCTTCAGGTCACTATAGAGTATTATTTTTTCTTTTCTCTTTTTTGGGGGAAGGGGGGGTGGGGAGGTTAAATTGGTATTAGTTGTTATTGAGAAACTACTCAACCTTTAAGCAGAAGGTAACAAATATCACAATTCTATGCAGAAAGGATTTCAACACACCATCCTCCAGAGCCATCATTTTCATCCCCTCCTGGAGTACATAATGAAGGTTTCATGAGATTTGTGAGTCTTATACATCACTCTTTTGGTTTGCTTTGCCATATTTTAGGACGAAAATGTAACTTATTTCTGATAAAATGTTAAAATGTGAAGCCTTTTGAAGATTTTGACAGTGGGCTAGACAATCAATTATTAGCAGCTTCAGTAGAGAAGCTGCGGAACAATGATCAACATACTGAAATCCTCATGGATGAACTGAGGGCCAACCTTGACTATGGTTTGAGAGCATCTGAAGCTACTCCGATGGTCACATCAGGGAAATCTGGTATATTTCATCTTAATTTGTTTATTGGATCTTCCATTTCTCTAAATTAATTCTTGAATTGTATGCCTATGATTAAGAGAAAATGCGAGATAATTGTTCCTTAATTCATATGAAATTCTAGGAGACAGTGTGCATTTCTTTCCAAGATCAGTATCTGAACATGGTCCTGCCTCACATTCAGAGTTTGATATAGGAAGGTAGTACAATTTATCACTTATTAAATTCAGTTAAATGACAAACAGAAACTGTGTAAACTGCTCATTATACTTTCAAGGAGTAACCATTCTATCTTGATATCTGATGGACAAATAGTGAGTTTTGGTCCTGTTGAAAAGATTTGTGGTTGATTGATGCTTTAGAACTATTTACAGATTTACAAAGAAAAGGCATTCATCATCCGGAAACAGCAGCGGAGGCCTTGAGCCTGTAGCTGAGAATGCAAATTTCAAGTTAGCTAGGCTGTCTGAAATTGGTCCAACACCTGATCAAGGTATATTACTTGTTAATGCTTCTCTAATATTGCAAAAAACCTAGTTATAGTGGTATATTCTTTATCCACTTAGCACATTTGTCAGACTGATATGTTTCTTTTCAGAATTAATTGTGGAAACAGGACGAACGCAAACACAAGTAAACATCAATCATCCTAGTGACAAGATGGCAGATTCTATCCAAGCGTATGAATCTCTTTTAGAAATTTATTAACCTCCATTATAAAGGCAATTTTCAGTAATAATAACACATATTTCTTGTATTTGAATGTGAACAGGCAGATGAAAGCACATTTCAACACGCCTGGAGTTCCTCAAGTTGAATCCCTCGATATCCTAGCTGCTGGAATGACCCGGAAATCAGCAGCGCTACTTTTCTATCAAACTTGTGGTATTTATTCATACTCCTTCATATTGCCTCATATATATATATAAACAGATCAAAACATCCCAAGTTCCAATATCTGTTGTAACTCTATCGTGCATAGTTCTTGCTTCCCGCGATGCCCTGAGAGTTGAGCAAAAGGTGTCCTATGGGGAGATTCTCATCTCTAGAGGATCAAAAATGTGATGAAGGTTTGGTTTCCTCCCCAATTATGTATGTGTCTTCTAATTTTCATATTCTCCTTTTTAAGTCTTAAAACATAAAGAGCATTACTAATGTGGCTTGTTTTCTTTAACAGCAAGTGGTACAGATGTTTAAATTAGGAAATGATAGCAGCTCCTCCATATGCAATCATTAGTTACTCACTGTTTCAAAATAAACGTTAACTTCTTGTCCGGATTACCCAAATAGCCATTGTTACGATTAAAAATGTTGGAAGATTTTTATTTTTTGTTCCCAGACAATTTGGAATATTGTTATGTGTAATAAAATTTCCATGAGATTATTAAGTTCCCTATCCCTCTCCCTCCCTTTTTCCAAATTTCCACGTGCTTAAACTTACAACACATGGTGATATTTCCACACATTAGATTAGATGTTGAGATTATGTAAGAGCGAGAGAAAAGTAAACTAGCTGCGAAGGAAACATCAATGCTTATTCAACAAGACAACAATGTTGTCTGAATTGTCTAAACAAACCCTTGCTATCTGTCTATGCTTTGACTGTGAAAGAAGTCATCAAGGCTCGTATGTGATTGTGAATAATAATGCAAAAAAGATTGGTTCGTATCTGTTATCCACACGTTACTTTTTCCTGTGGGAAAATGGCTGGATTATCTGATATCCTTTTTTTCCTTTTTTTGATCTGATTTTATATACTTTCTTAAATATTAATTATTTAAAAAAATTATGTTAATTTTAGTGTTACTGGACCTCACATTATGTGTAGGCTCTAGATCACAATGACAAGAGAATCAATAGTACGTTGGTGAAAATTGTCCTCCGCATAGAGATACAGATTTTCTACTGGGTTTCAAACTGAAGAACCTATGAGCACCAAAAGGCAAAAACGATAAACTGAAGAACGTATGGACCTGAAAAGTTAAAACGCTCATGACAGAATCAATCGAAGAACATATGAGAAATTTCAAATTTCTTATGACGTAAACTGACTTATATTATACGGTTGGACACATCAACTTTTTTTGCCCTTTTGTTTTTGAGAAAGTGGACCAATTGTTTGTTTTTAGCCCAGAAGATTATTGTAATATAACTTAGCTTAATGCCACTGGTCATGCTGACACCTTAATTTCCAATCATGCACAACTCAGTACCATATATGTTATCACAAGTTAATAACGATGGAGATCACCTACTTCTATTTTTAATTTATTCATTTAAATTTTAATAAATATAAAATAAATTAAATGAAAATGAAACATATAATTAAATTTAGAACATTTGTTAAAATTTAAGTAAAAAAATAAAAAAATAACAGAGAATGAAGACAGGTGATCTTCATCCGTTAATAATATGTATCTAGTTGCACGCACAAGATATCAATTAAAGGATTTTGTTGCTGCAATTAAAAGAATAATAAGTATAAGTAATAACTATTCATGAAAAATCAATAAAATAGATTCTAAAAGTTATCAATAGTTATAAACATTACTATATTATTTAAATTACACTTTGCATTTTAAACTATCTTGGTTCAAAATTAAAAAAACAATTATTTAAAGTTTCAAAATGCCAAGTTGCCAACAAAATCTGTGGTATTTAGATTTGCATCTTGAAAATACAAAGTAATAATAAAATTGTGTGTACATTTACTCATATATGCGTCACACAGGTTGATTTAAAATTTATATATCATTTTATTTTTTAATTTGATGGAAAAATATTTGAATAAATTTTATAAAATAACTTTAAATTTTATAAATTAATTTGAATTAATTTATTTTGATTAAAAAAAATAGTTGAAATATTCTGAAGAAAGCTTTTAATATAAAAGTTTTTTTCAAATTTAAAATAAATTAATCTAAACATACTTATAACTTTGATAACTTTTTTCTTAAATTTAATTTAAACAAAGCTCTCTTAAAATTGTGAATATGTATGAATCATTTAAGAAAATTAATATGTTGAAACTTTGATGATTAACTAAAAATTATGTACACTAATGAAAAATTTAAAAATTAATTTTGATACATTATTAATGTAATGTGTTGTCAATCATTTAATGAGTTTGACATCTCATATAGTAATTGTTAATGTAATATCTTCCTTAACTTAATAGCTCTAATCAGGATTATAGAAGTTCAGTAATACTAGTTAGAATTATCTATTAAATTTGGATAATTTTTTTGAATTAGTTTGAGCGTAATTCTATAATATTAAGTGCAATAAAATAATTAAAATATCTGCTGAATCAGTTGATATGATAGAAACAAATATAAAAAATTTATTTCCTAGTTAAGGACCATTGATAGGAGTTATGAAAAATTTTGGAGAAGTAACAGAATAAGTTTGATATTTTTAATGATACTGTTAGAAAATAACTGGGACAGCAAAGGAGTTCAGAAAAATGTAAAATTTCATGGAGATGATAAGTAGAATGTAGAGAATATTTTGGTATGAAAAATAATTTAAGATAAGTATATTTACTTATTTTATAATTTTGATGTAATTTGAAAAGTAACGTAGCTTATTTGATAAATAATGGTATAAGAAAAGTTATGGAAAAATAGATTTGAAGAGTAAGAGGAGTCTTAATTTTTTTTAATATTTATGGACACTTGAAAATACAGTTTTAAAAGATTAAAATATATGTATTAGATATAAAAGTTTCTACGTAATCCTTTTAATTCTTATTATATTTCTCCACCGCCGCAGTCTCCAGAACTTTCCCATTCAACTTTTCTTCCTCCTATTCTCTCTCTTGTACGTGAAGGGCAGAGACCAAAAAGAAGGGAAGATAAATTATTTATTTCACTCCCTCACCAAAAAAAAAAAAAGGCTGTACCTTTATCTTGTTTATTTGACTTTTTCCTTCACAATTTGGCCTTCATTTTCACGTCTCTTGAAGCACAAACAGAGCAGAAGATACGGCAGAGGAGAGGAGAGGAGAGAAATTTGGTACCTATTTGCTAATAAATCTTGGTCATCCACCGTCCAAAAAGTGTCTAAACTTTTCTATCATTTTTCACCCACTTCTATCTCATCCTTTGTCTCATTTAGTTTGCTTTCTCTCCCTCTTTTACACACTGAACAGTAAAAAAAAAAAAGAGCAAACCGTAGGCCAAGGGAGAGGGAAGAATGGAGGAAACCAAGGAAATAAGGCTCAGATGTGAGGTAGGAGATTTTTGTGTGTTGAAAATGCTCTTTCTTTCTCTTGATTTTTTTTGAATAAAAAAAATTCTGGCTTGAGACAAGGAAACTCACGACTGTTTTATGTGTGGGAGAGGGTTTCTTTGTTTGATTTCTTTGTTTTAAGTTGTTCATCCAATTATAGTGATTCATGAGTTGAAATTGTCATGTTAGTTTTATGAGAAAAATGAGTTGTATTGTACAGTGTAGCTGAATGACTCACGGCCCATATGGAGGAAATAGGGATTTCCTTGATTCTAATTTGCTTCTTTACCTTACTGAATGTTAATTGAAGTTGTAACTTGTATTGATGAAATTCATGACCAATATTGTCCTGAATAGCTACACGGTCAAAAACAGGAAAATAATGGAGGAACCTTGTTTGATTTATGTTATTATCTTGTCTCTTTGACTTGGTGATTCTATGAAGGAATTAAACATGGGTGAATTGGTTATGGGCTTAATGGAGATTTTGAAATTATGGTCATATGTTGGAAAGAAGAGAAAATGTTTGTAGTTTCATGTTACAAATTTACAATTTAGAGGGTTTTGAGATTTAGAAATGAATAATAATAGCTATTTATGGAATTGAATCACGTGTATGATGATTATGGTAATTTCGGCCATATTTGGTAAATTCTAGCATTAATATGAATATAATGTGCTATTAGATATTTAAGTAGATTAATTAGAAGTATGAATAATCTTTGATATGACATAATGTAGTCCGAATTTAGAATTCAAGGAGATAAGATGATTTTCAAGTAGTATTCAAAGAGTAAGTGCTTGACTTGTTATTGTATGAAAATTTATTGAACAATTAATTGGGTATTATCCTTGATTATAGTTGATTTGATGTTAAATTATGTTTGGAAATGTTGGTTTTGGAATGAGCATAATGCTCGATGTTAAATATGTTTTATTAAGGAAAGCATTTGAATTGTGTATTGAATTGAAATGGTATTGGAATTATGAATTTAAAATGTATATTGAGAACTTGAGAATATGCTCTCTTTGATGTTAAGGTTGAGCTAAAAATATGTATTGAAAGAATGATTGAATTTGACATTATAATACTGTATTTGAGAATATTTCTGAATTATTGATGATTGTCTATTTGTATTGTTGGATAATGGATATTTTTGAAAACTATTAAATGAAAATCTATTTCGGGAAGGGAAAGGATCGGTTTTGGCAGATTGCCACCTTCCGAGCTATATTTATAAGTATATATTTAACTGAAGTTTTAAAAGAATATATTTTTTTTCCTGAAACAACTGGAATTTTTGTGATGATATCCTTTTCATAATAATATCTACTGAGAATTAGTATTCTCACCCCGTTATTATTATGTATTCCATGATCATTTCAGGTTTAGTATTTGCAGCGCAAAAGCACGAGCAGAAATGAATATTTGCTTTTGGACTTAGACTTTTGAATAATGAATGTATAGACAATGCCTTGAAGGCATATGATAAGTATTTTGTATTGTAATGTACATTTGTATAAAATCGTTTCAGGATGTGTGTGTACATTATTACACATTGTCTAGGCTCATATTTTTGTATACTAATTAAAGTATATTTGAAATTATTTTTAATGAATATCTTAAGTGATATGCGTACTATTGTTGTTATAGTGTAATTTCGGATATACTAATAATAATAATAGTAAGGTCGTTACAGTTAACATAATCAAAATCATTAAATTATATATCAACACAAAATTAGATCATATTGCATCAAAATTAAACTTAAAATTTTATGCATTCCAATTATGTAAGAATTAAGTTTTATATTTAATACTTCCTCCGTTCCATTATAATTGTTTTTTTAGAAAATATGTTTTGTCCCAAATTAGTTGTCATTTTAAAATATTAAGAAAGCATTAATTAATTTTTTCTAACCATACCTTCATCATTTATTATCTCAACTAAACCAATAACTACGCATAGTTCATAATTACTTGATTTTTATAATTTCCTAAAAAATGATAATTTAGTCATATTTAACTTAGATTTCTCTATATTTGAACTATTTAATAATATTTTTAATCCTTGTGCAAAAACCTTAAAAGAAAGTTATAACGGGATAGAGAGAGTAGTTAATACATAACAATATATATGTGACAATAGCATTGTTCATAAATAAATGCTTTCTTTTAGGTTTTGTTTAGATTAGTGTTAAAGGATTAAATGAGTTTTATTTTATTAATAGATATAACATTACATACTTATCCTTAAATTCAAAATAAATTAACTACCGTATGTTAATCTGAGTGGAAGGGATTCGAGTCCTTTAAGCATGTGGTCTTGATTTTGATCTCTGGATTTATTTGTATAGAAAAAATACTGTTAGGAGTGATCCTCATTTAGGCATATGAGAGAACAACTAAACAAGCAGGCTACATTCTCTTGTCTAGTGGTCTGCCCCATCTGGTAGTTGGTGTGTGCTGCCTAAGCTTTATACTTCATAACTAAAATAATGTTGGCTCATTAAAGCTTATTCATGGTTCCAGAAATAAGTTGCACTTTGAAGATAAACTGATCCCTAACGTAATCATAGCTCGAGCCCTTTCAGGCCTTGCTAGTAGTGGTATCAAAATGAGTCGAACTGACTTACAAACATTGTGAGGTGATAATTTTTTGACTTAGTATGGTCATATGCGGGCTGCAGGTTGGGTCGGGTTAGTCAATCGACCTACACCATACTTTTTTTTTTAGTTGTCAACACTTAAAAAAAATTATTCTTATGTTTTAACATTTTTTTTTCCTTTTGCACAGTTTAAATCCCATCAAATATTTTAAAAAATATTATTTTAATGATAAAAAAGTATTTTACATTAAAAATAAAAATAAAATCTTTTATATATTATATAAATAAATTACATAATAATACCAAAATTAAAAATTAAACATTAGACTTGTGAGCAGGGCCAAAATCGGGCCAACCCAGTCAAGCAAAATTCTATTTTTGCATTAAATTTTTTAGTCGATACTGTCCATTTTATTGGGCTATTTGAGCTAGATAGGGTGACCCATTTTGATACCTCTACTTGCTGGTAACACAAAGAAACTATAGTTATTTTGATATGATTGTTGATGACTGTACCTCAATAGGCATGTTGAATAATTAGGTTTAAGGTAAGGGAATAAAGAAAAGAAACATACGGTAATAAATCGAGAATCATATTAATAGAAATAATGTGATATAAAGTGATGATGTGATACAAAAGACAAAGGAATAACTCTTATTTATACTTGACTCTATCTCGAATCAAATAACAAAATAAATCTATAAGAAATAACTCCTAAGAGATCACCTAATAACAACTAAGCATTTTCCTACTAGGTGGGGTCGGTTATATGGATCAATCGACATCATTGTGCCCTATCATAAATCAAGTCTAAAATCCTCTAAAATATTTTAAGATACAATCAAAATATTATGAGATAATTTTTAAATATTCTAACACATTCTTTCAAGTTAAAGCTTAGTTACAATTAAACACACCAAAAAGAAAACAAAATAAAAATATAATGTGCCAAAGAAAGCCAAACTTCATGAGCGAAGCCAATAGACCCAAATTACATTTGGGATTAAACCAATTTGCATGTGAGAAAATTTATAATGGGAACAGAGTTAAATTGCATTCTGACTAGAGCAAATGAAGTCAATCTTTCAAGTTAGAACAATGGAGATGTAGTCAATCTTTCAGGTTAGATCAAACAAAACTGATCGATGATTAGAACAATGGATATTGAGCCAATCTTTTAAACCGAATCAGACAGAACTGATCAAGAGCACAATGGAGGAGCAATCTGTCAACAAAATTGATCGAGACTAGAAGAAAACATATCAAGACTGAAAAATAGAAGGTTAAGAGGAAGAGCCAAAGATGAGGAAAACAACAAAACTAAAATTTGGTTTGAAGGTGATGAATAATAATTCTAATGTGTTCCATGAACTCTACATAACGAAAATGAGAAACTCTCCTCAAGGTGGATGTTATGGTTGTGAAATCATGTTGAATAATTAGGTCTAGGGCAAGGGAATACAAAAAAAGAGAAAGACGACAATAAACTGAGAATAATAATAATAATAATAATAATAATAATAATAATAATAATAATAATAATAATAATAATAATAATAATAATAATGGAAATAATGTGATACAATGTAATATGATGTAATGATGTGATACAAAAGACAAAGTTATAATCTCTATTTATACTAGACTTTATCTCTAATCAAATAACAAAATAAATAAAAAAATATAATGAGATCAAAAAATAATTCCTAAGAAATCATCTAAAATATTTTAAAATATTTTAAGATACAATTAAGATATTATGAGATATTTTTTAAATATGCTAACAAGGCAAATCTCTATGGGATTGTGATTTCTCGCATGTAAAGAAAGATGCAAATAGGGTAGCACATAGTCTTGCTAAGCTTTCTTGTAATTTTCCTGATATCACTAAGCATATGTTTGGTAAAGATTTTTTTTTTTTTGCCAACAAAGCTTTTTCATGGGTTAAAATAATATTTAGGTAAAATTGATTATAGAGATAAAATGTTTTTTCATGGGTTAAAAATCTTTTCTTCATAATCTCTATTTTTGAGCATTTTTGGCAAAAGTTTTTTCTTCAAAAACTAATTATGTTTTGTTTTTACTGCCGTAACCCTAAATCATAAAATATTATATAACATAAATAAACCATTTCATATCCTTTTTAGTAATTTACTATTAAAAAATAATTTTTTAGCCAATTTAAAAAGATAAATTATCTTAAAATTATTTTTTAATTAACATATTTAAACATAAAATTGATTCTATTATAATAATAATCAATTATATATATAAAATTAATTATTTAAATAATTTTTTACAACTAATCCAAACAACCCTAAGCACTTGGATTCAATATGTCCCTGTGGATGTGAGAACTTTGGCTTTGCTGGACATTTGCCCTTAGCTCTCGTCTAATTTTTGAAGTTTTTTTTTAAGTAAAAAAAAGCTTATTCGTAACAAAGAAAAAATTGGATAATTTTTTAGGCTGTATATTTGGTAATCATACTTTTTTTAATGCCTAAAAAATAATAAAAATATAAACCAAGGCCTTCGCAACAATAACAACAACAACAACAATAACAACAACAACAACAATAATAATAATAATAATATAATATAACTATTAATTATTAATAATTAATTAATTAATTATATCAAGAGAATTTATATATGTCTTCATATTTTGACATGTGTTATTCGATATGGAGTAACATATTTAAAAATTTGTCTTATGATAAATATATTATCTCAATAGCTAACATGTGGCATCCCATGTTATAATTTAAAAAGAATGTATACATGTATCGCTAAGTCTAAATTAAATTTATTACTCACACATATAAATATAGAAATTTATAATCACATATTAATTACTTTAACATATATACATTTACATATTAATTCATATTCAAAAAATTTTTAAATATTTTTAGTTGATCACGTTATTAATTATTTTTATTGATGATTAGTCTTAAAATCTCAAAAAAAAATTAAGTGTTTAATCCCATTTTTGTTATATATATCTGTTATATTAAATTAATTAATTATATTTTTAAATTACTAAATTTATTCATATATAATTATTTAATATTATTTACAAAATTTTAATATATATATCACACAAGAGTAAAAAATTTGTATGAATATATAATAAAATTAATTAAATGTAATTTATTATGAGAAAACTAAGAAGATGGATGTTTTTATATTTTGATAGAAGCATAAATGAGTCCGACTATCTGTCAATGTCGCGATCGTATTAATCGCGGTAAAATAGCAACTTAAACTAAAATATATTTAATTAGGAGTCGCCACCAATTTTATTTTTTTATTAGGAAAAATTAGAAAATCTAAGAAAAATAGTCTTTGAAACCAGATTGAATTCGGGAGTCGGTTATGTGTAGAGAATGATGGAAACTTAATCCCACAGCACCCCTAACATACCCGTCCTAAGACGGTACCTTAAATTAATTATGCAAATTCTTAATAATCATTGAAAATATTTTTTTTACCAATTTTGTAAAAAAATATGAAATAAACAAATAAATTATAAAAATTTAATTTTTGGCTTGACGGAATATGAGTCTCACTCCTACATATCCTCAAGTGCAATGAGGAATTCGAAGTCACGTAGTTCTTTAGAAAATATTGTGGGTTGGTTGATTTTATAAAAACTTTGAAAATTTGAATTAACAAGCCATCGCGACTCAGTTATTCAAATTAATAATTGAATAGGTGAAATTTCGCGTCACGCTAGAGACATCACCCACTAATTATCAAATTTGTTACAAAATTTTTATTTTAAATTATCTAGAGAGAAAAAAAAAGAATTGGTTTATTTTATTTTGTATTTTTTAAAAGAAACAATTTAATATATATATTTTTTTAAAATTAAATTAACAAGTCGTCGCGACTCTGTTAATCAAATTAAGGATTGAATAGGTGAAGCTCATGTCATGCTAGAGACGTCACCCACTGATTATTGAATCTATTGCAATTAAATAAAATTTTAATGAATAATTTTTTTTAAAAAATGTACAAAAAATGAATAAATAAATAAATAAATAAGCAAATCAAACTAACAAATGAATAAGCTAAAATGAACAACACGTATATATAAAAAATAATAAAACAAAAAAATAAATAGAATAAGCAAGCTTACATCTAAGGCGTAAAAAAAAAATTGTTATGTTCAAAGAAGTTATTGCACAGAGCCCCACGCATTCTCTTCAAATCAAGCCTTAAAAAGTAACTCACTTGCAAGGAAAAAAAATTTACTAAAGTCACGGACTCTTATACTTAGTATTAAACCCAAGTAAAAAATTTACTAAAATTCTCGGGCTCTTATACTTAGTATTAAGTCAAAGTGTGAAATTTTTGGATGTCTAAAACAATTAAGAACCACCTCTATATATAGGAAAAGGGGGGAAAGAAGGAGCAAGACTTCTCCAATGTAGGACTTAGTGATACAATTAGTTTTTTTCAATTTTTCTCTTTTTTTTTTTTATTTTTTAATATTTTCTTTTTTTTTAATACAATGCCCTAGACAAAATTTAGTGTTCACAGTTGCCCCTCTTTACTTATTTCTTACTAGATAAAAAGAACAACCGTAGTTTTTCATTTTATCATGGTAAGGAACTAGTAAAGACATGAACTCGAATTTTGTTCGGGAGCGAAAAGAAACAAAACAATACAAAGAGCGATGCGCTCAATGCTCAAAAATTAAAAGATAGAAGCCGACACGCTCAAAGGCAAAAGACAGGAGCCGATGCGCTCAAAAACAAAAGACAGGAGTCGGTGCGCTCGAAAGTAAAAGACAGGAACAGGAAGCCGATGCACTCGAAAGTAAAAGACAGAGAGCCGATGCGCTCAAAAGTAAAAGACAGTAATTAAAAGACAGGGAGCCGATGCGCTCAAAAGTAAAAGACAGGAGCCGATGCGCTCAAAAGTAAAAGACAGAAATTTAGAATGCATGGAATACATGGAGCCGATGCGCTCAACAGAACTTAAAATGCATGGAGCCGATGCGCTCAAAGAAATTAACAGAAATTTAAAATGCATGAAATGCATGGAGCCGATGCACTCAACAGAACTAAAAATGACAATGGGCAACTGAGTCCCAGAATTTAAAAGGCAATGGGCAACTGAGTCCTGGAATTTAAATGACAATGGGTAACACTGAGTCTCGAAATTTAAAAGGCAATGGGCAATACTAAGTCCCGAAATTTAAATGACAATGGACAAATGAGTCCTGAAATTTAAATGACAATGGGCAACTGAGTCCCAGAATTAAAATGACAATGGGGAACACTGAGTCCCGAAATTTAAAAGGCAATGGGCAACACTGAGTCCCAAAATTTAAATGACAATGGGCAACTGAGTCCCGGAATTTAAAAGGCAATGGGCAACTGAGTCCCGAAATTTAAATGACAATGGGTAACTGAGTCCCTGAAATTTAAAAGACAATAGGTAACTGAGTCCCGAAATTTAAAAGATAATGGGCAACTGAGTCCTAGAATTTAAATGACAATGGGCAACTGAGTCCCATAATTTAAAAGACAATGGGCAATTGAGTCCCAGAATTTAAAAGATAATTGGCAACTGAGTCCCGAAACTTAACAGACAATGGGCAACACTGAGTCCCAAAATTTAAAAAATAATGGGCAACTAAGTTCCGAAGTTTAAAAGACAATGGACAACACTGAGTCCCGAAATTTAAAAGACAACGGGCAACTGAGTCCCGAAGTTTAAAAGACAATGGGCAACACTGAGTCCCGAAATTTAAAAGACAACGGACAACTGAGTCTCGAAATTTGAATGACAATGGGCAACTGCGGCCCGAAAAGCTCTTCTTTTTCTTTTATTATTTTTTTATCTCTCTTTTCTTTTTTTCTTTTTTTTTCTCTTTTCTTTTCCTTTTTTTTTATTCGAACCAGCGACGACTTTGGAAAGTTTTGACCAATCAAACCATTGTTCACGTGCTTTAACCCGTTGAACCTGATAACTTCGGTCCTCATCCTTTCTTTCCTTGTTTGCCACTCTCAATTCTCCTTTTGAGAAATGAAATGATCATCTCTTGTCATGAATCTTTGCTTGGCTGAGTCTTTGAGAGAAAATTTTACTCCAGTATTTGACTTTGTCCCTCATCCAATCGATTCCCTACAACTGCTTGATGTCTTTCAATCGTTATCTTTATTGCTACTTTCTTCAACATATATTCTCTTTAATCCTTCAAAAATTTGTCCCAGTATGGCCAATTGAACAAAATTGCCCCAATTTGGTGAACTTTTCAAAAGACTTTAGGTTATCTTCCTATTTATTTGCTCCAGCTTTTGCTTAAACCGCCCTTTCGGATTTTAAGTCTAACGGGCTCTTTCTCTTTTTGCTTAGGTACCTCTTGTTTCTGGATTATCCACTGGGATATCATTTTTCCCTTTTAATTGGAACTTCTAAATTCTTTTCAGTCTGAATTGTTCATCAAGGAATTACCATTAGATGGTCAAATCATAACGTTGTACTCATGTTCACCTTACTTGAAGTATTACGTAATAGATAGACATGGATTCAACAAAACAGGAATTGACTAAGTGAACAACTTCCAGATTGGCATTATAAGTTTGACAACACAAAAGGGTACATATGGAATAAGACATAAACGATGGTATGGGATTCAAAGAAGAGTTGCCTTTATATGAATTGGTTTGATCCTCATGAAAATGATCTTTAGTTGCTCACTACACATTATGACCAAGGATTTTCTTCTACTGAGCATCTACATCAAGCCAAATTGAGTCAAAGAAAAATTTGTCCCAGTTTAGGATTGAATAGAATAAGGCTAACACTCACTCTAGTGACCGAAAAATTTATCCCAATGTTGGTCAATCGAACCAAGGAAAAGAAAAATTGTCCCAGTTTAGAGTCAAATCGAGCAGGGTAGACACTTGTCCTAGTGTAAGGCCTAATTTTAACCAAAGAGAAATTTGCCCCAGTTTAAGACTGAATTGAATAGAATAGAAACTCGCTCTAATGACAAAAAGATTTGCCTTAGTGTAGGTTAAATTGAACTAGGGAAAAGAATGTCCCAGTGTAGGGCCATCTCGAACATGGTAGAAACTTGCCCTGGTGAAAGTCTTTCTTTTTTTTTCTTTCCTTTCCCCATTTTTTTTAAGAGCAATGAACTGGATACTTAGATGAGTGTAACATTTATCTCAAAATTAAAGTTAACGAAATGACAACAACCTTTCATTGATCAGAATGGACTTTTTGAGGCTTGTAACGTGGCCAAGGCTAGGGGTTATGAAAGGAAAGATATAAGGTTCAAACAAGTGTTTAAGGGTTGAATGGGACTAAGGATCCTTACACTTTCAAATTTGAACTTTGTCAATTGCTTTTGCACTTTTAAACACATTTTTCTCTTATTGTTCTCAATTTCTTCCCATTTCATTTCATTTTCTTTCATTCCCCTTTGTCATGACCCATTTCATTTCACTTTTTTTTCCCTTCTCTTTTTTTGTTTCATTTTTTATTCTTCCTTTTTTTTAGTTTTTTTTTTACTTCTTGCCCCTTTCACCTTTTCTTTTTTCATTATGCTTCAAAATAGTCACCATGACAATCAACCTTTGCTTTGTGCTATCCCTTAGTGTAGGGGTGATCCTTATCCAGGATTTATTGAAGAAATTTTCAAGCTCAAAAGGGATAACGAGGGATAAAAATGATGAAATTTTGTAAAAAATAGAGAAAAATGGTCAGTCTTCATTTTCAAATCATGATTGTTTATTTTCAAAACTTTAATTTTGAGACAAAAAGATAGTGCACACCAAGTGATTACTTCTTTGCTATTTTTTTTTCTTTTTTTGCAAAAGGCACTTGCAGGCGCGAACCTTACTGACATATACCAAATTGAGAATTGCCAAGAATTGACGTTCAATAGGATCCAAATATAGGGAAAACACTTCGAAGAAACGAAAGCGAATAAATGCCAAGAAAGACAACGTGATGAAAATGAAAGGAAACAAGATATCCATGCAAATTCATTACACTAATGCTTCAAGAAAGTTATCATAAGTTCAAAACCCAAATGATTTTATTGATCAAACAAGCATAGGGTTGATACAATTAAACCATCGTTTCACGGTAACTATTTGATAAACAAATCAGAATACCAGTCGCTTAGAAATTCTCCAGCGTTGGAGGACTCTAAGGTGTTGTTTATGAACCACCACTAAGTTGAACTTTCTGAGGTTTCCTTGATTAATTATTCTAAGCATTTACCTCATTTCTTCCACCATGATTAGGAATTGGGTTGTTGACAATATCGAATCTAGCCTCCTCTTGGATATCAAGCTTCCCATAAGCAATTAACTTCCTCACTGTTGTTTTAAAAGCTTCACATTCTTCAATAGAATGTCCAGAAACATCCATGTGAAATTTACAAGTCAAATTTGGGTTATGCCAAATCGGGAATGGTGACTCCATGGGGCGCACAGGACTCCCCGAAATTAAATGGGCATCATAGAGCCTTTGGAATAACTCTGCATTCAAAATGGACAATCTTGGGAAAGGAGGTAGGCCTTGGGGACGAAAACGACCGTGATTTTGGAAGTTTGGTCGAGGCTGTGGGTGATTTGGGAAATTTTGTGAAGCTGCAGGTGGATATTGGGTATAGGTTGGGCGAGCTGGTGCGTATGGTTGAGATACAGGAACATTGTTGATTTGGAGTGGCTGGGTTTGAGATGCATTCGTGGGAGGGGCGGTTAGGCCAGGTAGACGGGACGGTACAGAAGGGTAAATGTTTAGGTTATATGGGGGTGCTCGATAGGCAGGGTAAGATGGCGAATATCGGGGTTGTGAAGGTTGTTGGTTTTGCAGATAGCTCACTTCTGGCTCATTTTTCGTAATGGGAAATCCCTTATTGAAACTACCTTCATTATTGCCAATTAGCAATTTGCCAGCCTTTACCAGAATTTCAATCCTCTCTCCAACAACAATTAATTCAGCAAAGTCTTGGTAAGCAGCACCTGCCATTGTCCTAACATAGGGAGCTCCTAAAGTCCCTAAGAAGTATGAGCACATTTCTGTCAGAGTTAACGGCGGTTGCACTTGAGCTGCGAAAGTTCTCCACCTCTGGGCATATTGCTTGAATATCTCTTCATTTTTCTTCTGTAGTGTTCCCAACTGCTCTCGGGTTGGGACTGTATCCAGATTAAACTGATACTATCCCATAAACAAATTTGCCCGTTCATCTTAAAAGGAGATTTTCAAAAGGTCCTGTTGGATACACCACTCCAGAGCAGGCCCAGTCAAACTTTCATGAAAAAAGCTGACAAGAAAGTTTCAGTCCTTAGACCAAATGGACATTTTGGTAATGTAAGTTTTTAGATAGAAAAAGGGGTTGGTGGTCCCATCATACTTAACAAATTCTGGGATTTTAAAATCCTTGGGGATGATGATGTTAGCAGTGGGGCACAATTCTTCTATCCCAAGGGGACCGTAGGTGTTAGGACCCTTGATCGCTTTGATTTGCTTCTCCATCTTTTTCATCCACTCTTCTTTCATCTTATCATTCCGAACAATTATGAGCCTATTATCGGCAGGAAATTCAGTTAGCATCTGAATGGACATATGTGGTGGTTCCCACGTGAACTCGGTGTCACCATGGACCTTATTTAGAGTACCTTCCAATGAATGATATCCTTCTCCAATAAGAATTACTACTGATGCAGTGTTTGAGGTTCCTCCCACAAAAGGTATCTCAGTAGTGACCCCTAGGTTTGTCCTCATGAAAGTAATATTCAGTGGGTGCGAATGTGCCCCAGTTACTCCTGTACTTTCAACTGACCCCATCAAGGTGATGGTCTCCCTCATAGCTAACAACATTTCCTCCATTCTTCTTTGAGACTCTGTCACCTCATTCATCCTTCTTTTCATTTCATCCACTTCTAAACTTAGGTTCCTGCCTTCGTTTTCAGCTACCATCACTGCAAGCAACTTTGTTCGAGCCCTTGTATTGTGAACACGGGTTTGATGGGTGTCTTCTTTCCTTGGTCACGTAATGAATGCTGAACACGGTAACATCATACAAGGAATGAGATAAAATGAATGAGATTAATGTCATGCATAAGATGAAATGAAAACATTTTTTTTTAAATGCATGGAATAAAAATGCATGATTTATTTTTTTATTATTATTTTTTAGAATGCTAAAAATGCTATGAAAATGCAAGATGATGTTTTTTTTCTTTTGAAGAATGTTAGGAATGCCATGAAAATGCAAGACATTTTTAAAAAAAATACTAAGGATGACATGAAAATGCAAGATGATTTTTTTAAGAATGCTAGGAATGCCATGAAAATGTATTTTTTAAGTTTTTTTTTTAATGCAAGAATGGATGGCATGAAGAAAGAAGAAGTACACTCCCTTTGTGTCCTAATGAGATTGCCTTAAACTTAAGACTTTCTATCCTAAAGATCTAAGAGTCCTTCTGATCTGTGCGAATTTTTATTAGGTGACTCTTCTGTTCTAAAGGTCTTTAGAGTCAAGTCCTATTTCAGAATGTTGATCACGAAATAGTGGGTAAACCACTAGGTGTGGGACATTCATGAAAAAAGCACACTCTAGATGAGATTTTTGCGATAACCAAACAGGATGTACACCCAAAATGGCTACTACTACGCAACCTCTACCTAACCTAGGCTTCACTCAGACCCAGGTATAGGGCCCCACTCAAACGCGTGTAATAAACGTGTAGGTGCGGTGGGTGCTGGGAGCGTACAAATCTTTACAACCCTAAAGACTACCCACATCCTGCAAAACAAAGCAAATACAAAACAAATTCCAAAAGTTTTCTATCCTAAGGTTTAGATAATAAAATAATTAATAATAAAATAAAAAAAACACCAAAAATATTGAAAAAAGAAAAAGGGTAAAACATACATATAAAGATCATAAAATTTTACAAAACCAACTTTTATAGGCTTGACTCTCAAGTATCCTCAGTGGAGTCGTCATCTGTCGCGACCGTATTAATCGCGACGAAATAGCAACTTAAACTAAAATATATTTAATTAGGAGTCGCCACCAATTTTATTTTTTTATTAGGAAAACTTGAAAAATCCAAGAAAAATAGTTTTTAAAACCAGATTGAATTCAGGAGTCGGTTATGTGTAGAGAAGGGCGGAAACTTAATCCCACAACACCCCTAACACACCCGTCCTAAGACAGTACCTTAAATTAATTATGCAAATTCTTAATAATCCTTGAAAATATTTGTTTTATCCCTTTTGTAAAAAAATATGAAATAAACAAATAAATTATGAAAAATTAATTTTTGGCTTGACGGAATATGAGTCCTGCTCCTACGTATCCTCAAGTGCAATGAGGAATTCAAAGTCACGTAATTTTTTAGAAAATATTGTGGGTTGGTTGATTTTATAAAAACTTTGAAAATTTGAATTAACAAGTCGTCGCGACTCAGTTATTCAAATTAAGAATTGAATAGGTGAAACTCACGTCACGCTAGAGACGTCACCCACTAATTATCAAATTTGTTACAAAATTTTTATTTTAAATTATCTAGAGAGAGAAAAAAAAGAATTGGTTTATTTTATTTTGTATTTTTTAAACGAAACAATTTAATATATATATTTTTTAAAAATTAAATTAACAAGTCGTCGTGACTCTGTTAATCAAATTAAAGATGGAATAGGTGAAGCTCGCGTCACGCTAGAGACGTCACCCACTGATTATTGAATCTATTGCAATTAAATAAAATTTTAACGAATAATTTTTTTTTTAAAAAAAGTCCAAAAATGAATAAATAAATAAATAAGCAAATCAAACTAACAAATGAATAATTTAAAATGAACAACACGTATATATAAAAAATAATAAAATAAAAAAAATAAATAGAATAAGCAAGCTTACCTTTAAGGCGTAAAACGAAAAAAATTGTATGCTCAAAAAAGTTATTGCACAGAGCCTCACGCGTTCTCTTCAAATCAAGCCTTGAAAAGTAACTCACTTGCAAGGAAAAAAAAATTACTAAAGTCTCGGGCTCTTATACTTAGTATTAAACTCAAGTAAAAAATTTACTAAAGTTCTTGGGCTCTTATACTTAGTATTAAGTCCAAGTGTGAAAATTTTAGATGTCTAAAACAATTGAGAACCACATCTATATATAGGAGAAGAGAGGAAAGAAGGAGCAAGACTTCTCCAATGTAGGACTTAGTGATACAATTAGTTTTTTTTCAATTTTTCTCTTTTTTTTATTTTTTTTAGATTTTTATTTTTTTAACACAATGCTCCTAACAAAATTGGGTGTTCACAGTCAAGGACTTATTAATTAACATGACTTGATCTGTTTACTAAACAAATTGAACCAAATTTTTTTTAAAAGCTCATTTAACTATAAAAGTTAAGTTTCATACTATTTAATAAACTTTTTAAACTTAACAATTGTTTAATTATATATAATATAATATATATTATTATTATTATAATATATTAATATATTTTTTAATTAAATTTTAATAATAATCAATAACTCAATCTTAGTAGCTTATAAACAAAATAGCAAATTAGTAAGTGAACTGAAAATGCTCCACGTCCAGCCGGCGACGCTGCTTCACCGTGAGTCCGCGACACTGCTGCTCCACAGATTCTGAGTTCTGAGTTCTGAGTCACGCCAATCAGATTGGGGAAGAATCTTGTGAGCAACCCAACTGGCTCTGTACTGAATGATCACAAGATTTACATCAAACTGATTCCTCGAACAGGTTCGAGCACACTTTTGAGATAAGTAATATAACTGAAAAAATTGATTGGTTGGTTCCATTCATATCTGTTTTTCTTTTTGCTTCAATTCTACCCGAAAGAATTGTAAGCTTTCTCCATATAAAGCTGCAATGGATTCATGTTGTGATAGGTTGTGAGTATAGGAATTAGAAATTTTCATCTTATTCATGTTTTGAATTTTCACTATTTGGGAGGTTGACAAGTACGTAGGTTGTGGACATGGAAGGTTGTGAATGCTTATCTGGTGTTTGACAAAATGCTAGAAATAGTTGATGCTGAATATTTGATCTCAGTTATAGTTCATCATAATCTGGTAGTTACTAGATTTTTTGTTGTTGTTGCTATCTGTTTGGATGGTAGTTGTTCTCACTGGATTCTATTGATGTTGGTGGCTGAAGTGGAAGCATGGAGCACTGAATCAAGTGTATATGGAACATTTTCAGCTGATTGGTAAGTGAAGCAAGTTAGTAAGCGAAGTGAAAATAGCTGCGCCGTCGCATCCACCACTCTCGACGCCTCTGCCTCTCCAGTCTCCACGATCTGAAGCCGCCGTCCACCACCGCTGCCGCCGCTCCACGTCCAGCCCACGATGCCGCTTCACCGCGGACGCTGCCTGACTTAGAAACCCTTGCGATGGCACGCCTCTGCCTCTCCAGTCTCCAGGATCTGAAGCCGCCATCCACCACGGCTGGTGCTGCTCCCTCCACCGTGACGCTGCTGCTCCACAGACCATAGGTATGTCTCTGCTGCTTCTCTATTGTTGTAAAATTCTTAATCTCGGTTTTTTTTATACCTTTTTTGTAGTGAAATCTCCAAGTTTAAAACAAATTTCTTTTATTCCTCGCTATTGCTGTGAAATCCATAATCTTAAAATCTTATCTCCTTTTTGCATCCTAAATAGCATAATAGGATATGGTTTATGTTGTGAGCCTTGCATCTTCTTTTGCTGAAATGGGTGATGCAATAGGATATGACTTGGTATCCCCTTGACTCGGTTGGGTATTCCTACAGTGGCCTATTATATATCCACCTACTGAACACGGCGAAACATTCTTCAGGTCTGTATTCGGGAGCTGTATGTCCTCCACCCTGTAATTATATCCCTCGAGAACAGAGGTGAAGTTAATTAAATAGGCTACTGTTATGATTAATTACATAGGCAGATAGGCTATTGTTGAATGAGGTGAAGTTATCGTAGAAGAACAGGGCTTACCTTCACTATTGCAAATGTCATCCGATTTGTGTAAGTCCTCGTGTATCTATTAAAAATTAAAGAAACAAATCGTAAGGTTAATTAATTCAGCTTTTCAGATAAATCTAGCCTTGTTATATCAAGTTTCTAGTTTAGGGTAGGGGCATACCATTGGCTTCAGTCATCCACGATGGAGTAGTTTAAAGATATTATCCATGCTTGAGTCACCAATAATGGAACTATCATGTCATGATCCCCACTGCCAACAAGATATAGTTTAATTGCCTTGTGAAAATCAAGCCACTTGACTAGTTATATGTTTAATACTAAATGAAAATATGTGAGCAGACACCAAGCAAGATGCATAAAAATCTTGACCTGTATGTTAATTAACGATAGCCTTTTCTGCTACGATTTACATGATACTGAAAGCTGCTAAGGATATCTTGGTTATAAGGTATGTCATAGTTACAGCGCTGTCATTTCCCTATACTTCCCTAAAGCACATCTTGCCACTTATTGTTCACAATGCATGATTTCATCCTAGTTTCACAAAGTGGTCACTTATTGTTTTTGTTTTGCTTGTGCTTGGCCTTTTGAGTTAAATACTCAATTTTGTGTGTGATGACTGATTGATTGAGAAACTCAGATAGTTTCCTTTGCTGTTAAGTTGGTTGTCTTAGTAGTGATATTAACTCATGATGCATGTTCATATATTTGTTCACAACTTTAGTTAAATTAGGATGAAATCATGCGTTTACTGTTTCCTTGATTATCTCCTTTTTGCATTTATTATTTTTGTTGGCCTATTTTAATGTTTAAGTCTGTTAACTTATGTAAAGGTCTATTGACATATTTAAAGATAAGTATATTAGCTTATTTAAAAGTAGGTCTGTTAGCCTATTTAAAGGCCTTATTGTAAAATAAACTTTTAAATATGCTTTCAAGTCAGGTCAGACTTTTAAAAAGATTAGATCAGGTCTTAAAAATCAACCTATTTTAGGCTCAGGTTAGGCTCAGATTTTATATTTAGGATACAGGTTAGATATGTTTAAGGTAAAGTCTGACCTGACTTGTTTCCACTCCTATATTTTGACATGTGTCATTCTAACGTGAAACATGTTTAAAAATCTGTCACGTGGCAAATACATTTTATCTCAATAACTGACATGTGACATATCATGTTACAATTTAAAAAGAATGTGTACATATGTCGCTAAATCTAAATTAAATTTATTACTCACACATACAAATATAAAAATTTATAGTTACATATTAATTACTTTGACATATATACCTTTACATATTAATTCATATGTAAAAAATTTTAAAAAATTCTCACATATTTTTAGTTGACTACGTTATTAATTGTTTTTATTGGTGATTAGTCTTAAAATCCCAAATAGGGATAACAAAATTACCCATATCCGTGAGGATCCACGAGAATTATCTGCGATGGCCAGGGGATGAGTACTCATTTAATAAATGGGGGCAGGGGCAAGAATTATAGTACCCGCTCCGTAGGTATCCCGCAAACTCGTTAAGTATACTTTTTTATTTAATATATATAATATATTATGATTTTTTTTTACTTTGAGATGAGATGAAAATACATATATTTTTATTATTTTAAAATAATTTTTTTTATTAAATGAGCTCATAATGATAAAACTTGTTAAAAAAATATTATTTATGTAATAATTATTTATGTAAACTGATTATTATAAAATATAATTGAATTTAGTTTGTTATTTATAATATTCTTTTAATTTTATAAGAATCTTAGATTGTTGAACAAAATTGTAGTATGTGGTGTCAAAGTTTATTTTTTTATGTTTTTTTTGTACTTTTTAAAATTTTATTTTAAATTATTAACTACTCGCGAATACCCGTGGATACCTACCGCTTACCTATGGGGATCACAATGAGTACTCGTAATCGGGGCGGGGGTGGGGCAGGGGTGTTGGTGGGGGTGGGGGAAGCACTACACTACGCGCCTGCTCCGTCCCATTGTCATCCCTAATCCCAAAATTTTCGTCAATGTCGATACCATTTGTGTTATATGTATATTGAAATTCTAAATTAATTAATTATATTTTTAAATTATTATATTTATTCATATATAATTATTCTATATTATTTACAAAATTTCAATATACACATCACACAAGAGTGAAAATTTTACATGAAAATATAATAAAATTAATTAAATATAATTTATTATGAAGAAACCAACAATTTATTATGTGTTTTTTAAACTAAGAAAATATAGTAAATTTTTTTGGTATAATCTTAATAATAAGTTGATAAAATATCCAAATAAATAAACAAACAAATGAATATTAAAAGAAAAAATTATAGAATCAAAAATTGAAATTATTTGAAACTATATAAACTAATTATTTATTGGGGGTCATAAAAAAATATTGATTAAGAGGAGCTATATAACTCGGTTATGATAACATGAGAGGAGCTGGTTAACAAAAACAAAAAAATGATTTTGAGTGGGTTCCATTATAAACTTTACTAATTATAACTTAATCAAATTCATTTAAACTATCTGAAATGTCATATATCTAGGTTAAGTATATTTTTTCTTATTTATTATAATATTTTTAATTTATCATGTGCAATACACGAGTACAAAATACTAATAATAATAATAATAATAATAATAGTAATAAATGCATATTACTATTTTGTAGTGGACTATAGAATTTTATTAAATAATTAAAGTTTTTTAGTTAAAAATAATTAAAATTTAATGTATTTAAGATAAAGATAATATAGAAATAAAAAATTTATAATTTTTATATTCCATTCCATTCCACTAAAACTTCTAAACAATAAAATGAAATTCTTCCATCATTTCATCTTTAAATATCTAAATAATAGTATATAACATTTATTTTATTTTATTTTATTTCATTTCATTCCAATGCAACTCACTAAAAATTATCTAAACAAACCTTAGTAAAGAGAGGGTATTATATATGTTTAGCAATCACCATGATGATGATGATGATAATAATAATAATAATAATAATAATAATAATAATAATAATAATAATAATAATAATAATAATAATAATAATAATAATAATAATTAGACAAACCACAATCTAAAGAAATTTAGAAACATATCAATTACAACTTATAAAGCACAGACATTAATTGATATAAAGACACATTAAATTTAAAAAATTATAAAAGACGAACACGACATATATATATATATATATATATATATATATATATATATATATATATATATATATATATATATATATAAATCGATATCAAGGTAAATTAAAGAACTTGATTTGTGTATATATATATACAATTGTAAAATTTAAAAAATATATTCATAATTCATTAATATCATTTATATAAGTTTAAAGATTTACAATATCTTAATATATGTCATATGTGCTAATATTTGTTACTTAATAAGCTCCTCCCAAAAAATATAGAACATAATTTCTATTGACATTTTCTAAAACATCTCCTAATTGAACTAACCATGTATAAATACATGTGCATTCAAAAAGTTAACTAGAGGAAATAATGATGTGAGACAAGTTTCAGTGACGATGAAGTGAACAACTTGATACAAATAGAAATAAAAAGAACAGATGAAAATAATGGTGTGAAAAGATAAAATTTAAAATCCTAATAGTGATATGTGAAAAGATAAAACTTAAATACTGATATGTGAAAATAGTAACTTGAGACGTCACTCATGTGATTGGCTTAAGTAAATTACAAGTTTACTAATTAAATATTTGTCATGAGAACTAATTTTTTTTAAAAAAGATATTAATGGACATTGTCTAAATCATGACTTACACGTGTCCAAACATATCTGACTCGTGTCTAAGATATGTTCAAGTTAAAAAAATAATTTTTTTAATCGAATATATTTAGACACGTACAATACATATATCGTATGCTTATCTTCATATGTCCAAAACAGATATGTATCTAATACGCAAATATGCTTAAAAAATAATGTATTTATGCTACGTAGACTACAACCAATCACGCAACCCAAACAAAGCTATATATAACATGTAATAATAAGCATTGATTTTTCTACCTTTTTATAGATTGGTAGCTTTAACACATATATTTACTTTGTTTCCTTTATTAGCAAGGTATTTTACACAATCGATCTGGAACACTGGAATGTTATGCATTTTTGTTAATTATTTTTTAGAAAAAAAACCATAAGCCTACAATCTATTTCTTACGAAGAAAATAAACCTCTAAGAAAAAAGTTGAATAGTATAGTATGCAGTTAGACCAAACGAAAAAATAAAACGATAATTGGCATATGGTCTCAAAAAGCGTTTATGAGAATATAGTCTCCTCTTTCCTCTCATCATCAATCCTTCAAATTTGAACCGAAAACTCTTGCACCCTTTCACAATACATTTGGCTTTGGGATCAAAATTTAGCAATTGTGAAAGCAATATTAAAAATCTTCCCACAATAAGTATTTTAAAACGAACAAAAAAGAAAAGAAAAAGGAAAACGCACATGCTACACTAGTTAGAGATATGATTAGGGATGATGGATGACCATGACCCTCACCCTTACCTTAATAACCCGTTTTCCATTTATAGCCCCCATCCCTTTTCTCTTTATCTCTTTGCCCACTACCCTCTTCCCTCTGCTCACACTACCCTTCCCCAAAACCTCTTTTTCTTTCTTTTCCCTAATCCCTCATGTGGCCACCGTGGTTAAGTTCACCGAGCCGGTTCCGAACCACCGCACCACCATCCCCATCGCCGTCAACCCGCTCCTTCAGCTTCTCCTGCTCTTCCTTCAAGGACATTCAGAGCCTCCTCCAAGAAAAACCCGAACCCGAACCCGCCTCTCCCAAATCCCCCTCACTCTTCCGCCGAGTCCTGATCTCCACCTCCGTCCTCCGCGCGTGGGGGGCACGCGCTTCTGTTCTCCCATCGTACTCCGTCGTATTACCGCCTGGCCTCGACCAGGGCGTCGTCATTTACTACACCAGCCTCCGCGTAGTCCGCCGCACCTCCGACGACTGCCGCGCCGTCCGATCAATCCTCCGAGGATTCCGCGTCGCAGTCGACGAGCGCGACGTGTCGATGGACGACCGGTTCCGCGACGAGCTGCAGGGGATCCTCGGCCGCCGCAACTTGACGCTGCCGAGAGTGTTCGTCGGCGGGGCGTATGTAGGCGGCGCCGACGATGTCCGGCAGCTCTACGAGAGCGGCGAACTGCAGCAGTTGATCGAACGGTTGCCGAGGTCGAATCAGGACGGTTGCGATTGCTGCGGAGGGTTCAGATTTGTTGTGTGCGACGAGTGTAACGGAAGTCACAAGGTGTTTACGGAGAAGAGCGGGTTCAGGAGCTGTTCCTCTTGCAACGTAAACGGCTTGATCAGGTGCCCTGCATGTTTCTTCGTGCTGCCGCGGCACACCAAATAGTTTACTCTCTCAGTTAGTTTCTTACTGCTCACAACAACTCAGAGAAGAGAAGAAATATTGGGAAAATTTAATCATTTTGTTGATAAATAAACTACGAGTTTAAATTTTTAATGTTGTTATATGTTGTAGTCTAGAGAATCTTCCAGTTGGAATAGGCATATATTATTATTATTATTATTATATATCTTGGTATTAGGAAATAGGATCCAGCTTTGATTTGTTAATATGGCTCTTCAACATTAATGATTCACATGGAGAAGCCCCATGTACTTACAGCACAATGCTCATATGGTCTTTGTGGGAGGTTTCATGAGCAGGGAACAAAACTTTAAATTATGTTTGTTAGGTGATGCCAAATTTGCTGAAAATGATCAAATACTGTTCCCACCATCTCCGATTGCAAAATAATTGGGATTTTTTGTTCTTGGTTATATAAAATAAAATAATCATTGGGGGCTGGGGCAGACCATATACAAAGTCTTAGGAGGTGGGAACCATGTATGTTGGACTTTGTTTAGCGTCTGGCCCAATTCTCCATTTCCTTTCTTTTGGAGAACATATTTGGTCACTTGGCCCAGTTCTTTTAATTTATAGCACAAATTTCAAATTGATTCTCATGTCGCCCTCGTTTGTACATGACCCCAGCTTGTTTGTCTATTTTCATTTAGTTTTGAGTGAATATGACTATATGAGAAAAATGGGGAGAATTTGAAAAAAAGAATAGTATTTATTTTATAATCAATGTCTCAAAACACAATAAGTACAGCGATTTTTTTTAATTGTATAGTTAAAAAACCGAAATTCATGACAAGGCGAGTATTGTTTTTTCATTTCTTATAAGCATTTGATTTCACTCAAATAAATTTAAACCGTGATCAAGGCTCGTGGGATTCATTATGCATGTTAAATCAGAATGAAAGTACAATATATATTAAAAAACTTTCTCATAGGAAAAGTACATTGGTGCCTTGGTTGTGCTCGAGAAATAGTCATAAATCCAATGCATTTTCTTTTATTTTCTATTTTCAGTTCTACCTAATATGCTAAACATGAAAATGAAAAGAAGTTGGATTAAATTCAAGCACTACTTCTTCTTTCTGCCCTCAATGAGCTTTGTTTTACTAATTCAATGTCCTTAGGCTTGTATCTAAACGACAGAAAATGAGGTAATCGTGTTACTTGTGGTATAAAACTATAAATAAGCCCAGTGCCACTCAAGTTGTTGATATTGTTCATGACTGCGTCTGGGGATTATTAAAGTATTAAACAGAATGCTTGGTAGATGGTAGGAGGAAAAAATGGTACAATAATGTATTTGCACATAATATATGTTTTATAGTTTTATTTCTTTCACTTTCAGTCTTATCTAACACACTTGAGTATGGTATTAGAAAAGTAAAAATTACAAAGTATTTGGACATAATAGAAGTGTAGAAAGATACATCTCTCATCTTCATTATTATTATTTTGGTCAGATTTTCAACTCAAAATAACTTAGATATAACTGAAAAATAATAAATAAATTGTCCTTAAGTAACTTGACCAAAAACCCCAACTTACACGCTTCTTACTATTTTAAAAACTTCAAAATTTTATTGTAGTTTTAAGTTCTTTTTATTTAAAATTAAAAAATTATCATGCCTATACTTAAATAAAACTAATTTTTTTTCTGTGTATACGCATAACACTTGTCACTTTTGATTTTCATAATGAAGTGAGAACCACAAGATCTAGTATTACTAGATAAACATGTTTAGATCCCCTAAACCCCAGTTTGGTCTGAAGACTGAAGAGTGCGACTTGCTTCTGCATTCAAAGGTTGGCAATTTATGGTCTCCCAATGGTTATCTTCGTAGTTTATCTTTATGCACATTTAAAATTTCCACTTAGCTCCCACTTTCAACACACTAGTTCAGGCAGGCGTCCAACACAGCAACTAGAGAAGCGCCTCCGACCAAGCAAGATAGAATATATTATTGGAATTTTTTTTTTTTGTTTCATTCTTGTTTGTATTATTTTTGCTCTGTTTTCTTCTTGCTGGGGCTGGTGGTGGTAGTTGTTCTCATGTCATGTTCAGGGTGACTCGATGGCTGAAATAAGGAAATGATTTCGGGGATGAAAATGGGCTGGACTAGGAGAGGGAGGCTAAAGGTGAGCCATGGCAGAAAGTCTTGGTTTGATTTTGACAGGTGAAACATCCCATGAAGATTATTTGCAAGCATATGGCTCATTACTTAAATTGACTTATTACGGTCCCTATCCTTTTTTCCTTGGAAAAGAAAATAAAAAGATATCAGAGTCATGTCTCTCTCGCAACCCATAATCCTTTTCTTCCTCACCCGGAAGTTATGAAGTACTTTCAATTATCTGACATTGCAGACTGCAGAGTGCTGAACAATAACCTACCCATGAGCCTTTTCCTTTTTCTTTTTTTTCCGAGTAATAAAGTATTTTTGTTATCTAACATTACAAACATAAATCTTAGTTTCTATATTTTTGTTGTCTTTAATCACAGTATTTCTATATACATTTCCTATGAGACTAACATCTCATGTCCTATTTGGAGGTCCTCTCAAATTTTTAATAATTATGTGTTTTTTTTTTTTAATTTGAACTTTACTCCTCCCCTTAATTGGGCGGTTCCCTTATTGAATCTATCTTACTTCCTATGTAAAGTAGGACAAAAATTAACCAAAAAAAAAGTACCATTTATAACTAAAATAACTGTTATCAATCTAATCTTTCGAGTATAAAGAAAAATGAAAAACTACTTTTAAATTCATAGTTTTCAATGTATATAGATGAAATACCATTGTAAATTATTATAAATGTGTGGACTACATTTTATTTTTGTTAAATTAAAACTTTACTTCTTATAAATCATTTATTTTCAATTTAGTTCTTAAATAAGTCTTTACACTTATAAACTTTTTTAAAGTAGTCTATACCATCAATTTTCGTTATAATACTATCAATTTAGTTAATACTAAATATTTTACAAAGATTAAAAGAACATCTAAAGGAGCATTTACTTAACAAATGAGCACACTTACGGGAGTGCCTGTTGGATATTTTACAAAAAAATAAGTATCTAAAGAAGTACTTACTAGATAAAGAAACACTTACTAAGTTAGTCAATTGACAATATTAATATTATAATGACGTATTAAGGAAATTGATGATATGGACTATCTTAAAATTGTTTTTAAATATAAGAATTGATTTAAAAAAAACTATAAGAACTAAATTAAAAATAAGTAAAAATTGTACTGATCAAAATTTTAATTTCTTTTTTAATTACAATCAATTATCTCATAGTCAATTCGAATTATTTGATGCCTCAACTTTACCGTAACATTATAAATTTTGGGTTGGTTTAGCATTTTAACATGTAGTATATGAGTAGACATACAACTACAAGTTTAAATCTTAATTATATCAATTGCTTAATTCATGTCTCAAGAAATATTTATGTTAATCTTCTAATCTTAACCTGGATGACCTGCATGGACTGGAAAAGTAAATTAGTTGAGGTACGCATAAATTGACTCGAACATCACTTAATTACAATAGAAAATGATTTTTATATAGAAAGTAAAAGTTTTCACAATAAAATAGCTTTTATGATTTTAAGATGAATGAATTTTGATGTGTTATTTTAAAATGTATTTTTTAATTATTTATATAGAACTTTCAAGTTGTGAAAAAGAAAGGGTAAGTTAAAGTAAAAGTAAGGTATCACTAGTTATGATTTCTGGATATTTTAAAACATTTAATTCTAAATAAAATGGTGTAACTTTAGAGTTTAGACAAGTTTATTTGACAACAAAATATAGTTTATGCGTAAAAAATAGAGAAAAAGGATAAAGGAATTAATTTAATGCTATAATGAATTTTGATGACATAATGGAAAAATGAGACATAATTAGCCCTTTTTTTTACAGAAAATTGGAAATGGCTCGTTTTTTATTTTGTAACTTTTTATTTATTTTTTATTTTTAAAATATAGGTTATATTCTTTATTTATATATTATTATGCATCAATTATTAATACAATAACAGAATTAAGTGTTTTATATAAAATTTATATCACTCTAAAATTCTCTATGAATAATTATTTTACTTACAATTTCGTTATTCGTTCAACTTTTATACTTTAATTTTTTTTAATTTACTTATAAATTCATTACAGTATCTTATGAGAATATTACAATTATATATAATTTAATTTAATATCTATCTTATATGAATATATAAGAGACATACATTCACCATATTTAAATTGGACAAAAAATATTTTCCTTTTAATTAATAGCTGCTTATGTAGAAAGAGTTTACATGCAAATCAATGTAAAGGAATTATGATATGTCATCATGAAAGGAAAATGTCGGCATCTAAGTACAGAATAGTTCATACGTGACTGTCAAGAGCGAGGTAATTTAACTTCTTTAACAAAAGTTCATATTAAAAAAAAAAAATCTTTAAGAGAAGTCTATATTCTTTATCCTTAAAAGTTATAATAAGCACATTTAGAATAGATCAAGTTTAATAAGTTGACTCGAATAATCTGATAAAATAGATGAGTTAAATTAATAAAAATAAATATAAAATTAAAAATAATCTAAATTAGTCTAATTCGAATGGGCCAGCTCGCAATAGATCGAGTTAGCCCACTTTGATAACATTACATAGGATCGAGCTGGGTTAACAAAATATCAGTTCGAAACTCACATAATTCAATCTACCCCAGCCTATTCTGTTTTGACAGCTATAAGCACATCCTCAAAGTTATTGCTGAAAAATATGATAGAAAAAAGAGAAAATGAGAGAATAGAAAAAAATTTGGTGTAAATCTCTTGATATCCAATAGTTGTATTGGATTTTGACTAATTTAGAGTTGAGTTGGGTCAGATTACAAAGATATAAAGCTCTCCCAATGTTAATTTTTTATATTCACAAGATTCAAATTTGAGACCTTCCTTAAAGTGAATAAGTGTCAAACCACTTCAATCAACCAAGTGTTGTTTGAGAGAATATAAAATTGAAATTTACTGAATGATAAAAAAGCGTATACAATAAGTCAATAACATGACTTATATATAACAATAGAGTATAACTAACTAGTAATTAATTGTTAACTCATTAAATTAATCTTTAACTAAATTCTAACCATATTCTAACTATGAAAATAGTTAGACAAAAAGAGTTTTTTAGTCCCTTATCTTTAATTAATTTTTTAATTTAGTCTCATATCAATTTTTTTTCTCAATTTGGTCTCTTACCTTTACTTCCGTCACACAATTTGGTCCTCCATCAGCCTTTGATCACTCTCACTAACAAAATACGCAAACATGGCACACATGTTGTTGAGTTGGATCTCACGTGGAGATGAAGTGGCTCAGCTGGGTCTTGGGGTGGCGAAAACGATGACATTTTGATCTTGTGACACTAATTGCAATGGCCAAAATGGGTCTTAACCAACGAAGGGAAAATGAGTGTTTCATTATACGTGAATCTAAGAAATTGGGTAGAGATTTGCATGTTTAATCTTGAGGATTGGTAGCAATTAGTTCACCTTCTTCCATTGTTGTGGAACATTATCAACAATTTGAAGTTATATGTTAATCTTCATACTTATTTTAGTTTTAGGTGTCTAACTAGATTTCTTTTACATATGGGTATGCAATTTGGGTTTTTTATGCAAAAGAAAGGTACATTTAGGGTTTCAACATAGTGGTAGGGTACGTGTGGGGCATGTGTGGGGTTTGGGGTTTGTGGTTTCCATGTAAAGGTTCATTTTTTAATTTACAAAAATTAGGTATGTTGGGTTTAAGGTATGCGTGGGGTTTGGGATTTGTGGTCCTGCCTACCAAGGGTATGGGGTATGTGTGTTGCTTTATTTTTGGTGTGTTTTGTCTCTACTTTCTCCTATTGTAGAGGCTAAGGCTTGATATTCATTTTAACTTAGGGATAGGTGACTTTTTTAGAGGTAAGGTGCATCATGGGAGTTATTTTGTTTTTACTCCTAAGAAAATGTACATCAAAGTATAAAAAAAGTGTGAGTATGATAGATGAAGTTATTGGGAGTGTATAGACTTGTTGAAAGAGATGAGATATGAAATTTGTGAGACATTATGGTATAGACTACATGACATGTCTCTAATGGATGGGTTTAGGCTGTTGAAAGATGATAAATGTGCAATGAAGATAGCAAAAATAGTTGTTGATTAAGGTCAAGTGGAGCTGTATGTTGTTAATATTAATAATGATAATGAAGTTGGAAATGATAATGAATTTGTAGAAGAAGAATGTGAGGACAGTGATATTGATACTGATGTATATGAGAGTGAGGACAATGATGGGGAAAGTGAGGATAGTGCATTGGAGGTAGGATTTTGGGATTTTGAAGAATAAGAGGGTGATGAAGGGTTTTTTGAAGTTCCAATTCAACAAGGCACAACCATAGAATATGACTTGGATCTTGAAATCTTACTTCGAGATTTCATAACGAAGAAAAGACTATGTGAGAAATCTGTGAAGGGAAAAGAGTTGGAGGCTGATTCAATGCCAAAGAGGAAAAAAAGGTTGACCAATAAACAAAAGTAATGGTATAGTTATTAGTGAGCCTCAATTGTATGCCGGTGAGGAAAGTGACACTGATTCACTGCAGTTTGAGCAAAACAAGGGTGAAAGCAGTGAACAAGTGAACTACCAGAAGAGAATAGGCACGGGATTAATTGATGAAGAGTATGCATTTGACTCCCTTAATAGTATAGATAGTGAAGATGAAGAGAGTGATATGGAGAAAATAAAATATACATAATTCAAAATGCCAAAGTCCATGTCAGAGTACAAGTGGCAATTAAGGACCCTGTTTTCAACAAAAGAAGAATTCAAGGATGCTATAAGAACATATACAATGCATTCAGGGAGAAGTTTGAAGTTTAGGAAGAATGACAACAAGAGGATGAATGTTGCATACAAAATTGGATATGAGTGGAAAGCATATGCTGCAAGGCTTGCAAATGAGGACACTTGACAGTTGAGAAAAATTGTGGACAAGCACTCGTGTAACAAACAATATAGGGTGTAGATGTTGACTTTTGAAGTGGTTGAGCAACAAACTACAAAGTGAGGATGGAGAGAATCCTAAGATCAAGTTGACAAATATCAAAGACAAAGCCCATGCAAAATAGAATGTTGGCATCTCTATAACAAAGGCCCACAAAGTCAAGAAGTATGTAGTTGACTTGGTGGATGGGTCATTTAGGGAACAATATACAAGGATTTATGATTATTGTTATAAGTTATTAAAAATAAACCCAATGTCTAAAGTCAAACTGAAAGTGGATAAGCCACCAAATGTTGAGCAAGTAGTTAATGCAGCAGCACCACCTAGATGCATCTTGCCTATTTTTGGAAGAATATATGTGTTTTTAGGGTTGTAAGTTATTTTTTGAAGTGCAGGCCCATAATAGGATTAGATGAGTGTTTTTTGAAGGGTTATTATGGGGGTCATACATGTTAGTGTATGCTCTAGAGGCCAATTTATTTTAACCGTACTTGCTTACATTATATTATGTTATTTATTTAATACATAAGGCATTTTATTTGTTGTGTTATTTATAATAAACATAATAAAGTCTTTAGAATAGTTAGTTTAATATCATAGGACATCAAGTGGGTGACTTGATCGTGAAATCCTATTGGATAGAATCAGAACACTATTCTTAAATGTCTCTAGTTAAACATTATTGTTAATTAGGACAACAATAATGCATTGAAACTAGTATATGCGTAGACTGATGGTCATATCTCACAGGTCATGGATATGAGATATCAAGTCTTCACATTAGTATATATTAGAGTAATGATGTATTGGACTGACCCATCATGAGAATGCTGCATGGATCGTTACATGAGTGTCATAAGCGATTCTTAAAGTGATAATGGTGTATGTGGTTTTTTGACCTGAAATCACTATGATTCCTACATGAAGAGTTATATGTTTTAGTGTCATCAAACATCATCTGTAACAAAGTAATTATAAAGTTGGTTATTAGAAATATAATCATGCAGAGGGATGTGAATGACCTAAATATGATTTGTCCTTCCTACATAACAGGAGCGATATCTTCGGGCCCCTGATTGAGTGATATTACGAAATGCATAGCTATGTTCAAATGAGTCAATATGATATGTTGATCTCATTTGTTATTACTAAGTCTACTCGAGTATCAAGAAATATAAAATTGAACTATACAAGGGTGACACATTTCATGCCTTGTGTTCAATCTAGATATCTGGATAAATGGACTAAACTACACGAAAACATTGATCACGAAAATGTTATGTCAAATCATTGATATACTCATTACTTAGGTAGCAACGATGTATTGCTAGATACCGTTTACTGTTTGTAATATTAAAATAGGATTTGAATATTACTGCCAATGTCATGAGAACCTGCAGGGTCATACACATAGAACAGACTGAATTGGAGCAATGAGAATCTAAGTTAAACTGAGATTCTATCGTGGGTCAAACTCATAACAGATGAGTCCAAGGTAACCCAGCTAGCCCTACTGTTACTCTCACTCGCATAAGGTAGTCATTGTTATAAATAGCACTGCTAAGAAGCTATCAAACAGGGGGCATCACGAACCCTAGCTGCACTCTAATAGAAACAGTGAGTAAGAAAGTAATAGTTTTCTCTTCTCTTCGCAGTTAGCACTATACTAGAGACATAGGACTCCAAGATTGCAAACATTGGACATTTGTGAGTATGTTTGTATGGATAACGTAAAGGCATCGTCATGGCTGTAGTGCTGGTGATTTGCATTGATCATTTTTCATCTGGATTCAAGAGGTAAACTCAAAAAATTAAATCATGAATCATGGCCCTTTTTTTCGCATGGATCCTTGGTGAGAATTCTTCTTTCCACTGTGCTTTTGTTCCTGTAATTCCCAACAATATATTAGCTGCTATTGGCAAGGATCCATATGAACAGATGTTGCCCCTTACATTTGCTGTTGTGGAGGGGGAGACCAATAACTCATGGACGTGGTTCATGACATTACTAATAAAATGATCTTGAAGGGGTTGTTGCAGCAAAGACATACACCTTCATCTCAGTACAGCAGAAGGTAAATATGCATTGCATTAAATTTTTCCTTTAGTTTAATATGCCATTTATTATGAAAGGAACATTTGATACTGATATTGTTAGTATACACTTAGTTAATTTGAGTTGGTGTCAATTTCAGGGCTTATTGCCAACCTTTGAAGAATTACTTCTAGGTGTTGACCAAAGATTTTGTGTCAGAAACTTGTATAATAACTTCAGGAAGAAGTATCCTAGCAAGTGATAACTCCATAAAATGTAGTTATTTGTGCCTCATAATTGTATTTCATAGAATGCTATGTCCTTATTTTTATGAGAGATTTTATGTTTTTATGAGCAAATTGTGCATATTATGCAAATGATTAAATGAATTTACAACTTTTATTTAATTTGGTGATTTTCTTAATGTAGGATGGACTTAAAACAGAAGAATTGGAGCGATTTAAGGCTCAAAAGCTCAAGAGAAAGCCAAGGAGGCATTCCAGGCGAGAGGGTCGCGGCGCTCACTAATGAGGGCCGAGGCGCAAGGATGCATCATCAGAATTGCCATACTTAGACCCGAGGCTAGAGGGCCTCGACGCTCACTAATGGGGGCCGAGGCGCTAGGCAACCGACCCAATGATGGCCGAGGCGCTCACTAATGAGGGCCGCAGCGCTTTGTAACCGACTCAATGCAGGCCGAGGCGCTCGGCGGCAGACTGAGCCTATATATTAAATTTTTCACATTTTTCTCTCTGTCTTGGCTGTCTTAGCCATTTCCTTTTTAGTTTTCTTAGTTTTTCTTAGTTTTAGGTTAGAAAGCTTTGGCTAGATCTCCATTGATGGTGGATTGGAGGCTAGGAGCAAGGATGGAGGAGGATTCAAGCTTCAGAGACAAATCAATGAGCTTCCTTTCTCTTTTTCCCTTTCTCTTTTCGCTTCCTTATCTTCCTTGGATATGAGTTTACTTGTATTTTCATGTTCATTGTATAGCTGAGCTATATTTAGGGATACCTTGGATCCTTTTATTAATATGAATGATTTGTTATTCTCTGAGTTTGTGTGGATGTTTGGTTTTGTTATTCCATAATCTATGCTTAATACTTGCTGTTAGTTGGCCATCAATTGCATGATCCTAATATTGCAAATGAACTAGACATAGAGATTTGTTAATATGGATATTGTATGGTTAATGCATGTTTAACTTATTCAATTGATTCGTTAATAGGATAGAAATATACCTATTGGCCATGCATAGTGGGTGATTGAGAATAGATTGTTCATGAGTGAATGTTGTGCTAGCTCTCAAGGAAACTTAGTGAGTTGAGTAATTGAAACTAGGGTTAATTAACCTAGACATAGGCTTTTAGCTAAATCAGATTCTCAAGCTAACATAATCAATGCATTCATGTTAATGAAGAGGATTGCATGTTGTTGGTTAAAGTAGGAGGTGAAGAAGGATTCCCTAAAATCTAACCATTTATCTTTATTGCTTTCTGTCTTTACTTTCTTTATTTTTGTCCATTTTTATGTTCTTAGATAGAATTAGGTAAGCTATTGGTTAATATTTAGCATTGGAAGTAAACTTATTCTCGAGAGAACAATATTTACTTTTCACTTTATTACTTGGATGACCAGTGCACTTGCGGCCTATTTTAGGACAAACAAGTTTTTGGCGCTATTGCCGGGGATAAGGTATTACTTCTATAGTGCTAATATTGACAATGAGTTTACTTAGTCCTAATTTAAGTTTTTATGTTTTGTTGTTGTACATAGTTTTATTTTCAAGTTTTTATGTTATTGTGATTGATTTGCTTAAATATGTAGTTATAGTTTGATTTAGTGTTTTAGTTATGTTTTTGTTGTACATTATGTGTTTTAGGTTTGTAGGCACATTTTGTTGGTGTTGGGGACCATATTAAAGTAGAAATGGCAGTAGAAATCATTTCCTTGCAGAATTCTGCAGGTTGAGTTCTGAGCGTCGCGACCCTGGTTAGTGAGTGCCGCGGCCCACACGCGATTTTTCTACTGAATTCTACAGCTTTTTATCACGCCGCGACCCAGTACCCTATTTTTGCTTTTTCTATTTATTTTCTTTATTTTTCTTTATTTAGTATGCTCAGTACTAGGTTGGTTGCTATTTTGATATGCTTGGGTATCCTATAGACCATGTGCAGCAAGGAACACATTTATTTTGGTTTGGGGGAGTATCTTTACATGTTTTCACCTTTAATGCTTAATGTTTGCACATGTTTTGATATTTTAAGTATGTGCCAGTGATAGTCATCATGCTTTCATGATTATATCCTGTTTTGGCTATTACTGGTGAGCTGTTGATGCGAGTTTCAATTTTTCGCACTTTGTACATATTGTTATCCATCCTTGAATGGTAAGTGATGGATCTTTGGAATGCATGTCATATTTCCATTTTTTAGTGTGTGATGGTTGGCCAATGATATAAATGGTTGCGAATTGCCCTCTGTTTTGTGAAACCATTCGCGATCTTGAAGCATGTCAATGCAATCTGGTTTGTTTTTATGCATGCTGTGTTTTCCACTTAGATGCTTGTTTAACTTTGGAAAGATATGAGTGTTTGTTTAGAGAATGTTTATGAATTGTGCATTTGAATGATTTCTTTTATCTTTGAAGTTATTCTTCAACTCTCTTGAGGCGAAATCTTAGGTTATGTATGATTGAGAAAATGATTAGGGCATTGTTTGGACCGTTTGAGCCTTAAAAAGCTTACCCTGATATGATGATATTCCTAGGTTCCTTTTGAAGCCTTATACTGTTTGGCCTTATTTGTTTTTCATTACCATTGTGTTCTTAACCTGTTAACCATTCTAATGCATGTGAAAGCATTGCATTTTCTTCTAATCCTTATTGTTTGTTGAGTTTATAATGTGCTATTTCTTGATGTGAGTCTTGTGATTAGGGGTGTTAATGAATATTCAATACAAAATAAGCTTGAAGGAACTAGATGCAGTCAAAGAAAAAATCATTGCTTTGTAAAAAAGAAAAGAAATGAAAGAAAAATGAAAATCAAAAGAAAAGAAAAGAAAAAGCAAAAGCAAAGCTTAAGAAAAGTAAAGTGTGAAAAACATTAAAAATGGTTCTGGCAAGTTTTCTATGTTCACTGTTGAATACCCTTCTAATATCAGTTAATGGCTCATGACTTGAAGTAGTATGTTGTGTTTCTCAATATTTGTATTGTATCATTTCCTTTCATTTCTTTTGCCCATACCTTTGGCCTTACATTATAAGCTATGAAAGTCCCTCTTGATCCTCAGTTATATGTGATTGACATTAGTGGAGAGAGGGTTAGATTAGAATTTTGTGAATTCTTTGATTGATATCCATGTGTAGGTTCATAAACTTATCCGGATGAGCATGATTTGAAAAAAATAAGTTTGACTTGCATGTTTGTGGGAAATGTCATGTGCATGATTGGAAGTTAGATTGAGGACGTGTTTAGGATTGTATATGTGTTGAGCTTAATTGTGAGGTATATGCATTTTTTAAGGGCTTAAACAATCATTGTGCAGTGGTTGTGGTTAAATGAAAATTGAAATATTGAATGCATATGAGCAGGAATTGATTAATGTGAGTTTACTTGATCATACTTTATGTTGCTCGAGGACTAGCAACAACTTAAGTTTGGGGGTGCGATAACTCCATGAAATGTAGTTATTTGTGCTCCATAGTTGTGCTTCATAGAATGCTATGTCCTTGTTTTTATGGGAGATTTTACACTTTTATTGGTTAAATTTCTTTTGGATATCTCTCTATATGATTATGAGCAAATTGTGCATATTATGCAAATGATTAAGTGAATTTATAATTTTTATTTAACTTGGTGATTTTATTAATGTAGGATGAGCTTAAAACAAAAGAATTAGAGCGATTTAAGACTCAAAAGCTCAAGAGAAAGCCAAGGAGGCATTCCAGGCAAGAGGGCCGAGGCGCAAGGGTGCATCATTAGAATTGCCATACTTAGACCCGAGGCGAGAGGGCCGCGGCGCTCACTAATGGGGGCCGAGGCGCTAGGCAACCGACCCAATGAGGGCCGCGGCGCTCACTAATGAGGGCCGCAACGCTTTGTAACCGACTCAATGTGAGCCGAGGTGCTCACTAGTGGGGGCCGAGGCACTCGGCGGCAGACTGAGCTTATATATTAGATTTTTCACGTTTTTCTCTCTATCTTGGCTGTGTCAGCCATTTCCTTTTTAGTTTTCTTAGTTTTTCTTAGTTTTAAGTTAGAAAACTTTGGCTAGATTTCCATTGATGGTGGATTGAAGGCTAGGAACAAGGATGGAGGAGGATTCAAGCTTCAGAGATAAATCAATGAGCTTCCTTTCTGTTTTTCCCTTTCTCTCTTCTCTTTCTTATCTTCTTTAGATATGATTTTACTTGTATTTTCATGTTCATTGTATAGTTGAGCTGTATTTAGGGATACTTTGGATCCTTTTATTAATATGAATGATTTATTATTCTCCGAGTTTGTGTGGATGTTTGGTTTTGTTCTTCCATAATCTATGCTTAATACTTGTTGTTAGTTGGTCATCAATTACATGATCCTAATATTGCAAATGAACTAGACATAGAGATTTGTTAATATGGATATGGTATGGTTAATATATGTTCGACTTATTTAGTTAATTCGTTAATAGGATAGAAATATACCTATATACCTATTGACCATGTATAGTGGGTGATTGAGAATAGATCGTTCATGAGTGGATGTTGTGCTAGCTCTCAAGGAAACTTAGTGAGTTGAGAAATTAAAAATAGGGTTAATTAACCTAGACATAGACTTTTAGCTAAATCAGATTCTCAAGCTAACATAATCAATACATTCATGTTAATGAAGAGGATTGCATGTTGTTGGTTGAAGTAGGAGGTGAAGAAGGATTCCCTGAAATCTAACCGTTTATCTTTATTGCTTTCTGTCTTTACTTTCTTTATTTTTGTCCATTTTTATGTTCTTGGATAAAATTAGGTAAGTTATTGGTTAATACTTAGCATTGGAAGTAAACTTATCCTCGATGGAACAATCTTTACTTTTCACTTTATTACTTGGATGACCCGTGCACTTGCGGCCTATTTTGGGATAAACAGCAAGTAGCTCAAAGATCTTATGTGGCAAGCAGTAAAGGCAACTTATCCTATTGCTTGGGAAAGATCTATGTTGCAGATAAGAAATGTCAACCTAGATTCATACAAGCACCTGATCAAGATCCTTCCAAGGTATTAGAGTAAATCAAGGTTCAGATTTGAACCAAAATGTGATGTCCTATTGAACATGTTAGAGACATTTAATAATGTCATCATTGGACCCAGACAAAAACCCTAGAGGATAACATTCTAATATACTATAGGAAGGAATGGTATGAAGCATATTATGAGCCAATATCATTTTTAGTTAATGGTCAAAACCTTTGGAAAAGGACATTCTATGATGATGTTCTTCCTCCACCACTTAAAAGGCAACTAGGTAGACCAAAGAGATCAAGGAACAAGGAAACTGATGAAAAAACTAAGAATCAAGTTAAAATGAGCAAGAAAAGGATGACTGGAAAGTGCAAGAGTTGTGAAAAAATAGGGCACTACAAGACCACATGTCCTGAAGTACATTATGAGTCATTTCAAGCCCCTGACCCTGAACCTAACACTTTTCCTTCCCAGAATACTTAGCCACCTGATCCAAGTCAGAGTACTCAACCAATACAAACTACTCAGCTAAGTGAGCAAAATTAGGTTACTCAACTTGTGACAAGATCCAATGTGGATTATCTTTATGTATCTTAGATGTCAAGTCAAATTCCAAGTCCAAGTTCTCAGCCAAGTGCAAGATCTCAACCAATTCCAAGTTCTCAACTAATCCAAGTTAGTAAATTAGTTCACCTTTTTGTGTTACTCTTATTATGTTAATTATCATACTTATTTCCTGTGCTTTGTTATGTTTTGTATCTTAGATGATTCAAAATGTGGGATCAAGTTTTGCACTAATGCAAATGGTGTAGCCACCTATACTAGCTACAATAGGGTTAGTGTATATTCCAATTTATAAACCATATCCATAAGGTGGCAGGAAAAGGCAGATCCCTAGAGAGCTTAGACCAATAGTGCATCCAATTCCAACTGCTCAACCAACTCAACACAACAAAGAATCAAGAATCAAGAATCCAAGTTGGTAAGTCAAATGTTGAGTTACTTTTATTATGTTAATTCTTATACTTAATGCATGTGCTTTGTTGTGTTTTCTATCTTATATAATTCCAAACCCAGGGCTGAGTTATGCACTAATTCAAATGGTGCAGTCACCTATACCACATATTCCAAAGTCAAAGGTGATGTAACCAAATCAAAGTACTCACCTAAGTCAGAAAACTCAGTTGTCTCAACCCTTTCAATTGAGTTAATCAACCAAAAAGCAAATGCACACAAAATTGACCAAAAAAATAGTAGACTAACCAGCATCACCTATAACAAGGTCACTGACCAATAAAAGACCTCAACCACCTTAGCAACCACTTGTACAAGGAACTAAGAAGAAGCATATCTCTGTTGAATTGACCAAAAAATCAGTTGTGCCATCTAAAGCACCCATGACAAGGTTTAAGACAAATCAGCAGCCATATGCACAAGTGACCAAAACAGCTAAACCTGCTTGGATCTGATAGGAGATTATGTCTTTTGTTTTTTTCATTTTGGCTAATTATGGTAGTGTTGACAGTAAATTGTAAATAACAAGGTCTATTGTGTTTTTGTTATTTTGAATATTTATGGTAGTGTTGACAGTAAACTAAAAATGACAAGGTATATTATTGTCATGTTATAAGGATGATGATGTTCTCATTTTGGATGTTTCATTTTGGTTGTAATGAACAAGTTGTAATTTGAATGTTGGTAATGGACAAGTTCTAAGTTGTAATAAACAAATTTCATTTTGGTAGTGTTGACATTTTGGACTTAATATAATTTGGGAGTACCTTTTGTAGTCCTTTTTTGATATACACTTGTTGTTAGGTATATGATTTAGTTAATTCAGTCCCTTAATCTTTCAATATGTTACCATTTGCATCCATAGATTTTGAACCATATATATGTCAAAATCTGGTTCCATCTTTTCAGGGATTTGATTGAGCTTTGGAGACTAAAAATTCTCCTATTTTGCCTCTAGATTATCAAGTCCTTCTCATCAACATCTTTATCATCATACTAATTGAAATACCCACAACCTAAACCTCTTTGTTACAAAACAATGAAAACATATATAGCAAAGTCAGAAAATCCAATAATTTATGTTGATAAGCAAACCCTAAATAGCAATGAAAACAGAAAAACATACCTCATAGTTCCTACAACCCCAAAAATGTTTCCCTAAGTTCTTCTTAGTTCCAACTATTCGAACTATAGCTCTCACACCGCAAATGCAAAATTGACCTCCCTTCTTGACAAAGTATAAGACTCCATTGCAACTTTCCAATTTGCAATACAAAATCGAACCCAAATTCCTTTAATTCAAAGCCCTAATGTAATGAAAACAGAGGAAGTAGACAACTTAAAGGGAGGGGAATGACAACGGTAACATTTTTTGGGGCATGGCAAAACGACGTCGTTTTGTTTAGTTTTAGTTTCCAATCAATCCTAACGGCCAGCTAAGCATCAACTCAACACCGTTTATGCCATGTCTGCATATTCTGTTAATGAGAGTGACAAAAGGCTGACAAAAGACTAAATTGTATGACAGAAGTAAAAGTAAGAGACCAAATTGAGAAAAAAAAATTTCATACGAAACTAAATTAAAATAGTTAATTAAAAATAAGAGACTTAAAAAATACTTTTTACCCAATAGTTATAATAAGAACTTTTTTTTCTTCCAAAATTCAACTATTTCATCCCCTGTAAGCACCAAATTCTTCAAATTAGTGCATGTGTTTCCCTTACACAAAATTTATATAAAAAGGTAAGAGATCAATCAATTGTTTGTATTAAATTAGCTATTTCAACACTACTTTTTTGAAAAAAATATTTAAACTAAGTCTAGAAGAAAATGTACTCTCACCTCCCAGTGTGTATATGAATAAAAGATAGATAACATGTTTAGCTTTGATTAATTTGGAGAGAAAAACTATTTTTTCAAGCAAAATTCAGTAAATTTTTTTTAATCTAAATATATAATAAAATTATTCTTGTAACATTTGACCTTTATTTCCTTTTTCCCTTTAGTTTTTCAAGAGCTTAAAAACTAAAATGACCATGTGATGGAGGTGATGAGAAACTAAAAATACTGTTTTTTTTTAATCACAGAAATTATAAATATATGATTGAATTTGAGTGTAAAACTAGGAAAAGAAATAAAAATAATGTACATGAGCATTAACAAAGTTATATTTTACAACATTTATATTCTTATATTAAATAATACATACATATTTTTTCACATTTTATTGAATATCATTCATTATATATATATTTATTATTATTATTTTTTACTTAATTATATGCTTTAAAAATGATATAAATAATATTTATATATTTTTAAGAGTGTAAAATAATTATTTTTGTATATTTTAAGAGGTAGAAGGGAAGGCTATGCAAATAGGCTTGGCAATTTGAATTGGTACAACCGTACAAGTAATTCACTCGTTCCACCCTGCACGGGGCAAGTTTTTCAATCATCACGTGGAGGCGGCTTAGGACTATTTATATTCAGGTTTTTTTTTAATGTCTTATTTATAATAAAAATATGTATATTGTATTTATATTATAGTATCTTATTTAAGTAAGAGAATTGTTTGTTATAAGAGATAAAAAAGTAAAACTTAATCATTAAATTTTTTATGAATGCTTAAAATTAAAATATAAATACATATGATTTTTTTAAATGATCACATGACCTTCAATTAACTTTTAATTTTGAATATTCATGTATGATTGTATGGTCAAAATTTACTACTCTCACCCTCTCATAATAAAAATTCCTCTCATTAGATATGTCATTAATATATGAGATATTAAATTATTTTATATATAATTATAATATTTTTGTAATATATAAAATAATTTTATGTGTGAATTAAATAAATTTATATATATTTTAATTAAGCGAATAACGGAATTATATTTTTTAAACAAATATTGTTTATTTTATTTTTATTTTTCATTTTGCCGTTGATCTAATATTATTTTTTATAATACGTTCTTTTTAGAAAACAATGAAAAGTTGGTTAGATGAAAATTTACTTCTCAACGTGAAAAGCTAAATTTTTTAAGATGTTATTATGAAGTCGATTTTCCCAAGATTATCACTTTTTTTTTTTAACCTGTTAGGAAAGTCGATTCTTAAGATATAGACTTATTAATAGGGCTCTTTTATATTTTTTTATTAGTACTTTTTTTTTCTATAGTTTATAATAATATAATTTGGTTATTTATTAGAGATATTTGTTAGGTGAATTTTATAGTATTTTTAGACTTGACTCACTAAAAAGTGGGTTAAATAAAGTCAAACGTGTGAGTTTAATATATATGAAAAAAATATTTTTTTCTAAAATAAATATTAAAATATGAAACAAAAAATTCATTATACATAACATGTCTTAATTAAAATAACATATATTCTAATTAAATTAAAAAATCACATAAGTAATCTTATAGAGAAATTCTTAAGTAGATACGATCTATCATATTATTTTTAAGTATTTAAATTATTATTTGATATATGTAAAAATATTATTAAAAATTAGTGTAATTTTATGATAATTTTTATTATATTACACATATCAAATAATAATTTAAATGTCTAATAGACTATATTTATCTAAGAATTTATCTCTTATATAAGTATAATAAGTCTCAAACATGCTATAGTAATTAATATGAGTTTTAAACAAAACTATAGTAATTAGAAAAAATAAAACTTGCTCAGGTCAACAAATTTTATATGACATGGCATTGAGAAGTCACTTTCCATCTTAAAAACCAAAAAAATTTATATGACATGGTATTGAGAAGTCTGTTTCCATCTTAAAAAAGTATTTAAGTTTTCATGTTGAAAACTCAGGTTTTTACCAAACCAAAAACCGACCTCTTAACGTTGCCTAAAATAAGTGCATTTTGAGAAATAATGTTGGAACATTCATAGAATGAGAAATAAAAATTAAGTTAGCAATATCTATGTATAAAAGCCTATCCTGCATCCTACGTCTTATATATAAAAAATATTTAAGTTAATTTTGTCACTTTTCTTCCTTTGCTAAAAGATAGATATTCACTATTTAAAATAAAAGGATACACATTACCAAGAAACAATAAATCAATAGGTGACTGTCCAATATGTTTTTCTATAAGCTAAGAATGAAAAAAAGAATAAACAAGACAAGAAAACTACCTTAACACCCATAAATCCTAACAATAAAACTAAGGAGAACAAAAGAGACAAAAGAATAAGTTACATTAATTTTTTTTCATTAAGTATAAGGTGTCTTGATCTTACTTAAATTAAGAATTCTTCTCTTTGACTAAGTTTCTCTTTTTCTATCGCATCTCCATGATCATAAAACTTATTGATGATGATGTAGAGACAAGCACATAACACATGTAATTGTAAAACCAACACAATCAACTGATTTTAGGAAACCAAAATAAGAAATTCTAAACTTATCATAATAAAAGGCATCTATGAAAAACTCAAAGTCAAACATCCTCAAATTTACCTAAAATAATATATCTAGAAGAAAAAACCTAGGAAATAAAAAAGAAAACAAGGGATGGATGCCACTGAAAAATACCATTAGCTAGCAACCCCCATCATAGAAACACCCAACAAGAGAGAACTAATACACCACAAAAGGAGATTCCATAAGAGAAACACCCAACAAGATATAACCAAAGCACCACAAAAGGAAATAAAAACTCCATATAAGATAGTAGAGAAATTAGGGCCAACTAAGTTAATTTTGTCATTTATTACTTATACTTTTATCATATGTTGTTTGTTTATTATTGTGCCTAACTCTTTGTTGATCTAATTTTTTCTTTTATAATGCGGTGAGGATGTTCATGTCAGTTTGTATGCATCTTGATTAATCTATTTGTTTGGTTTGGCCAAAAACAAATCATTTATATTAAAATTAGAAAATTCATAAAAATATTTCTTACAATCTGATTCTAAAAAAATTGATATAATTAATATTCAAACATGTAATTATATTCTTTACTCACACATTTCATACCCATCTAATGCTGTGCCAACCCATTGTCGGTCTTTAAGATTATGACTAATTACATTATCGACATAAATTTATTTTTTAAATTTTATAAGGGCAGGACAAGACAAGTGGGGTGAGAGTTTTAAATATTTTCATAAGAGCGGATTTGAATTTTCAACTGAAAAACCCACGAGATGAGTAGGAACGAATGTAGTATTAATATAAGTAGTGTGAGATTCAACAAAAACTCATCCGAGGCTGCGGGCAAGCCATGTCAAAGGTTATCAGGAAAAAATATGGCATTTGACGAGATTGTATTTGTTTTGGTTTTATCTTAATGGAGGGCTGTTGTTTACTTGCTGCGTGGTCCATAAGGTGGATTAGTTTCCCCATTTAATTTGAAAAGTAAAATTAAGTGGGCTCTAATCTTCTTTGAATTTACGTAACCATAAACTTCATGTTTCATCTCTCTCTGCTTGAAACAGTATGATTGAATAAACTAAGAAAATTGATGCCACTAAACTGCATGAAACAGTATGACTGAATAAACTATGAAAATTGATGTTAATAAATCTTGAGTTTCAGATTCCGAATTCGTGGTTCGACCCCTGTTTTTTGAAATATTAAAGTCAAGCTGAATAAAATTTCAACATAGAATTAAAATTAAAATTTTAATTATATTCAGCCATCTTAGATATTTCTGCAAAAACAAATTATTAAGGGTACAATAAAGCACTATCCATTCATTTCCATTTGAATTTCTCATTTATAAAGATAAATTTATAAAGTCTATTATATTTTTCTTATAGAAAAAAAAAGGTGATTTTTTAGAGTAGATTTGGTTTTACTTATGAAAACAAATTGATCCTTACACATATTTTCTTCTCATAACTTTTTCAGAGTCTTTCTGTCATTGGATAACACTTTGTTTTTACTCTAACTTTTATTAAATGATAAGTCCACCTTATATGTTTGGAATAGGGAAAGAGGTGGAAAGGGAATAATGGAGAAGGAAAGATGGAGATGGACATACTTCGGTACTTCCCCATGTTTGGAGTTAAAAATAGAGGGAGGGATAAGTTAGAACATTTTATTTCTAATATAACCCTTATGTAATTAATATTCTAATATAGGTTTAGTTTTTTTTTTAATAATTTGTACGAGGTATCCTCATATCCATTAGATAGAAGACTAATCTTCACAAATTTAAGATATATATATATAATTTAATAATTATTTAATCAAAACTAAATCCATTTTCCCTTCTTACCTGTCAATTTGAAGAAAAGAGTTTTTTAGATTTTGAGAGGGAACGAGAGGGAATACTTTCCCCTCTTATTCTCACCTTTCTTTTCATTAAAAATTACCTTCACTTTTTCTTCCTTTCCGCTCTGGACCTCCATCCAAACAATCCAAAGTGTGTGAAAATAAATTTTGTTCAAGTATCATTATTCTAATATAGAGTTAGTTATACGGTACCCTATGAGAAAAAGCCCCAAATGTGTAGCTTCCAAGCAAGTCTCCACTCAAAGCCCCATCAAATTGATGATGGGGTCTTTTACTAACTCTACGAGAGAGACGGACAGGGACACAATGTCCTGATATTATCATCATTTAGCAAAGTCACCAGAGTATAATAGGCTCCAAAACTAACCATCTCATTCTCACATGGTATCATCTACAAACGCATTCATCCGTTCATGTCCTTTCTTGCATTGAATACACATTGCTGTCATTTTCCCCTCCTCAGTCAGCACTCAGCACTGCACCTCTGCCGTAACCTGCTGTTTTATTTAAGAGTCACGATATTTGCAAATAGTTTAACAGAAACTTTTCATACATGTGTTATTTAACCAATTGTTAAATTAATTTATGAGAAGTATTATATTTCACAAAGTTAATTTCGTAGATTCACGAATGACGTGGTCAGCATCCAGGCCACTCATAACATGCTGTAACAAACAAACTGAAATTTAAAAAATAAAAAACAAACAGTGTTGAGGGCAGATAAAATGCAAGTCTAATTGCATTGTTATTTAATATTTCGTGTGCTGTTTCTATGAATTCACTTTCGTAGGATACAATTATTAAGGTGGTAGGAGATAATTTATTAATTATTTGTCAAACGTATTTAATTAATGAAGAAAAATAATGATCTTATATCATTTTTATCACACATCACTTTTTATTTTATTTTTTAATAATTATGATGAAATGAAAAAAATGATATAAAAAAATAATATAATCAATGATATATGAAATAATGTAAAAAGTGATGTGAGAGAAAAATGTAATAAAAAATCATAGTTGATTAATAAATACATATATAATCAATAAATTTAAAATAAATTAATCATAAATTTGTGATTTAAATTTATAATTAATTTTAAGTAAATAAGTGGTTAAAATCAATTTAACAATGAATTAAATAACATGTCTTTGAGGTAAGTGAGGAAATACTAACTGCTCAAATTTTTTGCTGGAATGATTTGGTATTGTTTTTACATAATAAATGAGAAAATACTAAATAGTTAAAATTAAATTTTGTGTTATAAGTGAGGAAATATTAAATAGTTAAAATTAAATAAAAATATTTTTTTGAGTTTTTAATATATTAAATATTGTACTCTCCATTTAGTACTTTTTACTTTTATTCTTTAGTAAGTGTTCAAATCTCTTATTTTTAACATTTAGATGAATAAGTGGTCTATATTATTTTGACTTATCAAAGTCAAATTATTATCATTGAATCTTGACAAATTTTAAAAAAATTCTAACAAATAATTTTGATTGTGTAATAATTAGGTTCTAACAAATAATTCTGATTGTGTAATAATTAGGTTGAAGAGCTTAGCTTACAGTTAAATTACCAAAACATACCAGCGAGAAGATGCACGAATTTGAACCCAAAAACAAAACATGCAGTTATGGTTAATAAAAAATTGACCTTGTGTTACAAAATGAAATAATACAAATTCATTACTTCAAAATTCAAATGAAGCAAAGTATAGTATTTAGAGCGAACACGTTTACAAGTCTTTCATTGCCCGTAAACCTCTATTTTACTCTATGAAATTATAACCTCCGGTTATATTAATAATAATTATTTTTTAAATATTATTTTAATTCTTAAAATTACAAGTAAATTAATCAGTTGAAACGGTCAGTCCATAAATCCAGTCATACTTTAAGTTGAAAAATATCCAATTTAATTATAATTTAATCATAAATTTAATTAATTAAATCAATTTGATTATAATTTAAAAATTTCATATTCAATCTTTAATTCGATTTTTAAAATATTACCAATTATATTAATCTTTAAAATAATTAAAATTTATATATTTTAGAGATTGGCAAAATTTAATTCTAAGGACTAATATGACTTGCTTACAATTTTAGGAACAAAAATAGTAATTTTCTAAAGTCAGAACTGAAGCTTACAGTTTAAGGGAATGGAGTTTACTCCTTTCTTTTTGGTCCATACTCCAAACTCATTTGCAAGTGTCAGAGCATATGGTTTAGATATCACCCCTTTTGCTCGTTCCGCTCCAGTTTTTCAAATTGGCTTTTTTCTTTTTTTTTTCCCCCGACACGTTCGAAGATTGTGTCGTTGGGATTAAGTTCTGTCCAAAGTTCGTTTCTTTCAAAAAAGACTCAATCTGGGGTGTGCATTTTTTGCCCGAGTTTTACGTTTATAGACAACAAGAATGAGCAAGAACTGGGAACTCAGTCAGTTCAGGTTTCTTTGTGGAGTTTTGCGCTTTGTGGCTGTGTGCTTGTTGTTTCAGAACTTGGGTTTGTGCTGTTCTTTAAATGAAGAAGGTAGTGGGATTTTGAGTTCGTAGAATCTTGTATTCTTAATAGTGGGTACCTGGGAAATTGCTGAGAAATGGTTTCTCTGTGCAGGTAACGCTCTTTTGAAGTTGAGGCAGAGAATAGTGAGTGACCCTTTTGGTGCTTTATCAAATTGGATTGATGATGAAGCAGCTGTTGACCCGTGTAATTGGTTCGGAGTTGAGTGCTCAGATGGAAGAGTTGTGGTCTTGTAAGTGGTGATCCTGTTATCTGTTTTTCAGAAACTTATTATTTGTAACTAATTCTGTGCTCTGTAACAAGAAGGGAAGAGATTTTTTTTATTATTATTTGGGTTATCAAATGAGAGATCCAAGTTTTCAAATTTCTACTTTATTTTCTCTCTTTTCTTGGCAAAACCTTATGCTCACTGTGCTCTAGAGAATTGTCATAGTGTTTTATTATATTATTGCTGTAATTGAAATGTACCTTAGTCTTGACTCAAGTGATCAACTCCACAGACAGTGGCAATTGTCATTACAATTTTGAACATTAGCCTCTTGTATTAAATCAAATCACTAGTGTTCATGTTGTTGAACTTGTGAGGTTTTTAATCAAGAGAAGTTAATAATTCCTTTGCCCAGGAATTTGAAAGATCTCTGCCTTGGAGGAACTCTGGCACCTGAGGTCGTGAAACTTGTTCACATAAAGTCCATGTAAGCAATTGTTTGTTACTTAGTAGCATTGTCTGCCAAAGCTCCTTCCTTAATGATCTATAGTTTTTCCTTCATTCTAATAACATCACGATGAATATGCTGCAGTATTTTGCGGAACAACTCTTTCTCTGGGGTCATCCCTGAAGGAATTGTAGATTTGAAAGAATTGGAGATTTTGGATTTGGGATACAACAACTTCAGTGGACATCTACCTACTGATCTCGGGATTAATATCTCACTAGCAATCCTGTAGGATGATAATCTTAAGACAGTTGTTCAGTTTTCAATTTTTGAACTTCTTCTGCCACTATGTACTCAGTTTCTTCTTATTGCAGTTTACTTGACAACAATGAACTTCTTGTTTGTTTCTCTCCCGAAATCAATGAACTCAAGATGCTTTCTGAATGTCAAGTAGATGAAAACCAGCTAACTAATGCAGCTAAAATGCCAGCTTGTACTGGAAGATCCATCACATGGTATGTCATTAATCAATTGAAAGGTGGTCTTCTCTAGAGTTATAAGGCATAAGTAGTCTTTCACATATTTCTTATGCACTTGTTTTCTATATTCTAAGTTGTGCCCAGTTTATGCTATTACATGGTAATCTTAACTCTTCTTCTTCTTTTAAATTTCTTTTCTTTGAAGGCATGTTGGTCAAAATAAAGGTCTTCGGAGCCTACTGCACAGAAAAGAACCATTGTATCACATTACTGAAGCTAATTCACCTACCGATAGCCCTGCTCCATCCCCTTCAGCTCCATCCCCTTCAGCTTCCCCATCAGTACTGAAGCAACCTTCCCCTAGTCAAAATGCTTTTGATTCTCCTCCTTCAAAGAATAATCAAGTCCGTATTTTGGCTGGAGTTATAGGTGGTGCTATATTTCTTATTTCAAGCATTGGCATATATCTTTGTAAAACCAACAAGATGGCTAATGTCAAACCTTGGGCCACAGGAATAAGTGGACAGCTTCAGAAGGCATTTGTCACCGGTAAATCTAAGCATTTCTTTTCCTCTAAATTAATGAGAGTGAAACTGTGGCTGAAAACAGCTGTTAACTTGACACTTGCATGCTGCATATGAAACATGTCAAAGACAGAAGAGGAACTTATTTAACTTACTTTTTGATTTGGTTATTAGTCATCCAACTGATCTGGCTTGAATGATTGCTCTGCCATGTCTTGAGCTATATTCCTTATGTTCATATGCAATTTTTATGCCTTTGTACATGCATGACAGATTTTTGCATTTTCAGGTGTGCCAAAGCTAAAGAGATCAGAGCTTGAAGCAGCATGTGAAGATTTTAGTAATGTAATTGGTACTTCACCCTTTGGTAAAGTGTACAAAGGGACTTTGTCTACTGGTGTTGAAATCGCTGTAGCTTCTGTTTTGGTGACATCATCCAAGAATTGGTCAAAGACTTTAGAAGCACAATTCAGGAAGAAGGTATCATTACCAAAAATGACCAACAAAAATTATTTGTAGATGTGCAATTTAAGCATTTTAATTGTAACTAACTTTTTCAGCAATTATGGTTTCAGATAGATACATTATCAAAGGTGAACCACAAGAATTTTGTCAATGTTATTGGATATTGTGAAGAAAATGAGCCTTTCACCAGAATGGTGGTTTTTGAATATGCCCCAAATGGAACACTATTTGAGCATTTACACGGTGAGTACCTATCATTTTGGAGTTATTATTACATAGAAAAGCGTTTCATATATTTGAAATTATATGCTTGCTCTCTTTCTCCTCTTTCCTTTTCTCTTCCAGAAGCAAGTATAGTTGCTTTTAAGGATTTGATTTTTTTGTCATCCTTTTTGTGTGTGTTGAAAAATGGCTGATGTATTTGATCTTGTTGGGAATTATAGTAAAAGAAGCTGAGCACTTGGATTGGGGAACAAGACTTAGAGTTGCAATGGGTATGGCTTACTGCCTGCAACATATGCACCAGTTGGACCCTCCTATGGCCCTTATCAACCTGAATTCTTCAGCTGTCCTTCTGACTGAAGACTATGCTGCCAAAATCTCGGATTTGAGTTTCTCAAATGAAATAGCTTCATCTGAGATAAAAGCTGGGGGTAGAAGACACATTGACATGCCATTAGCAAGTCCAGAAAGTAATGTTTATAGCTTTGGTGTAATATTATTTGAAATGGTAACAGGCAAGCTCCCTTACTCAGTGGATAATGGCTCACTTGAAAACTGGGCATCACACTATTTACAAGGGGACCAACCCCTCAAAGAAATGGTGGATCCAACTCTAGCATCTTACCAAAAAGAGCAGCTGGAACAAGTTGCTACATTGATTATATCTTGTACTCGTGATGATTCAGAGCACAGACCAACAATGAAAGAAGTCAGTGAGAGATTAAGAGACATAACAAAAATAACACCTGAAGCAGCAGTACCAAAACTTTCTCCACTTTGGTGGGCAGAGCTTGAGATTTCTTCTGCAGAAGTAAGCAGAAATTAGTGAATCAGATTGCAAGTAACTAAGTATGGAGTTTTTAGCATTGTCATCCTTTTTCGGTCGGTGAAGGCACAGGAAAGTTCTCACCTGTAGATTGATACTTCTTGTATATATTGTAGGAGGGTCGCAAATCACATGCATATAAGGGAGACAAAAAAATGTGGTGAAGTTTTTTTTGGGTGCTTTGTTCAATTATAGTTTATGGAATTGCACCAAAAAGATAGCGCTTTCATATATCAGTTAATTTCTAGTCAGTTGCTATGGCGAATCAAGATATTTCCATCTCTTCTCTCTACCTCTTCAAATGTTCGATCTTTCATTAGACCACAATTTGTGCCGACCAACAAATAGTTCAATAATCATAGTCCTGCTCACGTTCATTGATCAAAACTATTTAATTATTAACTAGTGTAAGAGTCTTTCTTCTGCATTTGTTGAAAGCTTTCTTTTGAAAATAGAGGGTAGGGGTTGCTGTGTGGGAGGTCAAAGTCTTCTAGAGTGCTTGTCAATTATGAAGTATGAACTACGTTTGTTAGCAAATTATCTACATAGTACAAACTGCTCTGTTGCCAGCCAAATATAATGGATGGTAGACAATATCCAGGGTAATTATTTCCATCATTCAAGAAAAATCAACAACGCTGAAGAAGCAAGGATTAAAAGTTCTGCGTGAAACTATTTCTTGTTGTGCACAATAAAATTTAAATTTACACAAGTTATATTATGAATCGAATTTCACATTCACCAAGAGAAAAATTGTTGTGTAATCCAGTCTAATTAACCAAAAAAACAAACTTACGGGATTATACCAAAACAGGTTGACATGGTACAAAACTTCCCATTTTTATTTGAGACATTCTTGGGGTAGATATGATACATGTTCAATTTGTGCATTGGACCAATAGGAATATAAGTTGTTCTGACACGGTGGGACTCAAATTTTAAAATGTCAAACTAACTGATACCTTTTATTGGCTTAGAACTTGGTACATAAAATACTTGTTACGTACATCATGTCTTCCTAAGAAATTTCTTATTTACAAGTAATTTGAAAATATACACACGGCGGAAGGTGGGCTTCACGTAGACAGATATGAAGAATAAAATTTGTTGGTAGCATGATGGAGGGCACGTTGATCTGCATTATCAATTATCAATGAGCTATATATATACCAATCTATCAAATGCCTCTTCAATTGGAAATTAAGCTCTTGTATCTGAAACTCTTTCTAGTCCCTTCACCCCTTTGGGAAATGGCTGGCAGGAACTTCATTATCCTCTTTGTCCTGCTTCTTCTGGTGGCCGTCCCTTATATGGAAGCTAGTGAAGATGCTCCAAAAACAACAGAGAAGAAAGTAGATGTGGTGGTGGAAACCATGGTATACTGCCAGAGCTGTGAGCACTTTGGAACCTGGTCTTTGAATGGAGCCAAGCCCATTCCTTCGGCCAAAGTAAGTGTTACCTGCAAAAACCACAAAGGTCAGGTTAGCTACTATAAGGTCTTTGACACAGACAAGGATGGTTACCTATATGCTCCACTTGAAGGGTTCAAGATGCAGAACTACATACTAGATCATCCCCTCCACTCTTGCTACGTCAAGCTTGTTTGGTCTCCTATTGAAAGTTGCAGCCTTCTCTCCAATGTGAACTATGCTCTCAATGGGGCTCCACTTCGTTATGAGAACAAGAAATTGCATGGAAGCAAATACGAGGCTGTCATCTATGCTGCTGGCCCCTTGGCTTTCCGTCCCTCTGATTGCTCACAGTCACAGACTCACAATTAATGTCCCACAACTATTCTTGACCAACCATTGAGATTCACTTCATCTTGATTTTATTTTATTTTTTGTTGCCTTAAGTTTGTGTTGATTTAAATATTCAATATGAAGTTGTTTCCTTCAAGGTATTTTTCTGCAATAGACCAAACTTGCAATAAATTTATTTATCTTTTCTTGTAATAAACTAAATTGCAATGTTATTGTGGTTCTTTTTTTTTTGGGGGGGGGGGGGGGTGTTTGGACTATTCCATAAGCACAGAAGTTTGTGCAAGTCAAAAGAAATGTTAGAGCAAAAAGAATATAAAACTCACATTTGAGTACCCCACGCGAAATCAAAGAGAAATCTACTCAACAAAATACAATTAGCGAGCAATCACCTTGTTCCTACAAATTCAGTGGCATATTAAACATCTGGTTTATCGTCCATGGCTTCCTTTGTGAGAATAGTTGTGAGTTGACTCAAATAAATCAGATTCTGTTGACTTTCCTGGCAATTTTGGTTATGGCAGGCCTTGTTGATGTTCCAGGTCATCATCAGTTAGGATTGAAAACCCACCAAATTCCTTTCGGCAGCTTCTCCCAGGTACTATTAAAAGTGCGAATATAAAAAAAATTATAAAATCCTAAGCATGAAGTCAACATTTTGTTTAATAGATAGATAATAGGGGCAAAGATCTTTGAACTATAGAAATATATGTACTATGTACACACAAATTATAAAGGCTGTACATAGTAACAACTAGTATCTACCCCGTAAAATTCACTGGAAGAGTTAAGCTGTCATCCAATAAGTATAGAGGGATCAATCTAACGGCTGTTCAATAATTCCGATAAAACCAACCTTAAAAGGATCCTAAAATTATATAAATAGTGATAGCTGATTTTTTAACTCAATGGACTCAAAAAAAAAAAAAAAAACTCAATGGAGGCATGCCCCATAAGCGTGCACTTGGATATTCCTTCCTTACATACAAGTATCTAATTTTGATATTAGATATAATTTTTAAAATTTTAAATATCTAAATGAAAATGATTTTGTTAAATTTTTTGTCGACATTATTATCAGATTAACATTTAAGTACTATTGCAATTAGGAAAGTCTCTCAATAATTACCTTCTCCTATAGATATTATACTTAATTCTTTGCTTTTTTAAATATTTAGTACATAATTCTTTACATATAATCTATCAAATTCAGATGATTAATTTAAATTATTTCTTCTATTTTTTATTGACCAACAATTGGTTCAATAGTAAATAAATCAAATGAGAGAAAAATATATTTTCTTATTTATTAATCCCTTAATTATTGAATTAATTCCCATCAAATTTTATTCAATTTTAAATATATATATATAATTATAAATGTGAGGGAAAAAAAAAAAGAAAATATACGTGAGAAATAAAAAAATAATGACCTTACCAAAATAAGAAAAAAATAGTTAGTTTTTTCCGTTCCTTTCCCATCATTTAACCTTCATTTTTCCTTGTTTGACAAAACAGGATCTTGTCAATTTTGGCCAATAAGAGAGTATTTTTGTCCGAAGAAGGAACTTTCAAAATGATGATTTTTATAAAATGAGTAAGTAAATTTATATTAATTATTGATAATTGTTGTGGATTTATCTGATTCACGTGAAATTAATTATTCTTATTCACTTTACTATGATGTTCGAAGATCTTTATCCTCCTAGTCCGGTGTCCAAGTTACAATGAACGGTCAATGACCAACTGCTTCTGCTTCGCCGTCTCCGCTACGCGTTGCCCCACTGAATCACTGACCCTCTTTTACTCACAACCAAACTTCCCTCTAAGAAATGGCGAACACAGAAGAACAACCAAATCAACTTCCATTTCCTCCGAACCCTAACAATGGCACTCAACGCTCCACCAACGGCGACGCCGAACACGTCAACGACGGCGGCGACTTCATCGAAGAAGAATCCGAAGAAGAAGAAGACGAAAACGACGACGAATTGCAGGAATCGAATCGTCGAATCCTCCAATCCCCAGAGTCCAAGCTGCGCGAGCAGCGGTTCAAGGTGGAAACCCTGTCCCGGCGACTGTCGTCGGAGCTGGTTCCGATTCGAGTCCACGACGTGCTGATCAACGGCAACACGAAGACCAAGGATTGGGTCATCGAGGCTGAGCTCAAGGGGATCGAGAGCGCCACTACCATGCAGGAGCTTATGCAAGCTTCCGAAATCGCCATTGCAAGGCTTCGGAGGCTCGAGATTTTCGATTCCTGTAAGGTTCGGCTCGAGGCTGGACCCCGAGAGTTGCCTCACACCGCCAATGTCGTCGTCGACGTTGTGGAGACCGATAACAAAGTTTCTGGTGAATGCGGCGTTTATATGAAACCGTCGGTACATTCCTTATGCTATCTTCTTTGAGTTCTTTCCGTGTAGGTTTTGAGAGTAAATCAAGGTTGAGGTTTTGAGATCGCAGTTTTTTATGGCTTGTTCACTTATCCCCGTTTTTCCATACAACTACATTCACTCAAAGTGAGAGATATTAGTATATGATATGATTTGAGGCATGAAACATATATGCAAATATTGGGAGTTTTGCTAGCAACGATTGGCACAACTGGTACAGGCGGACTTGCATCAACTAAGTTGGCTTGGGTTTGAATCCGTCCGTTGGTATAAGTACTCCTAGAAGCACTCGTCGAGCCTGGGGCCTAACCCTAAATATTCTGTAACCAAAAAAATAAAATTATTGGGAATTTTTGCAGTTAGAGTATAATACATATCAGACTACTTTTCCTTTTAGGTCTGAGGTACGAGGAAGCGAATCTAATGTTTATTTTTTTTTTTTAATCTTTGGAAATTATGTGATGCGTTTGTAGGCTAGTTCTTGGACTGCTGAAGGTGCTCTTAAGTATAAGAACTTGTTGGGTTATGCTGATATATGGGATGCTGCTTTGGCCTATGGTGCCAACCAAGCAACAGAAGTGAGTGTAGGGGTGTATGCCCCTCGGCTTAGAGGATTGTTAACGCCTCTTGTGGTGCGGATATCCATGCTTTCCCAAGATTGGCAAGAGTTTTCTTCATACAAAGAGCGGTTGCTGGGTGCATCTCTTGGCTTGATCTCTACTAAGCACCATGACTTAGTATACACCCTTGGATGGCGCACCTTAACGGATTCATCACAAATGTCATCCAGGTCTATAAGGAGGCAGCTTGGGCATGGTTTACTGTCATCTTTGAAGTATAAATTTAAAATTGATAGGAGAAATTCACCTATTAGGCCTACAAAAGGATATGCTTTTCTTTCTAACACTCACTTTGGTGGCCTTACACCGGATCACCGGAGCTTGCGATTTCTGCGTCAGGTTTGATTAAATCCTTTTATTGTCCTTTAATCTATCTGTTGCACTGCAATTTATGTGTCATGGATAAAACATGATAACCTTTCTAGTGAGTGATAGTGGTGTAAGAATTATTGAAATAATCTTGAGAGTGGCTTGAATTTCCAAATTGATGCAGATCAGAAAATTAGGGTTAAAACTTTTGATTTTTTGGGTATAGAAGGAGTCCATCTCCTTGGACAGAGATGAAACTTTCAGAAAGTGTTCCGGTGTTCCCATAAAAGAGAATCTGTAGTACTATTTGTCTTTTGCTATCTATGTAGACATCATTCAGTTTAGATTTTGTTGGCTGTGGAGATAGAGGGGTACTTGTCGCTCTGCCTGAGGATGATGCTCATATGTTGAATGATCTATTTGGTTATTTTCACTATCTGAAAAATCTTGGCACTAGAGCATGATTGGTTTCTTATGGCCTTTTGCCTCTTTAATGGGTTCTATATGCAGCCCTTAGTGAGAATGAGATGTTAGGATTTCATTTTAGCGCGATTGTCCATGGAAGGCTTTCACAAGTATGAGGTTTGAGGAAATCTTAGCCAGTTGCAGCCCATTCTGCATGCAAGTTGATGCAAAATGCTATCTAATAATTGAATGCTTGGCAAATCAGTTCTAAGTATTTTGTGTCTTCTAATGCAAAGAGTTGTTATTTATGTGCATGCTTCATAGAGGTGCTTGTGACATTAACCTATAATTTAAGAAGTTCCACCAAGATAGACCTTGATGACCAAAACAAGTATTACCTTTCAAATGTTATCTTAGAGCAGTCAAACAATTTTGTCATCAGGTGGGGATGTTTCTAGAAGGTAGTAGGTTCTGAGTGAGATACCACCTACAACTCATACCATGTGGGGAAGTATAATAATCTGCTATGGCAATGAGGTCATACCATGAATTTCTATTGAATCTATCTCGTCTTTGCATTTTAGTCACAAATTTTCCTTGTTCCATTTCTAGTGCTTTTTATGCTAATCAGTTGAACTCTCATCTGACATAGATTTGTCTGTTCTATAAAGTTAAATCTTAATGATTGCATTTTGATGCTATTATGATTAATGGAGACCTTGGGTAAAATGAGAGAAAATAGAAACAAGAAATATAAAAAAATAAGGAATCAAACTGCCCCAAAATAATTTTTATGTCATATGTGCTACTGGCCATCAATATAACTAGCATTAAGTAACTGTTTCTTCTTTCCTTGCACTTGTTTTTCTAGGTTTTATTTCACAGTAAATTGAGCTTTCACTTTCATTTTTCTTCCTTATGTTTTGCCTTGTGTTTTTATAACTATAGTCTGTTATTTTAGCAAAAACATGAGGAAAGGCACAAAAAATAATAAAATAAAATAAATAAGATGTTAGCCTGTTTCCTTTTGTTCAGTATTATTACCAGCTTTTTCTGTTCACAACCAAGCTATTGTCTGAAGCAGTAAGTTAAGATCTGAGGAAGCTCATTGGAAAGTGCTAAAACTAAAAGGAAGATAATTCCTATAACATTGGGTGGTGGCCATTGTATATGGCAATGGAATCAGTCACAAGACGACTTCTTTTTTTTTTTTTGCTTCCTTGGTGAATTGCTCAGGATGCTTTTGATTCTGGTAATTGTTGGGGATGGGGACAGCCTTTGAGGCATGGACCTCTTGGTCATAGTAACATATATGTATAGCAAGCTGTTGCTGTAATAAACCTTGTGCATCTTGATCTTCATTTTTTTTCTTTACTTTGCTCTTTTTTTTTTAAATATTTTTTTTCTTGATTAACTCTGTTAACTCTTCTAAGTTCTAATGCAGGAGTTTGATGTTCGCCTTGCTGTCCCCTTTGGTTTTTATAATACATCGCTGAACCTTGGGATATCTGCTGGTGCTGTTTTTCCATGGGGGCGTGGGTTCATGAACAAGCCATCTCCCCTTCCAGAAAGGTTTTATTTGGGTGGTGATTTCTCTCCAGTTTGCACCCTAGGAGGACCAACAACATTATGGGGATTTAAAACTAGGGGATTAGGTCCTACTGAACCAAGAAGGCAAAGTAGAGATGGAGCTAATGATGAAAATGGTGATTCCTATGGAAGGGACTTCATTGGAGGAGATCTTGCTGTTATGGCTTTTGCAGACCTCTCTTTTGATCTTCCAATTAGGTGGTTGAGAGAACATGGAATCCATGGGCATATTTTTGCTGGTTCTGGGAATACTGCTAAATTAACTCAGAACGAATATAAGCACTTCTCTCCTCGGAAGTTCTTAGAATCCTTTCGAATGTCGGTGGGAGGTGGAATTGTTATTCCTACTAGACTTTTCCGCCTAGAGGTCAGCTTCTGTTTTAATTTCTTTATATTTTATTAAGAAGCAGGTCGAACTAACCAAAAGTTGGGGGATGGGGGGAAAGATTGAAGTGAAATGTCAATGATGAAGGCAAAATCTGGAGGACTTTGGGGTAATCTTATTCGTTATACTTGGACGTGAGAAAGTATGAAGGAAAGGAAAGGAAAATATAAAACCTTTTAAGCTAGAAATCTTGTTGCTTTTGTAATTTTCCTCCTCCTTTTCTTTTCCCTCACTTATTTAGTTCTGAACTAAGCACTTAATACTTGCTTATAATATTTTCTGCATAAAAATCTGATTCAAGGTCTGAATTTGTTGTGGAGCTACCTGATATAGAAATTCGTATTTGAATTTAGTAATGTAATTTAGGGAAACAACCTTTTGAATTGATAGGATGGCATTGTTCTCATAATTATTAATTTCTTTTCTGCTGTGCCCCTCCCCTGCCCTCCCTCCCAATTTGGTATTTACTTGTTTTGTATCAAAACATTCTATGGTTGCTTCACCAACATACTTCTTGTTTCAGGGTAACTACTTCTACATACTCAGGAAGGATGAGCATGATCGTGGGAAGACTGGATTTAGGTTCAGCTTTTCAGCTCCTTCGTAGAGGCTGAGTTCTCAGCTGAGATTCTTTTTCTTGTTATGTAGTTCTCAAGCATTAAATATTTTTGCTGTCTGTCACTGCATGGACAGTACTGTCTTTTCATTTTCTTCTCGTTTTTAAATCCAGACTGCCCTGTTTTATGATGCATTGGGGAAGATTTACAGGGATCGGGTTTTGGAGTGAAATTACCCCTCTGGGGATCATAATATATCAGCTGATGCTCATTGCACGGCTAAGTTGTATAAAATTCGAATTTTGAAACCCATGCACCGTGTACTGCTACTTTAGAAGGCCTTGATTGGCGCTGAGAATTTACGAACTTTTTTTGGACCAGCTTAGATTGCAAGTAGCTATCCACTCCCTCTTAATATTGGTTGAGATCATCCTGGTGGAGATTTATGTGTATTGTGTATTTTTTTTTATAATTTTTTTAGTTCTTTAGAAAAACCCATAATTTGGCCTAAAAATATACAGAAATTAGGGGACTTCTGTGTCAATATTACAAAGCACATTTTGTGTGAGTTGTTAAAAGTATGTTGTCATTCTTACATTATTTAATATTTAATTATTTTTTATGTAGAAAGTTATACAAATTTTAATCTTTCTATAGTGATAACCGATAAGGTCAATATCTGCAGACTGCAGCACACGAGGATGATTATTAAAATAAATTCATTTTTCTTGTGAAAAAATTGGTACGAACAGTATATGGTAATGTTCTTAAGTAAACACCTCCATGATACCTAAAAGGGCCAAATGCAGTTAATTAAGGTAGCAACTAAACTTGTATTGGAGCGAAAGCATCCCGATGACCCCCCATAACACCAAAACGTCCCAAGATTGAGACTCAGTAGTTCTCAAAATTCAGAATATCTGTTTCATTCAAAATATAATATGTCCTAGTGTTATATAGAGGTGGGTGGACCATTCTGGGCCCGATAAGGTAGGCCCGATAGGGTAATGCCCAACATAATAGCAGACTTGGCAGAATTCGGCCCGACTCTCATACTTAGGCATATATCGGATCTATGAATAACGGGCAAATAGTGGTAACAGTAACTTACCGATTCAAGTGAGTAACCAACGACTATAAACCTGGCATTTAGGGAATAGATTGTAACTGAATCCCAACGTTCGGACTTTGAATGTCTTCAACGGCTGGAGTTCGGATTGATCGGTGATAGATATTCCGAATATCTATATAAGCCGGCTTGGCGACTTAAGCCAGCCATGTTCCATTCTTTTAGCTTGATACGTTCTATTTATTGTAAATCTGTCATACGGTCCTAGTGCTGACTGACTAGCCCAGTTTCTTAGATATCTTGATACCCGTTCTGAAACGAGAACAGGATCGTCCTTGAAGTGATCTAAGTTCGGTCAGTACCCGGATCAGTACCCGGAACAGTGGGTATCTGGGTTGACATGATTTGAAATGAATCACAAATAAATAGATTGGTGTGAGTTGACCCGCAACTTAAATGAACTAGCATTTTGCTAGCTTGCGTCCGCACTACATTATATTGGGTTACATAGACCGGTCTGCGACCTGTATTTTTTTTTTTTTTGCCGTTTTAGTTTTAAATGCTTGAAAACTAAAAATGAAAAATAGATCTCAGACAAAAAAAAAAAACAGATCAAAGTGACAAGAGCAACGATGGCGACAAGATCGTGACAGACAAGAACAAGTTGCGAGGCGACACGAGACAAGTCGAGAGGGTAGGCAAGTGCAATTAGCACGCTAGCGAGGGAGGCGACATTGCAGCAGAGAGGGGGAGTAGCAGAGATCAGAGATGAGAGGGTAGGGTTTTTTCAATTTTGTGAGAAAGAAGGAGATGAGCTGAGATCATGATCACAAATCTGATTTTTTAAATTTTAAATTTTGTTATTTAATTATTTTAATTTTAATTTTAATTTTAATATTTTTTTCTCTTTTGGGTCAGGTAATAAAATTAAAAGTGTTAGGCCAAATTGTCCAAATCCAAAGCTAAATTAAAAAAAGAAAATTAAGTGAATTCACAGGTTGGTCCGCAGATTCACATTCAAAATTTGTTTAATTGCGAGTTTAAATGAGCCTGCATTTTACCTAATCTTAACCCGTAAGGCTGCGAGTTACACGGAGCGGTTCGCAGATTGAGACTCATACGAATCCGGCTTCTCTCCAGCCGTTTGAGGTGCTTCAACAGTGATTTGGATTTTTTTTTTTAATGGTCAATATTTTTTATTTTTTAATATTAAAAATATTTTTTAATATTAAATTAATATTTTTTAATATTAATTACTGAATAAAAAATAAATAGTCCAAATCATTGTTAGAGATGCTACAGATAGATAGAAGTCGAATCCCTCATATACCCACCTCTAACATTATATGATATTTTTAATTATAAATATTAAAAATCATTAGAATTCAATTATGATGTACTGTTAGAATAAATTTATACTATCATCTAATTTTGACACTTTATTTAAGCGGTTTGACTATTTAAACAAAACAACTACATAAGATAAAAAAATACTCATTAAATCATGTGGCAACATATCATTTGATGTGAAAGTGTATCAAAATTAAATTTGAATTATAATTATTCTTATTAATCAATATCAAAACTAAACTTAAAGGGATATTTATAACTCAAATTCAAAAGTAGGAACTCTGATCAAATTCTAATAAAAAATAAATATTAAAATAAAATAATTTATTTAAATAAAATAAATTTCCTAAATTATCTAAATAAACTAACATGCTTATTTTAAGATAAAATAAAATTCTTAAATTATCATGAGTAAAATAAAAAATTATCCTGAATGGACTTGCCTATCCATTCTACTGCTGAATTATTAAGCTAATTGACCTAAGGAAAAAAAAATAATGCATATATAAAATGTAAAATCGTTAATAGCCTAACTAGTAAGGTATGGAAGCACATTTTGTCGACCACTCTCGGCAAGAATCGAGTATCCTGCTTGTGTAAGGTGCACCGCATCCCAGAACAGATACTTAGATGGATCCGGGCAAGTTGGGTCAAAAACATTGCAGACAGGACCCATCTCCAAGAGCCCCGTCCCACAGCATCCTTGAAGTGTTTGCTGAAAACCTTCAGCAATTTATGAGCAAAAAATCAGCCAATTCTAATATTCGCGAAATTAAAATATATTTAATTTTATTTAATTTATTTATAAAATTATTTTATATATCAAAAAAATATTATAATTACATATAAAATAATTTAATATTTTTCTTATGTTAATATACAATATAAATATTATGTGCGTAATATAGTGCACATAAATCATTTCCCAAAATCAATACATGGCTATGACGTATTTATATATCAGGAAGATACGTACAGATTCAGTTGAATTGAAACACCATTAATTTTAAGTTATGACAATATATATTCACCCCTATATAAAAATTTCTTTTGATCTAAATATTATGTATATTTTTTTATAATTTAAATTTTTTTCCTATTTAATCTAATTTTTTTAATTCTATATAAATTTAAAAAATTTCGTGACATGAGATATTTACTAGTATTCCATAAACTATTCTTTTTTATAAACGCTATTCCATAAACTACTAATAACATGGGAAAAGAAGAAAAAGAAAACAATTCAGTGAATTCTTACCGTATTTCGTTGGACTTTGGACCATATCCATAATGGGAGTGTAGATATCGAAATAGGCAACCTTGGCACCATTGAGCATGGATTGCAGTAAATGAATATGGGACTGAAGGTTGTAGTTGTAGGCTTCAGAATCCATGTTCTGTTGGACGTTACACTCACGCCGGAGCCAGTGTTGGCTAGGTAAGATGCTGTTTATTGTCACTTCCAATGGCAGGCAGCCAATAGGGGGAAGACCTGCCACCAGAATCCGGTGAGCTCCTGCTCCGTAGAGTCTCTGCAATACCAACCAATCAAACGCAGTGTCTAGTTAATTTGCTATTGAAAATTTACATTTAATCAAAGTTTTTTTTTTTTTTTTTTTGGGGGGGGGGTTTGTACATGTAATCAAAATATTTAATTTTCATCTTTTGAAAGCTTTATTATAAAACTTGTACTTTATGAGGGAATGCTAACGAAAGGAAAGTTGAGTTGTTTAGCATATTTTTAATAAAACAATACATTCTATAAAGATAAAATAGAAGATACCATGGCTAGATAAATATTTTATGAAAAAGATATTTGTAGATGAGCATCAAATAACTAGTGAACATCATATAAGTGGTGTACAAAATTTGGGGTGTGAATAACATAACTGAATATTTGATATATGTAACTATGTAATATATAAAATACAAACCTGAATGAAATACTGAAGATTTTGGAGCAGAAAATCTTGGTAACGTGAAATAGAACCATAGCGAATCATCCTCGCTGGTAACAAATATGCATTGTACAGCATATCATTAGTCCCAGTACTGATCACAAATAAGGCATTCTCGATGATACTATTAGCCTTTTCATCTCCAACAACTTTTCTTATCCTTTGCAAACTCTCTTCAAACAACTCAAATTGTCTAGACAAGTCCAAAACTCTGGTCAAGGCCACTGTATTGATATCCAATCCAGAACCCCCAGAACCAAAACTAACCCCAGTGAGCAAATCTTGATCAGTCACATGTGGGTCTAGATAGGCAGGCAATAGATCCTTAATGCCTAGAATGTTGGCAAGGTAATCGGTTGCTATCTTCCCATTCGAGAACCTCCCAGTTGGGAGGTGGCTCGGAAAGTCGCGACCGTAGGGCAAGTGGTCACCGCGGAAGAGAGTGTTGAAGCGGTTGTTGTTGCCAGAGTCGATAGTGGAGTCGCCAAAGGCGAAGATAGCAGACACATTGGAAGAGGCAGTGGTTGAGATTGGTAGAGAGAGGAAGAAGAGAAGAGAGAGGAGAAGGACAAATGAAGTGGCTGTCATGGTTGTGGAAGCCATGGCCGTGTGTGATGTTGGTAATTTTTACTTGAAAAATATGGTATACTACTACGTGTTGAGTATTATATATGCAGTTTGGGAACTATAAAAAGAGTCATAGATAAATTTAAAATTTTGTTAGATGATTGGGTTTGTTTTGGATGAGCAAAAATATCCTCACAAACTGAATAGGTTGTCCATTTTCATTGGGAACTGGTTCTGGTCCGCAGCTATTAGTTGATTTCAAATTGCATGTTATATCGTTTACACTTCGTAGGTCATCCTTTGGATAAGTTTTTCTTTTTCTTTTTGATTTAGTTAACACTCAACTAATTTTAAATTTTAAAGAAGCACCAAAAAATTTGTTTTCAGTTTTTATTAAAAGATATATTTATATGCGAAACAAATGAATTTCTGAAAACTAAAAGACTTGATTTTGTTAAAGTATTTTAATATAATCAAATAAAATTTTAGTTGTCTATATCTAAAAAGAAGGAGATTCTAATTTTTTATGTTCGTTTTTTTAAGAAAATTTAAGTATTTGGTTTAATTGTAACTGAAAATCAAGAAAAGCAAATACACTTTACTTTCGAAGAATAGTTATTTTTAATGATTACATTTATCTTTTAAAAAAATATAGGACGATTTTAAAGTTTTATTTAGTTTCCATATTTCAAAACAGAAAAGTGTTATCTTATGATTAAATGAAATAGTATATCACTTTTATTACCGAGTTAAGGATATGTACAATAGTTTTTAGAAGTTACAGAATCTTATTTCTTAAGATAAAAGATGAATCTTCTCTTATCTATCCATCTATACTTTTTGATAAACATCTATCTATCTATACCAGGCTTTTTTATTAAACTACCACTGTTAGTAAAATTATTTATCAAATTATCATTTTTTTAACTATTTACTAAATTACCATTTTTTTAACTATTTATCAAAATGTCACTCTTTTGAAACTATATACCAAAATGCTATCCTTTTGACTTACGTAGTATTTTTTAATATTTTTTGGCCAATCAGGATGCGCCACGTAGGCTAGCGCATCCACGTAGGTTGCGCCAACACGCTTGGCGCAACCTACGTGGATGCGCCAGCCTACGTGGCGCATCCTGGTTGCCCTTGACACTGAAAGCGCCACCCTTGTTGGCGCAAGCAAGCAGAATAAGCCAACAAGGGTGGCGTAACCCTAGTATATATCCCCACACCCCTCCCCCGTTCGTGACATTGTAACCATTTCCTAAATTCTCACTATCTCTCTACAAATTTCTTCTCTCTAAACACTCTGAACTCTCTCAATTCTTACGAGAAGTGGTGTCAGGATCATTATTTGTGATCAACTTTAGATTGTATTCCTTCACACTGTAAGTATCTCTTTCAATAGTTAAATAGTTTATTTATTATTTGTTGATTACTTTTTTACTAGGTTAGTGTTAATTGTAATTTAATATTATTATACTTTAATATTTTTATTGACTAATGAATAATGAAGTTGTATGATATGTAGTCTAAATTATATGGATAATTATTTTATAGGTAATCGAGTAGGATATATATCTTTGACATGATTTACATTAGTAAATGTAGCTTAATTCAAAATATTCGACTTTAGAAATTTTTTTTTACATAAATAATCGTATTGAATATTATAGTTATAAATATTTATACATCGTTATAAATATTTATACATTGTTATATGTCCGATTAATATTGTAATTGATGTTTAATATATTAAATAAATGTGTTGAATTGTTATTGTTTAATTGGAGTTAACATGACAAAATCACTAAATGTGCACATTTACTTCAATGGGACAATGTATGATGGTGAAGAGGGTGTCATGTATCGAGGTCCTCCTCCTAGGCCTATTGTGATCACAGTCGACATGACTTTGGATGGGTTGAAAACTAAGATCCATTCAAAGTTGAGGCTTCAAGCAAACCAACATGTGTCAAAAGTTGTCTATCGGTGTCCGCAATGCTTCAATCCGTGGAGATGGGTAGGGCTTCCAATAGAAGACGATGATGATGTAAAGTACATGATAGATTCTTTCTGTCAAACTCCGAACATGGCGTCTATGGAGTTGTATGTGGAGGTAGAAACAAGTGGGCAAGAAGAGCATGCTGAAACTCCTGGTGAAGTTGAAGGCCAAGTTGGTCCGTCTAATCAAGTTGAGTCATGCAATATGATCGTTATTGGTGGTGCAATGGTTGAACCTGATAACCCACTTGTCAGAGATGCAGTATGGGAGTCAAGTGAAGACGAAGAACAAGTAGCTGAGGGTGACGATTCAGACACCGACATAGAGGCAGAAAACTTTGATGCCGAAGAAAATTTACAGGTTCCATTGGCGATTGCTCCTCAATCCATATTTATGCCTCGGGAACCTGAATCTGTGTTTGTGCCACCATGCCCTCAGTTTTCTCAAATTAACTGGGATGCATTGAATAATCCTGATAACTTGCCTGAGTTTGACACTCGTGGGACTTGGAGCATGGGTGATGAATTCTATGTTGGCTTGTAATTTCCATCAAAAGATTCAGTGAAGTTAGCTCTCAAACAATATTCCATTCACAGGCATCAAGAGTACAAGATTGAAGACTTTGATTCACGAAGACTGACTGCCAAATGCCCTAATTTTGACGAAGGTTGTAGTTGGAGACTTAGAGCCATACAAAGCAGGAGGTCGAATACGTGGCAGATTACAAAATATAATGAACCTCATAGTTTTGTAAACCCATCTATGTCATTAGATCACCAGAAGTTGGACTCTCGTTTGATCTGCTCTTGCATTTTGGAGTTAGTCAGAACAAAACCCGATGCACCCGTATCTTTAACTATTGAACGGATTCGAAGCCAATTTGGTTACCAAGTTTCATATCGAAAGGCTTGGAAGACAAAACAAATGGCTATTATGAATGTGTTTGGGGATTGGGACAAATCTTATGAGGTGTTGCCCAGATGGCTAGCAGCCATGAAGAGAGACATGGAAGGCACAGTGGTGGAGTTGCAAGACGAGGAATGTTTTGTGAATAACCGACTCGATCGTTCAAAAAGAGTCTTTTGTCGATTATTCTGGACATTTAGACCATGTGTGGCTGGCTTCCGATATTATAAGCCCATCATTCAGATTGATGCCACTCATTTGTATGGCAAGTATCGTCATAAGTTGTTGATTGCAACAACTCAAGATGGAGACAGAAAACCTCTGCCTATTGCATTTACCATTGTGGAGGGGGAGACCATGGATGCTTGGAGTTGGTTCTTAACCCACCTGAGATTGCATGTAACCCAACAAGAGGGCTTGTGTTTGATCTCTGATCGACATCGAGGCATCTTACAATCAGTGGCAAATGAAAATCTTAGATGGCAGCCTCCGAATGCATATCATGTTTTCTGCATATGGCATATTGGTTCCAATTTTAACTCCAAATTTCAGAACAAGGAGTTGAAAAGATTTTTGATTAACACAGGTACTTTACATTTTCTATTTGTATTCTAATTTTGTCGCTAATAATAGTTAGGTTGTAATACTAACCCAAGTTATTCGATGTATCAGAGTATGAACTAATCGCAATAAAGTTTGATGCTAGGCTAGAGAAGCTTAAAGTTACAACGGAGATGGCAAATTGGATTAACGGAATTCCAAAAGAAAAATGGAGTTTGGCGTATGATGGTGGTCACAGATTCGGTCATATGACTACCAATTTGTCAGAGTGCATTAACGCAGTGTTGAAGGGTAGCAGAAATCTACCTATAATTGCATTGATTCAATTGACATATACGAAGTTAGTAGAATACTTCGTCAACCGAAAGGACGAGGCAAATTCGAAATTGATGACATTGAACCAGGTTTGATATTGTTTTACAATATTAAGTACAACCACAAACAAATTGTTGTTCACATTAAATGCTTACAGATTTACTTAGTACTATCCGTTAATTAAATGCACACGTGCATCTATTTATGGTTTGATATTGTTGTTCCCATTAATTTAACCACATCTGGAGTGATGACTTATTGAAGCACTGGAGAGTAAACCTGGCAAAGGCCAGTTCACACCAAGTTCGTCAAGATACAATAGAGAGAACACAAGGTTCATGGTTGAAGAGGCTTTTAATCCTGTAACATAACAGGGTGAACTTTCTTATACTTTGAACCTGGAAGAAATGCGGTGTGCATTTGTGGGGTGTTTCAAGCATTGCATTATCCTTGCTCGCATGCGCTTCTGCGTGTGCTTGATGGTGATTGACCCATTCCAACTTGTTCATAGGGTTTACGGGATGGAAAGCATTTATAGGGCCTATGAGTTTGACTTTGAACCGGTCGGCTGAACCATGGTGGCCTGCAGCTCCCGACACCACTTTGGTGCCACCACGTGCATTGCTTAGATCCAAAGGTCGACCAAAATCAACCCGACTCAGGAATGAGATGGATTGGGGCGAAGCAGGGCCAGGACAGACGTGTACAAGATGCCATCAACGTGGACATAATTCTCGTACTTGTCGTGTCGGTGGATCGAGTTCCTTGGGGGATGATGGAGCGGGGCCATCAACTGCACCCATCTAGTTGATCCCGGACCTATTTTCATTTTTCAGAATCTTGTATTAGCAATGATGTGTATTTACGAGTTGTATTATTTTGTATCACTAATCTATGCAGTTGTATTCGAATACTATTCTCCTATATATGTTAGTTGATTCTCAGTGTTATCTTCATTTCTTCCATATTATATTTTTGTATAATTATCATATGGTTATATCATATTTTATTATAATAATAATAGAATCATATTAATTGTTGTTATTGTTTGGCATACAACTAACAGATGGCATTCCGTGTAAACCCCGGACCAGAGGACGGCTCGATTTTAGAGTTGCAGGAGTACCATGTTTCCTAGCATGTATGGCAGGGACATGAGGACCGAAACCTGCGTGTTAGACGTGCTCAGAAGATGAAACATATGGACCCCCCTTGCTCCGATTATTCCTTATCTTCAGCAGGCTGGTTTCTTGGGAGTTGCCCACATGGGTTATTGCAGTATTGATCACTCCCTGATCTCTGCGTTGGTTGAGAGATGGCGCCCAGAGACGTATACATTTCACATGCCTACCAGGGAGTGCACCATTACGTTGGAGGATATCAGAATGATATCGGGTCTTCCCATTGATGGCGCTGCAGTCACTGGCGTTACGCATAGGGATGATTGGCTCAGTTTATATGCTCAGTTGTTAGGGATTGATAACACTTCCTCGCTTGTAGCTGGGGCACGCATTGACATGACATACCTGTGGCAGCCGAGTGTTACTGCAGTCCTTGAGGACGATGATGATGAGTACGTGCAACAGCGTGCACGACATTACATACTTCGCTTGCTTGGGGGTTTCTTATGCCCCGATCATTCGGGTAAGCTCGTGCACTTGATGTTCCTCCCATTGTTGGAGGACTTTGCTGTTGCCGGGACGTATAGTTGGGGGTCTGCAGTTTTGGCGTACCTGTATAGAGAGCTTTGTAAAGCTACAGACTATGACGCACGCGAGATCGGAGGTGCATGCATCTTATTGCAGTACTGGGCATGGTACAGATTCCCCCGGCTTGCCCCTTCACTAGCTGACCATGATGAGCCTGATGTGTTTTACGATGCTGGTCGTGGTCAATTACGTCCCTTAGGATGGGAGTAAGTTTCTATTTCATTTCATATTTTTACATTACTTCCATGACATACTTTGCTAATATTTTTACTTACATTTGTAATACTTTCATTTACCAAATAGGTTGCGCAAACATAAAGTATTGAGTGATACTGTGATTGGCGTCGTTACATATTATCGTCAGTTCTTCGATCAATTGAAGAACGATGAGGTATGTCTTCGTTTACATTCCTTTAAGATATTTACTTATGCATATGCTGTGTTAATGTTTTGTGCATATCTTTTTTTCAGTTTATATGGCAACCATACACGGATGAGCATGTGACAACATTGCCACATTTTTGTGTGGCTGGTAGGGACATTGCACTGGCAGTGGTCCCTCTCATATGTTTCCACATTGTTGAGTGGCACCAGCCAAACCGCGTCATGCGCCAGTTTGGTCTTGACCAGCCCATTCCACGGAGACCGCTCCAGCCAAACAGATTGCACTCGGTTACATTAGCAGGTAGGCATGATGAGGATTGGCCAGCTACACATGCTGTTTATATAGCCACCTGGGATAGTCGTAGGGAGAAGCTTGTTAGGGGAGTCCCATTGGTCGCACCCCTCAGTTCGCGTTCTGAGTACATGCGTTGGTATAAGAGAATTACCAGACGCTGGATTGCTCCCACAAGCGCATCTATTGGGAATGCGGTAAGCTCTTTACTAATTTGTTAGTGACTATATGTATTTTGTATTCAGTATAATGACATAAATTATATATGTTTATTAGGCGGACATTGTAGTATTTGCTCAGTTCAACTACGACACTGTCGCTCGAGAGGTCGCTTACACAAATCCTACACTCATTGCGGAGGGAGCATGACCGCATTACGATGGAACATTGCGTCCGGCTCCACCGATGAAGACGACATTTTAGGGCCGCCGAAGAGTCGAGCCAACAGGGAACGCGGCGTAGACGGAGGAGAGGATTAGCGAGCAGTCAGATACGACTTCGACATCCCGAGGACTCCAGCTCTACTAGCCAAAGATACGACTCGACCTCCTACCATTGCATCCGCCGCTACATATCCCCCCACTCAGCCTCCTACTACTCGCTACGTACCCACTACTCACCACCACACTGCATATTACCCACCATACCCTTACTCACCGTATCCATACCCGCCAGAGTTACCCTCATATCCTTACCCATCACGGGGTTACCCCCACCACCGGGTTACCCACCATACCCATCACGGCCGGGTCCCTCTTAGGAACCATCTCACAGGCCACCGCATTCGATGCGGGCCCATCTCATTGACATTCGGTGATTATATTTAGTGATTTTGTGTAAAATACTATAGAATATCTTCTTGTGAGTTTGGTACCCTAATTAGATTACACTATATATGCTTTTTAGACTTGTTTTAGATTTTATTAAAGATTGTGGTAACTGGTTGCATTAAACAGGATCATTGGCTTTTGGGGAGATCCAACATTTAGGGGAAACTCTGTCGAAATTTTTACTAATTCGAATTACTAAAAATTTGGGAGGGGGATTATTGGGATCGGAATCCTACTCACTATCATCTGAATCCTACTCAAAAAAATTCATTTAAAAACTTTTTTAGGACTAATAAGCTTTTTTAGGAAGCATTTAATGCTCATATCATCAATACTAACTTTTCTTATGATTTGACTAATAATAAAAGGAAAGTCATCGAAGTTTGTTTTAAGGATTATATTAACCAAGTATAAGTATAACCTATAAGTGATACGTCTCTTCTACAGGATATACCATTTAATTTTTATGATATGTTGTTTAAAATATTTGTGTAAAAATAAATAAATATATTCAATAACTTCAATAATAAGATATGTACGTACATTTGATTAGATTATTTTTAAATTTATTAAAAATCATACATAAAGACAAAATTAAAAGTAAATAATTAATACCTCAATCGTTTTTTAAATTGAACAATAAATTGAAACAATAAATTTTTAAAAAATAACAAAAAAAGAAACATATGTGTTATGTAATTAATAAATATTCATAATAACTAAAATAATATTAAATATTACCAACATATTAAATTTGTCACTTTTTTAATTTTATATTATATATTTTATTTCCGTAATTAGTATGGATTCATTAATAAACGTTTACAAAATTTTATTAAGTAATTTAAATAATTTATAAATAAATATTTAAATTTAAAGTTTGCTTGCATATAACAAGGGTGGCGCTTTCGATGTAAGCAACCAGGATGCAAATTTACGTGGCGCATCCTGGTTGGCCAAAAAATATTAAAAAATGCCACGTAGACCAAAAGGGTAGCATTTTGGTATATAGTTTCAAAAGAGTGGTATTTTAATAAATAATTAAAAAAAATGGTAATTTGGTAAATAGTTAAGAAAAAATGACAATTTGATAAATAGTTTTACTAACAGTGGTAGTTTAGTAAAAAAGCCGCCACTAATGTGCTGTCAATTTACATATTTTTATTTTGTATTTTCGAAAGAACATGCAAATGAAGTGTTTAGCTTTTGAATTCTTTTATTCAATTATCCAAATAATAATCTTCAATTATTCAAGAGTTAATAATTTAAAGAGAAATGATATGTATCACGAAAACATTTTCATGAATAGTTACACGAATGTTGTAATACATGAAATAATCTTTTTCTTTTTTTAAATATATGTTTATTATAGTTAATAGAAGCTTGAAGGTATCATATACATATAATTTGTTAATGGATTTGTATAAATTCTATAGTGAAAAATAGCACAGCCCTAATTTAAAAAAGATGGAGTACTTAGCTCTTTGACGGTTGTTCAATTATCTAAAGAATTAATAATTTGAAAATTGATGATAATGTGGTTGTTTTACTATTTTGTCTTTTTTTTTAATCATTTTTTAATGAATTATATTTATGTATTGGGAATAATTAAAATCTTACCAAAATGAGATAATAATTCCTTTATAATGGCATAGATGGCTTTTTTACTAAACTGCCACTGTTAGTAAAACTATTTATCAAATTGTCATTTTTTAATTATTTACTAAATTGTCATTTTTTTTAACTATTTACCAAAATATCACTCTTTTGAAACTATATATCAAAATGCCACCCTTTTGGCCTACGTGTTATTTTTTAATATTTTCTGGCCAACCAGTCTACGTGGTGCATCCTGGTTGCCCTTGACACTGAAAGCGCCACCCTTATTGGCGCAAGCCTTTAAATTTAAATATTTATTTATAAATTATTTAAATTACTTAATAAAATTTTGTAAACGTTTATTAATGAATTCATACTAATTACATAAATAAAATATATAATATAAAATTAAAAAATGACAATTTAATAATATGTTGGTAATATTTAATATTGTTTTAGTTATTATGAAGATTTATTAATTACATAACACATATGTTTCTTTTTTGTTATTTTTTAAAAATTTATTGTTTCAATTTATTGTTCAATTTAAAAACGATTGAGGTATTAATTATTTGCTTTTAATTTTGTCTTTATGTATGATTTTTAATAAATTTAAAAATAATCTAATCAAATTGACGTACATATCTTATTATTGAAGTTATTGAATGTATTTATTTATTTTTACACAAATATTTTAAAAAATATATCATAAAAATTAAATGGTATATCCTGTAGAAGAGACGTATTACTTATAGGTTATACTTATACTTGGTTAATATAATCCTTAAAACAAACTTCGATGACTTTTCTTTTATTATTAGTCAAATCATAAGAAAAGTTAGTATTGATGATATGGGCATTAAATGCTTCCTAAAAAGCTTATTAGTCCTAAAAAAGTTTTTAAATGAATTTTTTGAATAGATTCAGATGATAATGAGTAGGATTCGATCTCAATAATCCCCTCCCAAATTTTTAGTAATTCAATTAGTAAAAATTTCGACAGTAGTTTTCCCTAAATGTTGGATCTCCCAAAAGCCAATGATCCTGTTTAATGCAACCAGTTACCACAATCTTTAATAAAATCTAAAACAGTGCGAAAAGCATATATAATGTAATCTAATTAGGGTACCAAACTCACAAGAAGATATTCTCAATAGTATTTTACATAAAATCACTAAATATAATCACTGAATGTCAATGAGATGGGCCCGCATCGAATGCGTGTGACCGTGAGATGGTTGGAAGAGGACCTGGCCGTGATGGTATGGTGGGTAACCCGGTGGTGGGTAAGGATATGGTGGGTAACCCCGTGGTGGGTAAGGATATGAGGGGTAACTCGGTGGTGGGTATGGATACGGTGAGTAAGGGTATGGTGGGTAATATGTAGGTGTGGGCCGAGTAGAGTAGGGCACGTAGCGTAGTAGGAGGCCGAGTGGGGGGTATGTAGTGTAGCGGTAGCAGCGGTAGGGAGGTCGAGTCGTATCCGGCTAGTAGAGCCGGAGTCCTCGGGATGTCGAAGTCGTGTCCGACCGCTCGCTAATCCTCTCCTCCGTCTACGCGGCGTTCCTCGTTGGCTCGACTCCTGGGCGGCCCCGAAATGTCGTCTCGCCGGTGGAGCCGGACGCACTGTTCCATCGTAATGCGTCATGCTCCCGCAATGAGTGTAGGATTTGTGTAGCAGCCTCTCGAGCGACAACGTGTCGGTAGTTGAACTGAGCAAATACTCGCAATGTCTGCCTAATAAACATATATAATTTATGTCATTATACTGAATACAAAATACATATAGTCACTAACAAATTAGTAAAGAGCTTACCGCATTCCCAATAGATGCGCTTGTGGGAGTAATCCAGCGTCTGGTAATTCTTTTATACCAACGCATGTACTCAGAACGCGAACTGAGGGGTGCGACCAATGGGACTCCCCTAACAAGCTTCTCCCTACGACTATCCCAGGTGGCTATATAAACAATATGTGTAGCTGGCCAATCCTCATCATGCCTACCTGTCAATGTAACCGAGTGCAATCTATCTGGCTGGAGCGGTCTCCGTGGAATGAGCTGGTCAAGACCAAACTAGCGCATGATGCGGTCTGGCTGGTGCCACTCAACAATGTGGAAACATATGAGAGGGACCACTGCCAGTGCAATGTCCCTACCAGCCACACAAAAAGGTGGCAATGTTGCCACATGCTCATCCGTGTATGGTTGCCATATAAACTGAAAAAAAGATATGCACAAAACATTAACACAGCATATGCATAAGTAAATATCTTAAAGGAATGTAAACGAAGACATACCTCATCATTCTTCAACTGATCGAAGACATAAACTGAGCCAATCATCCCTATGCGTAACGCCAGTGACTGCAGCGCCATCAATGGGAAGACCCGATATCATTCCGATATCCTCCAACGTAATGGTGCACTCCCCGGTAGGCATGTGAAATGTATGCGTCTCTGGGCGCCATCTCTCAACCAACGCAGAGATCAGGGAGTGATCAATACTGCAATAACCCATGTGGGCAACTCCCAAGAAACCAGCCTGCTAAAGATAAGGAATAATCAGAGTAGGGGGGTCCATATGTTTCGTCTTCTGAGCACGTCTAACACGCAGGTGTCGGTCCTTATGTCCCTGCCATACATGCTGGGAAACATGGTACTCCTGCAACTCCAAAATCGAGCCGTCCTCTGGTCCGGGGTTTACACGGAATGCCATCTGTCAGCTGTATGCCAAACAATAACAACAATTAGTATGATTCTATTATTATTATAATAAAATATGATATAACCATATGATAACTATACAAAAATATAATATGGAAGAAATGAAGATAACACTGAGAATCAACTAACATATATAGGAGAATAGTATTCGAATACAACTGCATAGATTAGTGATACAAAACAATACAACTCGTAAATACACATCATTGCTAATACAAGATTCTGAAAAATGAAAATAGGTCCGGGATCAACTAGATGGGCGCAGTTGATGGCCCCGCTCCATCATCCCCCATGGAACTCGATCCACCGACACGACAAGTACGAGAATTATGTTCACGTTGATGGCATCTTGTACACGTCTGTCCTGGCCCTGCTTCGCGCCAATCCATCTCATTCCTGAGTCGGGTTGATTTTGGTCGACCTTTGGATCTAAGCAATGCACATGGTGGCACCAAAGTGGCGTCGGGAGCTGCAGGCCACCATGGTTCAGCCCGGACCAGTTCAAAGTCAAACTTATAGGCCCTATAAATGCTTTCCATCCTGTAAACCCTATGAACAAGTTGGAATGGGTCAACTGCCACTGAAGCACACGCAGCAAGCGCATGCGAGTAAGGATAATGCAATACTTGAAACACCCCACAGTCACACTGCCTTTCTTCCAGGTTTAAAGTATAAGAAAGTTCACCCTGTTGTGTTACAGGATTAAAAGCCTCTTCAACCATGAACCTTGTGTTCTCCCTATTGTACCGACGAACTTGGTGTGAACTGGCCTTTGCCAGGTTTACTCTCCAGTGCTTTAATAAGTCATCACTCCAGATCTGGTTAAATTAATGGGAACAACAATATCAAACCATAAATAGATGCACGTGTGCATTTAATTAACGGATAGTACTAAGCAAATCTGTAAGCATTTAATGTGAACAACAATTTGTTTGTGGTTGTACTTAATATTGTAAAACAATATCAAACCTGGTTCAATGTCATCAATTTCGAATTTGTCTCGTCCTTTCGGTTGACAAAGTATTCTACTAACTTCGTATATGTCAATTGAATCAATGCAGTTATAGGTAGATTTCTACTACCCTTCAATACTCCGTTAATGCACTCTGACAAATTGGTAGTCATATGATCGAATCTGCAACCACCATCATACGCCAAACTCCATTTTTCTTTTGGAATTCCGTTAATCCAATTTGTCATCTCCGTTGTAACTTTAAGCTTCTTTAGCCTAGTATCAAACTTTATTGCGATTGGTTCATACCCTGATACATCGAATAACTTGGGTTAGTATTACATCCTAACTATTATTAGCGACAAAATTAGAATACAAATAGAAAATGTAAAGTACCTGTGTTAATCAAAAATCTTTTCAACTCCTTGTTCTAAAATTTGGAGTTAAAATTGGAACCAATATGCCGTATGCAGAAGACATGATATGCATTCGGAGGCTGCCATCCAAGATTTTCATTTGCCACTGATTGTAAGATGCCTCGATGTCGATCAGAGATCAAACACAAGCCCTCTTGTTGGTTACATGCAATCTCAGGTGGGCTAAGAACCAACTCCAAGCATCCTTGGTCTCCCCCTCCACAATGGCAAATGCAATAGGCAGAGGTTTTCTATCTCCATCTTGGGTTGTTGTAATCAACAACTTATGACGATACTTGCCATACAAATGAGTGGCATCAATCTGAATGATGGGCTTACAATATCGGAAGCCAGCCACACATGGTCTAAATGTCTAGAATAATCGACAAAAGACTCTTTTTGAACGATCGAGTCGGTTATTCACAAAACATTCCTCGTCTTGCAACTCCACCACTGTGCCTTCCATGTATCTCTTCATGGCTGCTAGCCATCTGGGCAACACCTCATAAGATTTGTCCCAATCCCCAAACACATTCACAATAGCCATTTGTTTTGCCTTCCAAGCCTTTCGATATGAAACTTGGTAACCAAATTAGCTTCGAATCCGTTCAATAATTAAAGATACGCGTGCATCGAGTTTTGTTCTGACTAATTCCAAAATGCAAGAGCAGATCAAACGAGAGTCCAACTTCTGGTGATCTAATGACATAGATGGGTTTACGCAACTATGAGATCCATTATATTTTGTAATCTGCCACGTATTCGACCTCCTGCTTTGTATGGCTCTAAGTCTCCAACTACAACCTTCGTCAAAATTAGGGCATTTGGCAGTCAGTCTTCGTGAATCAGAGTCTTCAATCTTGTACTCTTGATGCCTGTGAATGGAATATTGTTTGAGAGCTAACTTCACTGAATCTTTTGATGGAAATTGTAAGCCAACATAGAATTCATCACCCATGCTCCAAGTCCCACGAGTGTCTAACTCAGGCAAGTTATCAGGATTATTCAATGCTTCCCAGTTAATTTGAGAAAACTGAGGGCATGGTGGCACAAACACAGATTCAGGTCTCCGAGGCATAAATATGGATTGAGGAGCAATCGCCAATGGAACCTGTAAATTTTCTTCGGCATCAAAGTTTTCTGCCTCTATGTCAGTGTCTGAATCGTCGCCCTCAGCTACTTGTTCTTCGTCTTCACTTGACTCCCATACTGCATCTCTGACAAGTGGGTTATCAGGTTCAACCATTGCACCACCAATAACGATCATATTGCATGACTCAACTTGATTAGACGGACCAACTTGACCTTCAACTTCACCAGGAGCTTCAGCATACTCTTCTTGCCCACTTGTTTCTACCTCCACATACAACTCCATAGACGCCATGTTCGGAGTTTGACAGACAGAATCTATCATGTACTTTACATCATCATCGTCTTCTATTGGAAGCCCTACCCATCTCCAAGGATTGAAGCATTGCGGACACCGATAGACAACTTTTGACACATGTTGGTTTGCTTGAAGCCTCAACTTTGAATGGATCTTAGTTTTCAACTCATCCAAAGTCATGTCGGCTGTGATCACAATAGGCCTAGGAGGAGGACCTCGATACATGATACCCTCTTCACTATCATACATTGTCCCATTGAAGTAAATGTGCACATTTAGCGATTTTGTCATATTAACTCCAATTCTGAACAATAACAATTCAACACATTTATTTAATATATTAAACATCAATTACAATATTAATCGGACATATAACAATGTATAAATATTTATAACGATGTATAAATATTTATAACTATAATATTCAATATAGTTATTTATGTAAAAAAATTTCTAAAGTCGAATATTTTGAATTAAGCTACATTTACTAATGTAAATCATGTCAAAGATATATATCCTACTCGATTACCTATAAAATAATTATCCATATAATTTAGACTACATATCATACAACTTCATTATTCATTAGTCAATAAAAATATTAAAGTATAATAATATTAAATTACAATTAACACTAACCTAGTAAAAAAGTAATCAACAAATAATAAATAAACAATTTAACTATTGAAAGAGATACTTACAGTGTGAAGGAATACAATCTAAAGTTGATCACAAATAATGATCCTGACACCACTTCTCGTAAGAATTGAGAGAGTTCAGAGTGTTTAGAGAGAAGAAATTTGTAGAGAGATAGTGAGAATTTAGGAAATGGTTACAATGTCACGAACGGGGGAGGGGTGTGGGGATATATACTAGGGTTACGCCACCCTTGTTGGCTTATTCTGCTTACTTGCGCCAACAAGGGTGGCGTTTTCAGTGTCAAGGGCAACCAGGATGCGCCACGTAGGTTGGCGCATCCTGGTTGGTCAGAAAATATTAAAAAATGTCACGTAAGCCAAAAGGGTGGCATTTTGGTATATAGTTTCAAAAGAGTGACATTTTGGTAAATAGTTAAAAAAATGATAATTTGGTAAATAGTTAAAAAAATGGCAATTTGATAAATAGTTTTACTAACAGTGACAATTTAGTAAAAAAGCCCGTTAGTGGCCGCCACTACCCTAGTAATAATAAAGAGAATGACTTAAAGTTCATTATAACTGTAAAGTAAAAGGTTTAGAAGTTATAATTGTAGAAAAATAATTAAAAAGATGTTTAAAATTTTATTCTTTTTTATTTATATTTATATAAAAAAAACATGTTAAAAAAAATAATTAAATACCAAAATTAAAGATCCTTTTTATAATCTACACAAGTGATGATGATGATGAGCAACATCTCATGTGTGTGTGTGTGTGTTTTAAGAGTATGTCCATCGTCTAATAGGTGAAAAGTTAGTATCCTGATGTACGACCAGATGTCTAAATTAAGACTCCTTCTATCAGTATTATTTTCATAAATATGAATTTTGAGATATCAAATTCAGGACCATATGCTTAAGGGATCTGAGTCATTTCCACTCGAACCAATACACGTTAGTGTAACACCTCATGTATGTTTTTTAATATTTGTAATAACTTATAATGCCACGAACTATTATCATCAACACACACTTTTTTTTTTTGTATTGCGTTCAAGTGGTGTTCAGATTAGCTTACATGCATTCGATTAACCCACATTCTCAGTCTAGTCTAAGGTAGATCACACTGTGATTAAGTGATTCACAAAGATATTTCTTGAGACTCGACTCCAATAAATTGACATAACTAGAATTCGAACCCGTAACCATGAGTCTACCCATACGTCACATACCGATCTACTATTAAGCCAACCTTTAGAGTTCATGAACACACATTCTATTACACTCTCAAGCTATAATGTTATGATACATAATTAAATACCATAAATATCATAATCTTGCATATAAAGAAAGGTGCGCAAGGCCATAAAGCCAAAAAACCAAAAAGTAAAAAAAAAAACAAAAACAAAAAAAAGGTGTCAGAGAACATTAAGAACCATAATCTACATTTTCAGCCTGGTCTAAGGCAGATCACACTAGAATTAAGAAAATTTACAAAGATATTTTTTGCGATTCGATCTAAAAAAATTGATATAACTAGAATTTAAATTTGTAATCATGAGTCTATCCACACGTCACATGCCGGTCTACTATTAAGTCAACCCTTAGAGTTCATCAACACATATTCTCTCAAGCTATAATATTGTGATACATAATTAAATACCATAAATACTATAATATTGCATGTAAAGAAAGGTGTGCGAGGCCATAAAGCCAAAAAACAAAAAACAAAAACAATAGAAAGGTGCGAGAGAATATTATGAACCATTTATTAAAAATTAACTATTACTTTTTTTAAAAATTAACTATATTAATTTTAATAAATTATAAAATTAAAAAATATTTAATAAATTAAATATATGATAATGAATTATGAATTTATTATCAACTTAATTTTTTTTCTATTAATGATTATTGATTTCTATTAGCACCTTACTTTCTAAAAATACATAATAATTCTATAAAAATACACCTTACATTTTAAAGATCCATATGCACGATATAGAATTTTAACAATCTAATTAAAACTGGACATCACGTCATCAAAGGCCGTGGAGTTAATTATCTGTATCACCATTCCTCTTTGCCGGAATCAATGCTTCTGTAGGTAGTTGTATAAAGTAGACCTTGATCCGGTCAAAAGGCCAAATAATCGGGTCCGCTTGGCAGTGAATTAAGTTGTTGGACTGAAAAATTAAAAAAAACAAAACAAATAAAATGAATACTGTATAAAAAATACGTCATCTAAAAAATATCATATAAAAATAATATAATAAATTACAATATATGAAAAAATATTTCATATGAAAAAAATATTATATGATGTAACTAAATTAATAATAATTATAGTCTAGCATTACGTTAGAAAATTAAATTAATTGGATAATAGTATAAATTAAAAAAAATTTAATAACATAACTTAATAAAAACACATGGTCTAATGTAATAATACACTTGATCACAAGAGTCTTTTATGTACTAAGCTCAAATCTTATAAGTAGTCATTTGAAATTTTATATATCTAAAAATACAGGTCAACAAGTCACTTAGATTTGACTGGTTTACTACAAAAACTTGTAATGAACAAGAGCCAAACTAGACTATCGCAGGTTTTTAAATCCGATCGACCAGGCTGATTCGGGTCATACAACTATATTTTTGTCCCAAGTTAAAATTATGGGTAAATTATACATTATACCCCCTAAAATTTAACTCAATTTTATTTTTTATACATGAACTTTATTTTATAACACAACCCTCTTAAAACTATGGTAAAAAGTGCAAATTTGTATTTTTTGTTAAATTTAAATGTAACAATTTGTACATATTTAGGAGTTGAGTGTTTGAAAATTACATTAAAAGAGCTCACGTGCATACTCTCACACTTAAAATTGACAAAAAAACATAAGTTTACATTTTTTATCATAATTTAGGGGGTTATGTGTTACAAAATAAAGTTCATATATGAAAAATAAAAATAGACAAAACTTCAGGAGGTAATGTATAATTTATTCAAAAATTATTGATTGTTATTTTTTTTTTAAATTTTGTTATGTCTTCCTAAAATATTCTTCTAATAATTTTTTTACTATTTTTTTTTGTTTCTCGGAATATCTCCACCCGATAGATGAGAAATTAATCTCCCAAAATTCAAACATGCACTTAAGTGAGACTTTTCTCAATAATGTTATTTCTATACACATGAATATTGTGATTAAACCCCAGATCATATGCTTAAGGAACTCAAGTCTATTTCACTCAGACTAACACACATGAATAATTCTCTTACTATTTAATAAAAAAAGAATTAAATGAAAAATTAAATACATTCAAAATCTTAAAAATATAAAAAGTATTTAATATCTTTTTTATTCAATAATTAATATGATTGGTAAGAAGAATGGGCATTCCAATTCCTTGGGTCGAAAAAAGTGGCCCTTCATATAAATTGCCTTCAAGCATGCCGATGCTTATAAGAAGTTATTGCATACTTAGAGAGTATTATACTATTTCAAATCAAATTGTAACTGTTTTTGCTTGTTTGAGTTTGACCCATTGTATTTATGGAACTTTTGAATGAATGAATTGAAGTTGGTGTAAAAAAAAATCAAATTGTAACAAATTATATATATATATATATATATATATATATCATTAGATTAAAAAATAAAATATTATTAAATTAAATATCAATTATTATAAAATTGTCCAAAATATTAGTCTGAGAGTATTTTGAAATTTCTCCGTACTTGTTATTCTGCTCCCCCAATTCCATAAGCTTGAACATCTTTTATTCACAACTTCAAAAATAATGAAATAGAACACATTACTTACATGCTTCCCCTATTATTATTCTATAAGATTATATTTGGTGCATCGTATAAGAAAGACTTGATAGTATAAATTTATATTATCAGGTCTTAGCATATGTTTGGTGTTAACACATGATAAGATAGTCAAATCCGGTCAACTATTTTTATCCTATTCTTACAGGATAACTATATCCTCTCCACCTTCCATGATAAGACCTAATAGGATAATTATTCTCACCCTACCCATTAACATTATCTCTCCCACTCTAACCTCTTCATCTGCCAGGACCACCTATTACCACCAACCTCACCCTCATCATGGCTATTCTTTCCAGCCACCACAAGATCACTGTCGAACTACCAACACCATAGCCGAACTCTCCAAAGTCCAGCCAACCACCACCACCACGACCATTCTGTTCGGTCGCCAACTTCTCCAGTGAAATCTTGACAAGCCTCGGTCATTTCCGACCATACTGCTATTGTTCTCCTCCACACCCTGCGAGTCACGACCAACTACATCCGACGACGAGGCGCAACTACAGGACATCGATGACCAGCACCGCCGACGAGCCCGATGAATGGAGCCCCTGCAACCTGCGAATCAATAAGCGAGCCTCCCAGTGCCACCACTGCACCACCATGGCCAAGATCTCCAAACTCTAGCCAACCACCACTACCGTGACGTTGTTGGGGGAGGGGGAATAGGACTAGGGGTTGCTTAAAAATGGGTTTTGGGATTTCTTTTATTTTTATTTTTTGTTTCTTGTATTTTCAAACTTCAAACAGGACTTTGATTTTTCTACCATGAATGAATGTTTTTACATGGAAGCTATTGATTTTTGCTTTCATTAATGAAGGTGGATGGTTTTTTTTTCTTTTTCTCTTTGAATTTTTTGTGTTAAAGGATAGTATAATCATATTAAATAGTTACATATACTATCAAGTTACTTATACTATGCATATCAAATGTTTAATAGTATAAGAACTTATCAACTTGTTTATACTATCAAACATTATCCTATTATCTTATATTATTATGTCTTATACTATCAGGTATATACCAAACGCAGTCTAAGGGCTTGCTACACGCCCCAAGGCTCCACAGCCTGGAAGATACCTCTGCAGCCCAGAAGATACCAGTAAAGGACTGTTTCCAAATATTGGTCGGTGAGAAATTTTAAAATAGTTTCTAATCGTTTGGATGTTAGAATTGAAATTGAAATATAAAATTTTTAAAAAAATTAGAATTAGTTCAGAATCTTAAATTTTATATTTAAAGTTATAAAAAAATTAAGATAAGAAATTACAATTCTAAATTCAATTTCATTATTGTTTAAATATATGATCTAAAACATAAACAAATTATTTTAAAAATTAAAATTAATAAAAATATTCATACAATAATATTTGTATAATATAATAGTAATTTTTATTTAAAAATAAATAAATATACTATTATAATGATTTTTATACAAATATAAAAAAATTATATAAATATAAAATATCAATAAATATGATTACTTGCAAATAAATGACAATTAAAATTAATGTGGAGAGAGAGAGAGAGAGAGAGTTTAATTTTGAAGTCATAGAATTAGTAATTTTTATTGTATAAGTTAAGAATTGTAAAAAGGCTTTGGTTAGTTATTTTTCAATTCTATGAAATTAATTTATGAAATTACAATTCCAGTTCTAAATGACATTTCAAATATAAAAATTAGAATTAAGAAGCTAATTTCAATTTCAAGCTCTAATTATATGCTTAATTCCATGAGTCAAATGGACACTCATAGTATTACTCATAGCATGGAATTCAAATTTTGCTCAGACCCAGTCACAACTGGGAGAAATCTCTTGCATGTTTTAATTCTTGACATGTGGCATTTAGAATAGTTAATTTTTTGCCACATGTCATTTGATGTGTCAATTTTTTGTTATATATGATTTGATGTGGTACATGTACAAAAACTAAATAATATTTTTTTTTAAAATTAATTAGCAAAAAAAAGAAAAAAAAAGAAAAAAATTAAGATAAGAAATAAAAGATCTGCTTTCTAGGTCCCTGAGAAACTTCTCGTATGATAACCATTCTTCTCTTTCTAGAAGAACTTCTTTCATGGAATATGCAGAGCTGTGTTTGTCTCTGAGTTTAGCGTTAATGTACTTCGATTTCCATTATTCTCTTTCTGGGTCTTCGAAGAATTGATTTTCTTTGTTCTTAGTGAAAATGCCTAATGCTCCTCACATTTCATCTAAGAAGGAACAAAAAATTGAAGAAATTCTGGCAGCGGTAGAGGGGCATAGGGTTGGTAGAGGAATTCTCCCACTCAACCCCTTATAACCCCTCTCCTTGAAACGCTTATGCAGCATCCCATCGTCCCATTAGGTGACATCAAAGGAGACCAACCCTATGATTCCCACTATTGTTGGAGCACCAAGCCATGAAAGTATTCAAGTTTGACCACCACTGCAAAGATGGGTGCTATGTGCTGCGAGAATAAAATCTTTAAAGATTGAAACATTGTTGAGGGGAATGATAGGTGTTATCTACTGTGTTGGACCAGATCTGGGTTTTGGAGGATTTGGGGGAAAGATGGGTTCTCTGTGCAAGTGCCAAGATATAAGCAGAGATAATGGCAGGGAACACTAGATTAATGAGTGTGACAAGGCCATTTATTGAGAAAATCAATATAAAGGTCACAAGTTGAAGCTCTATCACACGCAGGGAACCTATCATGCCACCAACAAGTCTTTGTTCTTGCTGTTTCTGCTTAGTGCCTGTAGGTGGAGGCACGTTTGGTCTAATGAAACTATGAAAATGATGCTGCTACGAATCACCGGCAAAAGTACAGTTGAAGAAGGTTTCTTTTTTCTTTTTGTTTATAATTGGTAAATATATGTAATTCATGTATAATTCTTACTATGTAACACTTATTTGAATTGACATATAATTGATTATGTTACAATCATAAATCATTACAATTAGCTTTTTTTTGTCCAAATTTAATTTGAAATTAATTTTGGATGATATATTTAAAATTTATTTTGGATGATTTAGTCAACTATGTAAATCAAAGAAAATCTGTAGTTAAATTCAAATTAGAATTGAAAGTGGAAGTAGTGAGAAGCAATTGCTCTTCTATATAAAGACTATTATTCTTCTTATTCTTATAATTCAATTTACACTTTTATTTTTAAAATATATAAAATAATTCAATTAAATAGATTTTAAAAAGTGCAAAACAAATTTTTTATATGGAATATAAAATAATATTTTAATAAAAAATATAAAAATAATACTCCAACAATCAGATGAAAAAAAAATCGAATTCTCTTACTTTCCTTGGATACCAAACAACCCAATATTAATATGTGATTATGATTTGATATTGATCTATCCTAGTGATTTCTCATAGTGAGAATTATGGTAAGTTTGTACAGCTCATATTAATTTTAAATTAATTGTGACATCAAAGGAAATTAATCAATGCTACAGATTTTATTTTTACATTTTATCTAATTGTCATGAGTCTTCACTATGATAATAAAAAAGATATTATTATTGATTAATAATTTACTAAATTTTAAATCATAAACTAAATAGATTTTTAATTATAAAGAGTTAATCTTCTTAAACTAATATTTAATTTTTATTTTATTTAATATTATTTTTTTAAAATATATGTGAATTCAATATTGGAATCTTACCTAGATAGTAAAATCTTACATTGTTATATGAGAACGACTTTGTTTGTGGTGAAGGTTAATACTTTCATATACAGGTCAAATGAAAAAAAAAATTGAACCTTTAAATAAATTATATTTAATCACTTAAGTAATTGTCTAAACAGAGTTTACATAGCTTATTTTTTGAAGTTTATTTTAATGAAATAAAAGCAACTTATCACTTGATTTACTCTTTTTAAGTTACATAAACATAAATTAAAATAATTTATATGTAATTTTTAGTAAAATTAATTTATTAATTTTTAAATAAAATTATTGGATTAAATTGTACATTTAAAGGACAAAAAAGTTTGTTTATATTTGTTTATAAAACTATGTTTAGATGATAGGTAATAAGGGGAAGAGAAAATAAATAAAGGGAAAGGAAATAACTTCCCTTATTTAGGAGTTTTAAAATACATAGAAAGGGAACAGAACACATGGAGAACTATTTTTCTTCTCTTTTCCTCAAATGCCCAACTTTTGTTCGCCTTAAAATTGAGGTGGAATGAGAGAAATACATGAATAATGAAGTTTCGTTCCATTAATAAAACTTTCAAATAAAGAGAATGTTTATTATGTTTCATTTCTTCTATTTTCTTTTTGGTTCATCCCCACCTATTCTGTTCCGTTCTATTAATAAAAAAACATTCAAATATAAAGTAAAATTTGTTTTATACCATTTTATATTTAAATTATTTAATATTTATATTGAAGTGATCCTTTTAACTTATAAATATTATTTCTCTTAATAAATTATTATATATTTTTTATTTAATAATTTTTTTATAATTATATTTATTTTTATCATTTAATTTTTATTTTATTTTGTGCATGCCACGGGTACAAAATCTAATTCTAATAATGGGCAAACTTATATTATTGAAATACTTCTTTTAAAAAATCTCAAAGTGCATTTCTTCCTATGTGACCTTAATAACCATTTTGTTTTCAGCATTCCTATATCACACAAAAGCTTGACACTTCACGCGCACACATGTAATTAACTGTTAGTTTTCAATTTATTTTTAAAATGAAATGTCTTTTACCCACGTATAAATTCACACTTGAATTCATAACAAAATCAACCAGTTTATACCATTTGAATTATGGCTTTTGATTTGCGAACTACACTGGCTGCTGCTACAAGTCTCTTTTTAAAGCCGAATAAGGGGAGGAGGACGGGTTGAATTTGTTCATCAAATTATCAACTGCACATGAATCTAAAAATTCGAAAGGCAACATAGAGATATAGACAAGTAAATGGAGTTTAAAAGCTAGACATTGATGCTAACTGATCCACTCTCTTAAATGAGGTTTCTTAAAAATTCTAGTAAGCAAAATATACATTAATTTTCATGTATACGATTCACAAAATATACAGCTCTACATATCTGTAATGTCATGTCACATTACACACCCTGCTAGTAGTGCTATATATCAAGCAGAATGATGAGGTTGAGAGCAGCACCTATTGAGCAACCGAAGCAGTGCATCTGCTTTTCTCCTAGCTCTCAAAGAACCATCAGCAGCCAAGCTTTGAAGAGAAGGAATACTCCTTGGATTTGCCAAGAGACGCCTTGCCACCACCTCCCCTTCTTCTTTGCACAATCCTAGTAAAAGTGTTATTGAATTTTCCTTCCCTTTGACTGACCCGAATCTCAAAAGATCAATAAGAAGTGGCACCAATGCTCTACTATTCCTTATCTCTTCAAGCCCTTGAGAGTAACCTAAGAGCAAAGCAAGCACGGCCAAAGCATCATCTGTTATTCCAGCCTTGTCATCCATCAGCAACTCAACCAGCACAGGAACTGCCCCAGAATTAACAATACTTGGCTTGTTAGGATTGTAAACTGCAAGATTGAATAGTGCAGTTGCAGCATCTCTTTTCCCAATAGGAGTACCTTCTCTCAAGAGTCCAACTAAGGCAGGTATTGCCCTTGGACGTGCTCCAATTTGTACTTTGCAATCATCAACCATAGATAAACTAAATATTGCTGCTGCAGCATTTTCTCTTGCTTCCATGGTCTTCCCTGATTCTAGTACTTCTACTATGTTATCAACTGCTCCTGCTGCCATGATCAAAATCTTGTTGTTGTCAAAGATGGAGAGGTTGAACAAGGCCGTCACTGCATGTTCCTGTATTCTTGGATCCTGAGATCCTAGTAGTGTTACCAGAAACGGAATAGCCCCTACCTCAGCTATGATTCTTCGGTTATCCATGCCGGTTTTTGCAAGTAACCGAAGTTCATATGCAGCTTGCCTTTGTGTATCAGCTGAACCAGTTGCCAGTTTTCCAACTAGAAATTCTGCTGTCATTTTGACAGCATCTGATGCTGCTTTGTTTGCAGAAATATGATCAATAGCATTCTCTTTCGAGTTCTTCTTGCTGTTGTTTCCCTCTGAAAGTGAAGTTGTAGGCTCATTCACTGGGACATTGTTTTCATAGCACCATTGCTGAACAAGGCTCTTCAATGCATAGTTGGGTATTAGAGCAGTGTGAATTAGCCTTTGCCCACTTTTGGGGCAAGTGTGATGCCCAGAGTTTATCCATTGTGCAATTGAAATTCTATCATAAGTGTGCCCGGATGATACAATCACCGGGTCCCTCATTAAGTCAAGTGAAATTGGGCAACGAAATTCATCAGGAATATTAGGTGCAATAGACATGGACTGAGAAGATGAAGAACTATCATGGATTTTATCATATAAAAATGAAGATAGTGGCTTACAGTCTTCTTCAACTCTTTCAATTTCTCCATCTCTGAATATCATGGATTTGGAATAGGAAACCAATGATATAAGATTGTTTATATTGGAGACAACAATTAGTCCTCCTGTGCCTGCTTGATTTTGAGCTTCAGCCTCTAACTTGGATATTTCTCTATCATAATCTGATGGGGTTCTCAAACCAATGCTACTTAATATATCTTCCACTTTCCCAAAATCAATAAACCCCTTGTTCTTCCTGTTTTGTAAACTGTTGTTGGCCATTACTTGGAGAAGCTGTTCTCTTTTTTGAAGCTCTCGAGGATCAATGAGTAACTCAGCCCTCTTTGCTTGTTTGTTCAGAAGCTCCACTTGCTCCCTTATATCTGCTGTTATATTAAGTAAACTCAGAGGTAGGATATCAAGGGCCCTTCCCATCTCCTTTACAAGCACATAGAATTTGTTGGATATGAACTCTAACTGTATGAGACCCCAAAGAGAGCTTCCATCCTTGCACCCTTGGATCAAGACCTTCACTGTTCTAATCACAGAGAAGAGCTCTGTGAAACACAGGATTGAAGAAGGAGGAAGTGGAGTACCTCTTTCTTGAATCTCTTCAAACAAAGAAGAAAGAAGCATGATCCTTCTTTTCATGGATGAAACATTCCTTATGTGTACAAAAGGAAACTTATCCACTGAGCCAACTTCATTGGATATGTGAATCAAAGAATCTAGCAAAGAACCAGTTGGTAACAAGCCTGGGGAGATCATCCTCGCGGATAGAACATCATCCATTGTGGTTCTTACCTTATGAAGATGTTTCTGATCATTCTTATGGTTGACAAAAAAAAGTATTCTGTAAGGAATTGGATTACTTTGAGGGCTTCTGTATGTCATTTTTTATATTAAAATAACATAAACTAATTGTCAAAGAAACGAGTTATTTAATTAATTAAATGCATGGGACCTTGACTCTTTCTAGTTGTGCAGTTGGTGCTAAAGACAAGAAGAAAAGTATTGGAGGAGATACTAGGATTTATGGGTTGCTGCCATTTGGAGGATTTTCCTGGCTTGCAAGATTAGTTGTATTATTTTATTCAAACATGAATATATTTAATTAATGAGCCTTGTCAAGCATAATTGTCAGTTGCTTCTTTATTTGCAGATAGTTATGTCCACATATGGACATCTTTAAGGCTTGGCTAATGAGATCTACAAATGAATATTTTTTTCACTGCAACTTGATATTTGATATATGTACAGTCCAACAGCACCCCCAACTAGATGCATACCACTTCATTTTCTTCATTTGTCGTTTCTGTAAAATTGAGCATTATGTATAGTTTATGACTCCTGAAATCCTAAACGGCTGATTCAGTGATTCTGTTATTCTAAATCATCCCCTTCCCGCTACCATGTCTGATATCATATTTCTAATTCTTTGTCGTTTCTGCGGGGTCCATTGCAGCCTCTATAATATGTTTCAACTTTCATGCTCCACTTCACCAAGTGTTTCTCATTTTTGCACCATATTAAGCCATAAAATGGTGATTAACAATATTGGGTTTGGACATTACCATAACAAATTAGATGGTGGTGGTTTTTTTTTTTTTCATTTTCAGCGAGTATATTTTCATTAATAATTATAAAGATACTTTCTTATTTTCATTATTTTCTTTACAAAATATTTAAAAAAAATAAAATGAAAATAACATAATATTTTTGTAATTATTAATGAAGACATTTCAGTTAAAAATAAAAACAAAAAATAAACTAAACACCCCAGTATTAGTAGTCCTTCCCTTTCCCAAGGACTTAACTTTCAACGCTAATAAGCTTTACAATTCCTTGTTAAGCTAGTAACAACCATATAAGACTTATAGGTTCAATCTATAGTCAGACCAGCACATAGTGGCTCTACTAAAGCATTATAACGAATTCTTGAATTTTTAAAGATTAAAAGGACTCCTTAATTTCTAGCAAAATTTGAATGTTTCTGGCTGTTTCCTCTGCTAAGCAGGTCAAACATTTTGCGTCCTTCGGTTCTTACATTCAAGTCTTATAATCATGAGTTGTCACAAACAAGTGAAGGTAATGTGCTTGGCTATATAAATATAAATATGTGTGTGCGTGTGACAAAAAGAGGCAAACATTATTCTAGGCACCAAAGAGGCAAATACCACTTCACCTCACTATTTTTTAAGTATGCTTCTCTCCTTGACCAGGGATAACAATTCCAAGGCTTTATGTCACCCTTTATATTGGAAAACTAATAGAACCTTCCCTGAAAAACATCCTTGGCTCCTTGCAACTTGCAAAAATATAACTTCACATAAGTTTGAGGTTTCTGGTAAATTATCCGAATTACTTGCTATGTAATTCTGTCAATGAGGCAAGAAAGTAAACTCTTTCAACTTTGTCCACTGACCCAAATTCTCTGACCTTCTACTCTTTGACCTCTCAAATTATCAGCTTGGGACTCCAATCAAATGCCAGTTTGTTAAATTCAGACTCAACTCGGTGTATACATATGAAATTCACTAAGCTAAAAATAGAAAAAACAAAAGCATCTAAGTTAGCCACTTGTAATATATGATGTATTTTCAGAACTTACATAGATTCTGTTTCAACTCTCAATAATTTTAAAAATAACCCTGAAATATTGCATCGTTGTACACTATTCTCATGGCTTTTTGACCATTCTGCACTTAGTGCAAAACTATTTATGTAACTGCTATACTTTTGAAATTATATACTAAAATGTTATTTTTTTATTCAACGTGATATTTTTTATATTTTTTCTGTTTACGTAGAAAGCGTTATTTCTGTTGACACTTTCACGTAAATAACTCCAAAGCGCTTAGCGTTATTTAGTAGATAACTCTAAAAGTTTTGGCGTTATTTATGTAGAAGCGTCAATGCGGATGACGTTATTCAGTAAATAACTCTAAACGCTTTGGTGTTATTTACGTGGAAGTGTCAAAGTGGATGACGTTATCTACGTAGACAGAAAAAAACATAAAATGTCACATTGAAAGGTTTTTAATACTTAAATAGTTAAAAATTATTATTTATTAAGATAAAATTAACGTTATACAATGATAAAAAAGTTTATTATTTGATAACTAATTTTTTGACATGGAATATTTGGTGACTGATTTAATATAATATATTTTAAGAATTAAATTATTAATGTTTTAAAAAATGGATAAAAATTGTATAAAAAAAATGGACCAAATTAAGTCTAAGACAAAACTTTGGTTCAACGTTATCTACGTGGAGGCGTTAATGCGGATGACATTATCAAGTAGATAACTCTAAACGCTTTGGCGTTATTTACGTGGACAAAAAAAATTAAAAATGTCACATTGGACAATAGAGTGACACTTTGTATTGATTGTAATGACATATTTTATATCTGTTTCTTAGTTGGACATTACAGAACGACAATTTAGTTAGACTACTAACACTACATCGAGATTTAGCATTGCGACCATTCGAGAATCTGGTGAGCATATCTTACAGAGAGATAGATTCATATAATAAACTTAAGAATAAAACTTAAGTCCATTTCTTTATGTCCAGTACATCTATTCCACCAATCAAGATATGGCAAGTGTGTATTTTTTTTTTTAGAAAAAAGAGTAGGAGAAAGAACATTAATGAATACGTGTCATAGCTTGATTGGTAGAATAGATATAATAAACATAAAAAAATAGACATAAGTTTTGTACTAAACTTAATTTGACTCCAAAATTATAGTTCTACAATGTTCGACTAAGAAACAAATATAATAAAATATGTCATTACAATTAATACAAAATATCAATCTATTGTCAAATGTGATATTTTTTATTTTTTTTGTCCACGTAGATAACGTCATTCACTTTGATACTTTCACGTAAATAACATCAAATCGTTTGGAGTTATCTACTAGATAACGTCATTCGTGTTAACACTTCTACATAGATAATGTCATCCGTGTTGGCACTTCCATGTGATAACGTCAAGTGCTTTGAATTTATCTACGTGAAAGCACCAAAATGAATGATATTATTTATGTTGATAAAAAAATATAAAAAATATCACATTTAACAAAAAAAATAATATTTTAATATATAATTTAAAAAATATGACAATTTAATAAGTAATTTTACCTTGCAAAATGGTCAAAAAGTCCTATTCTCATTGGCTTCGTTTGTCAACTTTAGACGTAGCATTCTTTATTAATACTTTTCGGCAAAAACATGAAACGAATAGAATAACACTTTCGCTCCTCAGTCTCAAAACCCCAAAGCTCACTAAGAAAATTAAAGACTCTAATAGCTCCGAACCTAAAAGACAAGGAAACAATTTCTTTAAAGCGAGATGCTCTCCAAAATCGATAAGTAAATATGACACCATTATTTAATCTAAAGAATATGATAACTTTAGTATATTAAAATTTAACATTAAATATACTCTTACTTATTTAATTTAAGGACAAGTTCAAAATTTAGAATATCCTTATAAAATCATTTTTTTTAAAAGGTCCTTCCTCGTAAAAGTCATCGTCTAACTGAAAAGAGAATCCAGATTCTCTCCAGTAGTTGGAGGTGTTGCAGGAGCAATCTGAATCATTTATTTTTTATCTAATAGTCAGTATTTATTTTTTATATTTTAATATTAAAAATATCTTTTAATATTAAATTAATACTTTTTAATATTGATCATTAGATAAAAAATAAATAATCCAAATCACTAATAAAAGTGCTACAGCGAGAGAGAAACCGGATCCTTGAAAAGAGGAGATAAAATATCAACTTCCGTTTTTTTGGGTAACACGAAAAAATAGCAACTTTGATGCAAGCTATAAGTTGCGTCAACCTCATCGTTCTGTTGGTTTAGCCCATATTTCCCTTGGATCAAGCCTACTTTTGGAATTGCAATAGCCAATAACCGTCTTGCTTACAATGGACTTGGGCTTAAACTTCAAAGGCTCAATGCGTCAATCCAAAGACAGCCAGAGTAAAAGCATATGCCAGCCAACTTTTAGAAATTAGAAGTATTTGACTCTAGTTCTATTCTCAGTCCTCGACCCAACAAAAAAAAAGTTTTATTGTCAGTTATTTCCAAAATTTTCATTTATCTTATCAAATTTTCATATTTTTCTTGTAACAAAAAAGGCAAAAAAAAAAAATTGGGTGACAAAAATATTAATATTTATACAAAAACTTTTAAAACATATCTCATAACAATTTAAATATTGCTTAAACTGAACAATTCATACTATGCATAATCTTTTCACAATTGTGAGACAGTCATTTTCCTAACAAAAGAAAAAAGACGCAATAATTTGTGCAGCTCATTGGTTTGGTAAGTAGTCAATCAACTCATAGTCTTTTTTTTTTCCCACTTTTACGAGTAGCATTACTTAAAGAATAAGCACCGTTATCTTATTTAGGAGCAAGAGAGATTATGAGACATGAAAAGGGAGAATTTGCTTTCTTAACTCTTTAGTCCACTCTATGGCAACTTGGGCTGCCATCAGTAAACAGTAATTGATCTGGTTGCCATGTTTCTCCCTCACTGATTGAACAGAAAGATGATCCTTCCCCAACCAAATTTCTTTGCTCTTTAAAACAAAGTTTGATTTCAAAAAAGCAAAATAATAATAGAGAGAGAGAGAGAGAGAGGAATGGGGTGCCTCACCCACTCACCAGCTTATGGCCAAGTCAAGCTAGGTCCAGTATAGTACATAGTATCTGAAAGTCTGAATTATGAGCCCACCTCACCCCATGTTTGTTATGCCTCCATTTATCCACATTTAACCCCCAAAAAAATAAAAACATAATAATAATAAAGAGAGAGAGGAAAGTGGGACTCATCTTCATCTCCAATCATTCCTGGGCCGGCCCAATTTGCGGAAGCTATTGTCCGTAGTTCCGCGATCCACTCGTGCGAGTGTGATCCACCGACCGTCGATCTTAATCGAACGGCACGTATGGAATGTCTCTTTCCCCACACCCCATTCATCCATTGTTTGTTTTAAGCGAAAACGACGCGCATTAAACAAGTGGGGTTTTGGGGGTGTTGGAAGTTGGAGTTTGGATGGAGGATGCATGCATTATCATCTTCCGTCGCTTTCCACTCTCTACTCTACGACTAGGCGGCAAGGCCTCTGAGGTGACATTTATCCTCCCCATTTTATTATGCCCCACCCCCACTCCCACCACTCCCACTCGCACTCCCACTTCCACACCAAATCAAAAATGAAAATGATTTTTATTCAACCTTTATATTTTTATTGTATGTGTAACTTTTATATATATGAAAAATGTTAAATTATATTATATATAATTGTAATATTTTTATTTATAAGATATAAAATAAATTTGATTGAATTAAAAAAAATTAAATATGTAAAAATAAAACTAATAACAAGATTGAATAAAAAAAAGTTATGTACAAATTTTTTTTTACAAAAGTTACCTTCATTTACCTTTTTTTTTTGCTTTTTTCTTCTAGAAAAGGGCGGGTTACACTTACATTACACGTCTCATAAAACTGAAAATCTAAGGCATTCTTCTTTTTCTGTTTTCACTCAATTTTTTTGTTCATGTTTTTTATGGGTTTATTCTAATTTCTATAGTAGTTGTATTAATACAAATATTAAAAATTCAAATGTAAACGTAAATGATGAAGTTATATTGAAAAAAATAGATTAAGTGATAGCAATAGTAAGTAGGGGTGATCAACCTGAACCAGCGACCTGCAAACTCGACCGACTCGATTTCACTCGACTCGATTATAAATATTCAGATTGGTTCGGGTGTTTGGATCAATTTGGGTCGATCTGATTAAATTCAGCCTCTCATTGGTTCAGATTACGAGTTTTAAGTGACCAATCTGATGATCCGATGACTCGAAAATGATGTCGTTTTACTTATATTTAACTATTATTTTATTTAATTTTCATAATCTGATCCGGTGACTCGACCAACCCAAGTAATCCGATTACTTAACCCGAACCAACCCGATTACAATCAGGTTGGTTCGGTTCGGGTCACTCAAAAAAAATTCTCAAACTCAACTCGAACCGCCCTGACCTTACCTAATTAGTTTGAATTTTTTCTCTTCAAATTTGACCCGACCGGACCCGTGATTACCCCTTCTTAGTAAGAATACTTATAAACTTAGTGCTTGTAAATTTTGAGCCAATATATTGTATCAAAATCACTGTAATTTCTTGTTTAATTCATTGATGTAAATCTCTGCTCTCTAATTACCTAATCATAAAGGAAAATACTTTTTTAAAATTTAAAGTGAGTTTATTTTTAAATATTATTTTAAAATAAGTTAATAAAAATATATATATCATTAGTTTATTTAATATGTTATAATCTCGATATATTTTATCAAATTAACAATGAATACACATTTTTTTTACTTTAAAAATAAATTCCCTTTAAAAAAATCCTGTCCAATCATAAATTCTCAATTACAAGCATTAGATCATATTTCATAGGGATATAGGAAATGTTTACATTTGCATCCCTACAGTAATATATTTTATGAGATCCCCACAGTAATATAGAATAATAGAAAGTCGTTATATGACAATTGCTGCTAGGTTGAGCCTTTGAATATGTTAATTCTTAAAATAGTTTAAAGCCTTCTTTATCAATTGATCAATATTTTAATTATTAATGTTTCAGTTCTTCACATTGTAAGCATCAACTACGTTAATTTATTAGGATCAAATTATAAAAAATATATTTATGAATCTCTTAATTTTAATAGAGTGAATGACTTATCTTTATTCAGACCAACTAATGAATTGTTTAAAAAAAATCTTTTACAAAAAATTCTTCTTAAAGTAAGGGGTACTTTTATGTGTACATGGTGAGTCAATTAATTCTTACATAAATTAATAAGAATATGCAATTAGTTTGATAAATATTAAAAGAGAAGACAGCCCCCCCCCCCCAAAAAAAAAAACACCCACACTCTGTATTTCTTCTTTTCGAAATAAAAAGAGAAACTCATTTTAGGTTACTATGCATGTCTAGTATATGTTTAATTTGATGTGGTTAAATTTGACATGCACTCATTTTGTTTCCATTTGCTTCCCCTTAAATTTCCAGTTTCAGTGGTTAGAAAGCAACTAGAATTGGAAAAAATAACAACTGAAAAAACGAAATATCTAATGATAGAAAGCACAAAACAAGATCTCGATAGCTTTATTTTTGGCTCCACTACGCTGTACTGCAGATTCCGAACTACATCTAAAGTACTCAATTCAATTTTATTGGTTTCCTTCTTGTGACCAAACCTCTCTCTGCCAAGGGATGATTTTAAATTTATTGAGAACATTTATTATCTTCAATCAATCAAAAATATCCCCATCTTTATTCATGAACTATCATGTCTGACTTGAAAACTACCAACACAGACCACCCATTGTCCACGTGAATCAATTATTTGGACCTACTTTTGCCCTCCCAATTTGAATGAATGATATAAATGAGAAATATATGACTAGCCAGAGAAACCAAAATAATAACTAAATAAACTTGTTAAAAGCAAATAAAAAATTGCTGACGGTGCTAACTAGCTTGTAAAGTCTTTAGCAGGTGATTGCAAAGACTTGAGACCAAATCACCCTCTTCAAATGTAGTGTGTGTGCATTAGTGTGTGTGTTTATAAATGAGTGAATCAATTACCGATTGAAATATGTAGTGTTTTCCCGATCCGTTATTTCTAGGGGGAAAAAAACACTGTAAAAAGACAGCACTGGCCCATGCAAGTCTCGGACCTGCGACCTTCAGGTGAGCTAATAGGGCAGGAAATGTGGTTGCCCTTAAATAGCGATACAGCAAAATACCTATAGAGAGAACCATACATTTTATCAGTGCAAGGATAGAGGATAGAGCGATACAGGAAAGTGGATGTGATGAAGGGTTATGAACCCCGTTCAAGCTCTTCTTGTGCAGCATGCAAGTTCTTGAAAAGAAGATGCATACCCAATTGTATATTTGCACCTTACTTTCGCTCCGACGAGTGCAAGAAATTTGCCAAGGTTCACAAGGTGTTTGGAGCCAGCAATGTGAGCAAGATCCTCATTGAAGTGCCAGAGGAGCAGAGGGAGGACACGGTGAATTCACTGGCGTATGAGGCAGAGGCAAGGCTTAGGGACCCAGTTTATGGATGCATTGGTGCCATAGCTCTGTTGCAAAGGAAGATGGTGGAGCTTCAACATGACCTTGCCATTGCTAAGGATCGTCTTGCTCGTTATGCTGCTGCAGCTACTACCACCCCTTGCACTGATATCTTCAATAACCATGTTAGCTTGCCACCCTTCCCTGACTTCTCCCCTTGCAGTGATTTCACTGATAGCTTCTGCCACAGCTCTTCATCTCAATCATTGATCCGACATGAAACAACGGTGGATGATTTCATTCAAATTCCATATATATTTTAATCTTATGATCCCCCCCCCCCCCTTTGTCTCCCTTTGGTTGTAATTGTTATGATCAATCAAAAGTTGGGACTCGGGACTTCTTGTATATGCTAATAAATAAAAACTCCATGAATGAATTGGTCTGAGTTGAAAACTTTAAATTTCATAATTCCAATTTCCTATACTATTGTAGGAGCTAGGAACTGCTGGAAAATGATGATTTTCTTTAGCCTTTTTAGTTTCACTTGTGTAATATTAATAGGATTTTCATTGTGGGTGCTTCTCTTGCCTAACTAGGCAAAGTGACCATGAAATTCTGCTCCTAAACGCATGTTCTGATCAGTCTCCTTTTATCACTTTTTTTGGTTAGTAAAGACACGATCATCAGGCAAAAAAAAAATGAAAAAGAAAAAAAAGTCTATTGTGAATTAAGATCACCTTCTAGTCTTGACCCATTGGTAATGTAGACCAGAGCAACCTGAGCATTCATTGCCATTACCTGCATGTGTGAGACACCATTCAGTACAAAGAAAGCAACACTACTAGTTGATTCTTGCTTATCTTTGAACAATTTCTGCCCAAGGCAGTGGGTCTAACCGTACTGTTTTATTGCAATATGGAGCACCCATTATGATTTTCACTTAAGTAACGAACCCCACCAATGGTCCTTAAGCTTTATCGGGTCAAGGGAATCCAAAGACTAACGCCAAGACCAAATAGTTTGAAGTTTGAACAGTTTCTTTGCACTTTGCAGTGCATAGCACATATCAATTCCAACAAGCCATGGCCCCAAAAAATAAACGCCTGCCATTCAAGCTACATGAATCATCTCTCACACCCCCCCATGTTGAGTCACTTACTTCCAAACATACCGCAAACCATACTTGAACTTACCTTATTAATTGATTTCATCGTAAAGGCTGTTGTTGATTTAACAATTTCAGAAATTGCAAATTTATCTGATAAGGCTTGAATAAACATGCTACCTATATGAAGTCTCATTGCAGAAATTCTTGTACACATCTAATGCACACAAGTTCTGTATATTAAAGCATCTAACATTAAATGATTACATAAATTTTTGTGCTACATAAATATTTTATATTTTAAAATAAAATAATTCTTAAGTAAACAAGATCTATCATAAAAACTCAAATCATTATTTGATATGTGTAATGTAATAAAAGCTATCATAAAATTATACTAATTTTTAATAATATTTTTACACATATCAAATAATAATTTAAATACTTAAAAAATAACATCATAAACCATGCCACTTAAGAATTTCTCTTTAAAATAATGATGTATCACTTGTTAATTTAGTATAATGCACACAGCTATGTACACAAGAATCTTTAGTCTCTTTGTATGACTGAAAAGAGCATAGACATACGTCCGTTTTGTGCTTCATACGACATGTTAAATTGTCAAAAAAAAAAAGAATTCCCCGAGAGAAAATTTTGCAGACCATTTTTCATCATCCAGCTTAAGGTAGCTAAAATTATTTTGGCTTCTGACGTGATGACCCTTAACAGACTTGAGTGAATACAAACGTTTGGAGAACAAGTCTAAACATCAGCGTTAGTTTTCTAATCAAGTTTCATCTATCATCATCGCATAACACAGGTGAATATACAAGCACTGAAAGGATACAACAGGCAGCGAAACATTACATCTCAGTACCATTAAATTACAACAAAATATGTTAATCCAGTAATCCTCCACTGATCATAACCAGAAAAGATTAAAAAAAAATGGGAAACAGAAGCAAGAAAAAGAAGAAAGATAAAACAATGGTTACATTGTACAGGCACATCAGCTTTAAAATCTTTGAATTGAAACAACGAACGAACTCAGGGAAGACAACCTTTGTAGCGTCAGATACAAGTTTGGCTTTCATAGAGAGTAACGATGTCCACACTACACTGTACTTCTTCCACACAGTTCATCAAATTTTGGATTACATCTTCCCTGTTTCAAGATAAGCACAATTCTTATAAAAAAAGATTGAAAGTACAGCAATTTTACCAATGTGTAACAAGAGATAATGTTGGACCTGCACTGCTTATGCAGTAGGTACACACACACACACATACACAGCACAGGCACCATCTTCCATTTTTTATAAATTGTGTGTGTCTTCCTTCACAGCTGCCTGATGTCCTGGAGTACTTGGGGGCAGGGGAGGGGGAGGGGGAGGGTTGTCTCACAAGGAAAACAGGAAGAATCACTTAAGAGATAGCAGGTTGTTTAAGTTCTTCATTCAAATTAATTCTAGCTAAGACTACCTTATAGCTTGTATGCTATATAAAGCGTCAGAAATGTTGATTGAATAGGCTAGCCAATGTGGAGGTAATAGAACTTACTGCAATAATGGGAATTTAATTCAGAATTTGAAATTCATAAAGCTTGCTCAACTTTGGTAAAGTCAGATTGGGACACACTCATGGTTAAGTTCAAACAACAGATGGCATGCTTGGAAGCCTTTTTTTTAGCCAAACTCATGGTTGTTATTAGTATATAAATGTTTCAGGAACAAGATACATGAGTAAACACCAATCCGATGCACCATTTACTTCAGCTTAGAGTTGGAAGATAAACAGAAAGTATCACTCAACCCTTCAAATAAAAGGACCTCAAACCCAAAATAATAATAATAATGACAAAAAAGAAGAGAAAAAAGGCAGAGAATCATGTAGATCCTGATATCAAGAATATCACCATTACATACTGGCTCCCCCAGTCATTCGACATATTACCCAGCCAGATTGCTTAAGAAATTAGATAGCAGTGGTGGCATTCCCAAAGGTATATATAGCATTTGAACATTACTTTGCCACTAAAAGATAAAAATAAAGTACAGGTCCACAGGATATATCAAGCTCTTCCATACACTATCTATCTTTGGTATCATCTCATTTAAATCCAAAAGAGCGCACACAAAAAATAGATCATTTTAGCATGATCATCAATTTCCCCCCTTATCTTGTTTGCATAGTAACTGAAAGAAAGGCAGTAAACAAAAATTGCTGATACCGGTAGAAAAGTTTTATAGGCCCACTTAATGTATTTAGAAAGAATGCTCTGTTACTCACCTCCCCCTACCAACGCTACTTGTTCTAACATATTTGAGAGGGCAATATCACACAAAACATTCAAGGGTACAATAGATATCCAACATGTACGAGTCCCTAACAAGCTAATACCAAGATTAGCTTGGCATGCCTCTCTCTCTCTCTTGTTGGGATTGATTCAAATTCCTAATTTGAAGATTGTAATTGTTGTTTCATATTTTATTGATAGATTCATATCTTGTAATTAATATTGATATATCTAAAAAAAAATGTAATAAATATGAGAGATATGCAAGATATGAGAGAGATTTTTTTGTAATAGGGAATTAGGAAAGTCATAAAGAGTGTAAAAAGTGTAGTTGTTTGTTAAGCAAGTTCTTATGGGGAATTGGTAGAGGCATAAAAATGAGGGAGATGAAATTGTGAGTAATGCTGTGGTGGAGGGTTTGCAACTTTGTCCTCAAAATTGGCATTGGTGGAGGGTTTGTAACTGACTGATCCTCAGAAGCTACATTGGAGGATGGTTTGCAATTTTGTCCATGCAAAAGTTGCCGTGGTAGAAGAATAAAGATGGTTTGCAGTTTTATCCATGCAAAAGTTGTATTTTGATGTTGTTCATAGTGGATTCGATCTCTTTTCATCTGTGGATATAGGCATATTGGGTAGAACTATATTAATTTGTGTTTGATATGTTTATGATGCTTTCCCTAATTATTAGTATTTATGCAAATGCGTGATGAAGGGGATGAGGTATTCCCCCAACATCTCTCTGCAGCACGCATTGACAGGACAGATATGTGAAAGTGAGAAAGATAATTACTATTTCCAGCCAATTAAAAATGCAATTGATTTGCCCATAAAAATAGCAATCCTCTTTTCAAAATTGTTAAGGAAGCTCCCATTAGAAGGAATAGAGTATTGAAGAAGCTCACAAAAGCTACAAAATGCACGAGCGTTTAAATATAACTTCATAGAACATAAATCCTAAAACCAGAGCATCTAAGTAAAACCAAGTCTACCTTTCTCATATTTGAAATTTACAATGCAATGCCACTTAATTATTTTCATTGAAGAAAAAAAAAAGGCATCTTTTACTACATCCATAAGTGTATAGTATGATCCAGAGAGCTCATATATTCAAAATGTTAAGTATTGGTGAAATAAGATTACAATAATGAATTGGACAAAACTATTAATGCTTCCCATGACTAGCCCTAGCTTTAATTCTACCTAATTAAACTACAAAAATACATGCTTTGAGTGCTTCCTAAGTGATTCAGTTCCAATTATGTCAGATGCCTATATCTTTTTCCCCACAAATGGAAACAAGCAAGCCAGATCTTTGAACAAAGGATCCAATCTATCTACATACTTGATAGAGAGTAATAATGAATGAAAATTAACCTGAGGTGGTGCCATATTTGGGGCGCTTCATTCCTTTTTGGACCTCCAATTGAGTATCCATGAACATATTCATCCTCTGAAACTCAAGTTCCTTAGTGAACTCCATCCTCTGCTTCTCTAACTCCATCATCTGCTCCTGCTTCGAGCTCTCGATTCTCTCATAAATCTCCCCAAACTTGAGAATCGCCCTAGCCAATTCCCTGAAAGCAGCCCCCTCCGAAAAATTCACCGTCTCAAACCTCTGCTTCCTCTTCACTGCAAACTCCATTTCGTGTGAACTCTCCATAGACCCTTCCGAATCGATCGCCGGAGCGGACCAACAAATCGGACTCGTGTCGTTGGGCTTCTTCTTGGAGGATTTGACGGTTAAAGTAACGGTGGTGGCGGGCTTCTTCTTGGTAACGGCGTCAGTGGCGCCGATGAGAGAGTGAAGGCGGTGGTAGAAGGTCCAGTTGGAGGGAGCGGGCTTGGACTTCTCCACCTTGTACTTCTTCTTGAGGGTGTCGATCCTGTTCTTACACTGAACGTCCGTCTTGTGGGGCTTCACGCCGTTTTGACGGGCGTTAATGGAGATGGCGATTTCCTTCCAGTCCGTCTGGCGGAGGTTACCGCGGTTGAGCTGGACGTAACGGTCGCCCCAGGCCTCGATTAAGGTCTGGGTGGCGCCGTCACTCCAACAGTCGTCTCGGTTGTTGGGGCGGTTCATGGAGGAGTTACGGTTCGGGTTGGGATGAGGAGAGAGGATTTCGATTGGATAGGGGAAAAGAATAGCGGAGGGGTTGGGGGGGTTTGGGTGGGGAGCGAAGCATCGGATTCGGACCCGGGCAGGTGCAGGTGCAGGTGCAGGGAAAAGGGAAGCACAATCAGCAATTGGGCTTGGCCGTGCATTGTGACCGGCGGTGACGTCAGCTACCGTAAGGTAGGTTATGGTTTTGGTTGGACGGCAACGACCTTTGCACACGTTTTACCGATGCTACCTCTTTCAACTTCAACAATCTCTATTTTACTGGTTTTGTGTAATTGTGTTCGCTCCACGGCTCCAGTAAAAACTTCATTACACGCCGATACTATCATTACTACCCAGTAAAATCCGGTTAGAGATCTGTGGCCGAAGTGGTAACTTCCTACTTATTGTACTTACATTCTAAAGAATAATAATAATAATAAAATTGTTAACTAGTGTCAAAAAATATTAAAATAAAAAATTTAAATTAAAATAAGATATTATTAAAAATTTAAAATTATTTTTTATTTAATTTTTTTATTTTAATATGCTTAATAAGTATTTTTAACAAAATATTAAAAAAGAAGCTAAAAACTCGTTCGGATGTATTTATTTGACTAAAAACAGATTTTTTTAATAAAAAATATTTTTTATTTTTTATTATACTTGAATTATTTTTTAAATTTTTTAACAAGTGTTTTACAAGATTAAAAATGACATTTATTATTTATTATTAATTGTTTTAAAAAAATTAAGTATTTTTAAATTTTTAAGACAATAAATTCTTGTACTATCATATAATAGTTTTTATTTTTTTATTTCTTAACATATTTCTTTAAGGCACATGTTAACAAAATTATTTTTTTAAAATAAATAAAAGAATGAAAAAAGTTTCTTTTTCAAATTAAATTTTGATGTTTTTAAAAAAAGAATTATAACAACAATAACAATCAAACCTTTTTTCACTAGGTAGGGTTAGTTACATGGATCAAACGATGTCATTTTGTCATATCATAAATCAAGTCTTTAAAAATGTTATTCAAATCTAAATCTTTTTTAATTGTTCTCATAATTTTTCTTGATCTTCCTCTACTTCTAGCTATTGGGCTATTCTCCACCTAATTTACTTTTCTTACAGGGGCTTCTAAGGGTCTTCTCCTTACATGTCCAAACCACATAAAGCGAGATTCTCCTATCTTTTTCACAATAGGTGTTATTTCTACTTTCTCTGTAATGCATTTATTCCTAATCTTATCTTATCTTATATGATTACGCATCCAGTGCAACATCATCATTTCCGCGACATTGATCTTATGCTCTTATTAGCTGTTTACCGCCCAACATTCAATACCATACAACAACACGGGCCTTATAGCTGTGCGATAAAATTTATCCTTAAACTTGAGAGACACTTTTCTTTCACAAATAACTCCTGAAGCCCTCTTTTATTTCATCCATCCAGCTTGAATCCTATGGTTTACATCTCCCTCTATCTCTCCGTCATTTTGTATGATAGATCTAAGATACCTGAACTGTATGACTTGTGGTATGGTATGATCTCTAATTTTCACCGCTAAGCTAGCATCAACATGCCTCTTACTGAACTTACATTTCATATACTCCGTTTTACTCCTGCTTATATGAAAGTCATGTTCTTCCAAAACTCGTCTCCATAGCTCTAACTTCCCATTTATTTCCTCCTTCGACTCTCCAACTAAGATTATATCATCTACAAAAAGCATGCATTGTGCCACTGGCTCTTGGATATACACAATAAGCACATCCAAGACCAAGGTAAAAAGATATGGACTCAAAGTTGACCCTTTGTGTAGTCCTATAGTTATAGGAAAATCTTCTGTGACTCCACCTTGTGTTCTCACACTAGTTTTAGTCTCATCATACATATCTTGGATTACTCGAATATAGGCGATACGAACTCATTTCTTCTCCAAAGTCTTTCACAATATTTCTCTCGGTATCCTATCGTAGGCTCTTCCATATCAATGAAAACCATGTGTAGGTCTTTTTACTTCTTCTGATACATCTCTATTAATCTTCGTATAAGATATAATGCTTCCATAGTTGACCTCTCAAGCATAAAACCCAATTGATTATCTGAAATATGAATCTCTTGTCTTAATTTTCGTTCAATTATTCTTTCCTATAATTTCATAGTATGATTCATGAGTTTAATCCCTCTGTAATTTGTACAGTTTTGTATATCTCCATTGTTCTTATAAATAGGGATTAAAGTATTTCTCCTCCATTTATTTGTCATTTTCTTAAACCTCATTATCTCGTTAAACAGCTTTGTGAGCCAGTTTATACATTTCTCTCCTAGGCACTTCTATACCTCAATAGATATATTATCTAGTCTGACTGCTTTTCCATTATCCATCATCTTCAATGTTTCTTTTATCTTAAACTCTTGAATTCTACGATAAAAAAAGAATTATAATATAAAAAAATTATTTAAACATAAAAAAATTATCTTTTCAATATTACTTCTAAATATAATTTTATTTTTTTAAAATATTTTTAAAAAAATTATATAAAAAAATCCTATTTTATAAATTAATTCAAACCAGGTCTAAAATGTTTGTAGCAGAAAAAAAAATTTATATATATAGCTATTTTGATTGGTTAGCAGGCGGGCCAAAGGCCCAGATACATAATTACATATGCCTTTTAAAATCTAAAATAACCGAAAACAATTGTTATTACCATTGAACATTTTTCAAACCCATCCATAGTTAAGAACTAAACAACTGTTAAAAAAATCTTTAAAAAAAATAGAAAAATCTCATATTTTGTCTACAAAATTTCAACTGACTACGGTTTACGGTAGAAAGATATATGGATATGAATTGACCTTATTTGAAGTTGTATATGAAAATCCCAACAAAAAATTTCATTACAACTTATGAAGCGCACACACATACATATATAGATATGAATTGACCTCATTTGAAGTTGCATCCCAACTAAAAATTTCATTACAACTTATGAAGCACACACACATATGCATATGAATTGACCTCATTTCAATGTGTGTATGTGCATATGAAAATCCCAACTAAAAATTTCATTACAACTTATGAAGCACACACACATATATGGATATGAATTGACCTCATTTGAAGTTGCATATGAAAATCCAAACTAAAAATTTCATTACAACTTATGAAGCACACACACATATGCATATGAATTGACCTCATTTCAATGTGTGTGTGTAATATATGGATATGAATTGACCTCATTTGAAGCTGCATATGAAAATTCCAACTAAGAATTTCATTACAACTTATGGTGCGCACACACATATATGCATATGAATTGACCTCATTTCAATGTGTGTGTATATAAAATAATTGCAAAATTACAAATTAAAGAACTTGATTCATTACACACACGCGCTTCGTTACATACGCACATATATGCATACGAATTGACCTCATTTCAATGTGTATGTAAAATAAAATAATTGAAGAAGTAAATTAAAGTACTTGATTTATGTATAAAAAATAATTGCAAAATTGTAAAATTTAAGAAAAAAATTATAATTTATTAATATCATTTTTATAAATTTAAAGATTTATAATATTTTAATATGTCATATTTGTCAATATTTGTTACTTAGTAAGTCCCTCTCAAAAAATATAAAACATAATTTCTATTGACATTTTTTAAAAAAATATTCTAAATCAACTTCTCCTAATAGACTTAACTATGTACAACTACATATGCATAAAAAAAATTAACTAGAGGAAATAGTGATATGAAGTAAGTTTCAATGACGACGAAATGAATGACTTAGTACGAGCAGATAAAAATAGTGGTGTATAAAAAAGATAAAACTTAAAAACTTAATAATGATGTGTAAAAAAATAAAACTTAAAATACTGATATGTGAAAATAGTGATTTAAAACGTCAATCATGTGATTAGACTCAAATGAGTTACGAATTTATTAATTGAATATTAATCATGAATTTTTTTTAAAATATTAATGAATCATGTCTAAATTATGTCATATAGGGGTGATCACGGGTCGGGTTGAGTCAGGTTTAGAAGAGAAAAAAATTCAAACCAATCATGTAAGTTCGAGTTGGGTCAGGTCGGGTTTAGGAAAAAAAATTGAGTAACCCGAACTGAACCAACCCGATTAGAATTGGGTTGACTCGGGTTAGTCGGGTCACCGGATCGAGTTGCAAGAAAAAAATAAAAAAAATTTAAATATAAGCAAAATGACATTATTTTATTAGGTCATCGGATCAGATCATTGGGTTGTTTCACTAAACCCGTTATCCGAATCGATATTTGAACGAATTTATCGAGTTTGACCCAAACCAACCTGGATATATGTAACCGGATCGAATCAAGTCAGTCGAGTCGACGGATCAAGTTGTACACCTCTAGTATAAGACATATGTGTCATATATACATCTTTGTATATCCGACACAAATACATGTGTAACACACAACCCACCTAAAAAATAGCGTACGTGTGCTACATAAGATATATCATATAATAAACGCGAAAGTATAGAAAAATAACTTTTCAAAATAAAAGCCTGAAGAGTCATAAATATTATACCAGTTTACCCTGTTACTCAAGTTCCTCGACTACGTCTTCGAGACTAGAATTAAAATGTCAGAATAAAGACTATTAAACTTTGCTATCAATCATTTTGTGCATTTTCTGCAATTTGTAAGGCATGGCTATTCCCCTACGTTCCATTTCATCCAAAACCCTTCTTGCCTCCTTAAATCTCTTCAGCTCAACTAGTGCTTTAGCCAAACGATTGAAATTCTGGGTGTCCAAAGCCTTCTCCTTCCCACAAAAACTCCTCACATACTCTATCGCCTGCTCCCAACACCCCATCTTCACCAACGCATCCACAACGTACACGTGTGTGGATGCCAACACGCCCACTCCATCATCCATCATCCTCCTCAGCAGCACCATAGCTACCTCCACCTTCCCCGCCTTACACGCGCCCAGAACCAGCGCGTCGTGCGTACGGGCATCACACTTCACACCTTCCTCCTCCATCTTCACCAGCAACCCCGCCGCCGCGGCCAGATCTCCGGCTGCGCAATACCAAAACAGAAACAAATTGTAAGCCGTTAGATCAAGCCAAACCCCGAGCTCTTCCATCAGACCAACCACGCGCCACGCTTCCTCCACCGCTTCGTTACTGATGAGCGATTCCAGCATGAGTTGAAAGGTGCACGTGTTGAAACCGAAGCCGCGACGAGCCATCTTGTCAACCACGCGCAGGGACTCGTCGATGCGGTTGAGTTCGCAGAGGCGCACGATGAGCAAATCGAACGCGTTCTTCCGCGTGGGTCCTTGGTTGAGACGAGCTAGGGTTTCGGTAAGGTCATCCAGAATGGAGAGGGAGGCATCGGTGCCGGTGATGAAACGGAAGGTTTTCTTGGTGTTCGAATGGCCGTCGGTGACGCGCTGGTTGAGGAGGCCGTGGAGCGCGTCGAAGTTTCGGGATTGGCCTGCGTAGTTGATGAGCGCGTCGTATTGAGCGTTGGTGAGCTTTTTCGGGATCGGTTTAACTGAGAAGGAAGTAACGGTTTTGTGAAGCAGTTTTCGGAGAAGTGACATTGGATCGCTGGAGATAAGGACACGACGGCGGAGCTTTTTGTCGCCGGCCGCGCTTGGATCGCTGGAGATGGAGACACGATGGCGGCTCCAAAGAACGATGGCTGATAGCCTCTTGGTGGGGTTGAAACTTGACCGCTAAATGACAAACAATATATTAAGAAAAATGTTAATACATTAAACCTCCCTTATTTTTTTTTAAAAAAAAACGCCCCATTGTTTTGACCTTCTTTCGTCTTTGCAAGGACCATGGAGTAGCAGTTCATTTTCATTGCCATTAACCTTCTTTCGTCTTTGCAAGGACCATGGAGTAGCAGTTCATTTTCATTGCCATTAACCACGCTCGTAAATACATGTGAATAAATTAAAATAAAAGTATTTATTTTCAGATAAAAAATATAAGTATTTTATTTATTTATTTTTTTTACCAATAAATAGTTGAGATCTGGTTTTTGTCAAATTAGAGAAATGAAAATCGAACTCCAATCCTCTATCTTTAGTCGTGTTGAAAAATATCATTTGAGTTATAGCTCCTTAATAAATATTTATATATTTGGTTTACAAATATACGTTACATTGAACCTTTTTTTTTTACTTCTAAATCTTAAGATGAATCTTTTTTTATTTTCATCAATTGTTCATACAATTTCAAGACGAGAATAATAATTTAGTAAAGTCTTCTTCAAAACTTTGGGATGAAAATAAAAATGAAAAAATTACACATTTCATAGTTCTTAAACATCTAATTATTAAAGATTGAATTATTTGGTAAGATCGAATTATGTTGACCGTTGAATTTTATTAAAGTTTTCACTCAAACTTATGACATGTCCCTAAATTTTTTCTTAAATAAACCTAATTATTTAAAATTAATTATTAAAAGTTGTAGTTAAAATTATAGAATTTATTTTTATTTTAAATAATTTAACGCTTAAGGCTGTGTTTGGGAGTTTGGAGGGGAATGAAGGAAAATGGTTTAAAGGAAAAGGAAACGAAAGAAAATGAGAAATTTACCTTCCCTTTATTTGGAAGTGTAAAATATTCTAGGGGAAATAAATTGAGAGTTTAAGGTATACTTTTTATCATTTTACCCTTTATTAAAAAAAATTAACATAATTCATGTTTTATAAAATGTTATTATTTAATTAATTTTAATTAATTTTATTGAAATAATATTTATTTTATCAAATTTATTTTTAAGACAAAAATTCTTAAATATAAATCACATTTTTATAAATCTATTTTCAATTAAACTTAAATTTTCAAAATTAAATCCCAAATTTAAGTTAACTCATAATTTTAATCTAAACCCACTTTTTTGATAAAAAAAAATACAAACCCACGTTAACTTTATCGCCTCTGTTTTCATCTTTATCCCCACGAAAAGTTTTCAAACGACTTTACATTGAAAAAAAAAAAACAACATTCAAAAGGACGCGTAGATTCCTAGTGCGTGTGACTGTGTAATACACATCAGAAAAAGCCATGGCACCACACGATCTCCACCGTTTGTTCAAGTGATCGGCGATCTCCGATCAAGAGAGGTGCAGGGAGCAGTCCCTGCTCTGCCAGGCACAAAATCGTCGTGTAGCCCAGCATCGTCGTGGGTGTCGGCAGAGAAAGAGGAGGGAAGGAAGGGAGGGGCGTGGTCATCGAAGGAGGGAAGCTTGCGCTTGTGGATGGAGGAGGTGGTCGAGGCAGAGGCGAAGTGGGAGGGAGATGGGGACTGGGAGCTACAAGATCGAAGGGGTTTGGCGGCATGAGATGGGTGAGGTGGGGTGGGTTGGAGGATAAATTGATAATTTCATACCAAAACCCTCCAATTTGGGAGAACTGAAATGGGGGGTTTTGGAAGACATCTAAAAATCCTACTTTCCTTTCCCTCTATTTTTTAAAACTCACCAACAAGGATTTCTCATCTTTAAACCTCTCATTTCTTTCCCTTCCCCTTTTAACCTTCACTCCCAAACATAGCTTAAAGATTTGTAAATAAGAACATGTTTGACAATACTTATGGGGTATTCGTTTCGGATTGTTTTGAGTTTCAACAGTTTTTTTTTTTTTTGTGTGTAAAAATTATTAGTATAAGTTTGTAACATGTTTGGCAAATTTGATAAAGTTGTTAATAGAAAAAAAAATGTACGGCAATAACTTAAAAGGAAAAGCTTAAATTTAAGTTATTTTACAAAAAGTTATTAGAATTATTCTTATCAATGAGATATAAATATTATTTTATCTTTAATTAAATAATTTTTTAATCAATTAACTATTTTGTTATTATTATATACCTATTTTGATAATTTGATATATAAAAATGATTCTTTTTTATATCATTCAAGTGTGTGTTTGGAAAAGTTACGAAAATTTGATTATACTTAGAGCATGTTTGGGAAAGATTAATTCTTTCCCAAACAGCTGTTTTTGGAGGATTAAGCTGTTTTGTGAAATAATTATTATGTTTGGGTAAAAAGATTATTTTCTGAAAAAACTTTTACATGAAATTTAATGCAAAATAAAAACTTTTTTCAACTAATAATCATAAACTAAATATTGGAACTTATGATTTTAGCTTATAGATTATTTCTTACACTTTGATATGTAAATACTATTTTGCCCTCAATCAAATAATTTTTTTAATCATTCTATACCTATTTTAGTAATTTAATGCATAAAAGTGATTCTTTTTTACATCATCTAAATGAATCATATTAGCTTAAAATCGTTTTACAACTAATGCATCCAAACATAAAAATGAATCGATTATAATCAATTATAACAATAATCGATTATCAGCATAATCTATAATTTTTAGCTTTCTCAAACATGCCCTTAGTAATCGATTATTGTATAAATTTTTTTTATTATAATCGATTATAATCAAATCATTTTTATGTTTGGATACATTAGCTGAAAAACGATTTTAAGTTAATCTGATTCGTTCGGATGGTATAAAAAAGAATCACTTTTATGTATTAAATTAATAAAATAAGTATAAAATGATTAAAAAAGTCATTTGATTGAGGACACAATGGTATTTACATATAAAAGTGTAAAAAATAATTTATAAGTTAGAATCATAAGCTTCAATCTTCAGCATTGTAAAAATTAGCTTTAAAAAGTTTTTATTTTGCATTGAATTTCGTATAAAAGCTGAAGCTAATTTTGACAAACATTATTAAACACTGTTACAACAATTTTTTTCTAAAAAAAAAGCTAAGTTAATATGAAATAAACATGCATCAAATGAAATAGATTAACTTAAAATTACTTTTCAGCTAATATATTCAAACATAATTTTTTTTCTTACAATCAATATAACAAAAAATTTATATAATAATTAATTATTTAAATAATTTAGTTTTTACATTATTCCAACAAACACTTATTTCATTTGTTGAAATAGTTTTTTTTAAAAGTTATTTCAACAAAAATAGTGTTATAATATATTTGACAAAATCAACTTCAACTTTTACATGAAATTCAATACATTATAATTTTTTTTTTCATAATGCTAAAAATTGAAACTTATGATTTTAACTTATAAATTATTCCTTACACTTTAAGATGTGAAATTTTTTTCTCAATTAAATAACTTTTTTAATAATTTTATACTTATTTTAATAATTTAATACATAAAAATAATTTTTTTATACTATTTAAACAAAATAGATTAATTTAAAATCACTTTTCAGTTAACATATCTAAATATAAAAATAAATTATTATAATAAAAAAATTATATAATAATTAATTATTAAAATAATCAATTTTTTACAATTATCTCAAATACATACTAATATAAAAGGAACGCTACTGGTGTGATATGATATCAGTAACAAGCAGTGATTATTCGCTTCTATTGCTCCAAGCTCTTGTGAAGTGATGCAGAGCTTGGTTTTTGTTTGGGGGGGGGGGGGGGCAGAGCTTGGTTTTTTACCCTTCTGGTAAAACAAGGTTTCAGGAATTGGTCATTGGGCCTACCATTTTTTTTTATCAGAATTGGGTGTTCCCTAAAAAGAATAATAATTTTTATATTCTTATTATTAATAGTATATATATATATATATATATATATTTAATATTATTTATTATATTTATTTTTTTATTATTTTTTCTAACTAAATTTGATATTCTTAAAAAAATTATTAATAATACATACATTTCTAAAAGCAGTGTATGACAATTTTTTTCCAAATAACAAATAAAGGTGTGCATTCGGATGAATTCGGCTTCAATAAGGTCCATTGTTTCTTGGACTCGTGCTGAGCTCCATATGTTTTTTTTTTCTTTTAAAAAAACATAATTAAAAAATTGTTTTTGAATAAAATCCCCTTTTCAATTCTTTTTATAAAGGAATGCCATGTATGAAATATCTAAAATACCTTGATCTTCTACTAGCATCGGCTTATCCATCTGTATTTTATTAATTTTATTTAGATAAAAAATAAATAAACATAAAAAGTATAAGAAGAGAATTATATTCACCTTTGTGTGGGTATGTGCTTAACTAAGTGGGTAGTGTAAGCTATGGGTGAACATAAGAAGAAAAGTTGGATGAATAGTAAACTCCTATTTATAGGGGGTGATGGGATTAGAGTTGTCAAAATGAGTTGATAGTTAGATCGAGTCATGTAAGTTTTGAGTTATTATTTTATTAGTCTAATTTATTTATTTTTAATATAAATGAGTTGGGATTACCTAACTTGTTGCGGGTCGGTCTGATTCGGATTATTTTTAATTTTGAACTAACATTTATTAACACATTTCATCTATTTTATTGGACTATTCCGCACAGCTCTAGATGGGATACGTTTCGTATTTTCCTTTCTTGTGATTGGTTGAAAAGTTGCAGAATCCTCTCCATTGGAGGTGTCATGTGTCCTATAATATCTCTTGAGATTAGGGTATGGTGTCTCTTCCGGAGGTTGTATCGCATGTTGTCTCGGTTTGAGATGCATGTCGGGTGTAAGGCGTCTTAGGCTGCATGGTAACCGAGAGACTGTGATGTAAAATCAAAAGAGAGAGATGCAATCAGTGTCAAAAAATTTAATTTCAAAAAACATAAATATATTTCAAAGTAATTTCAATGATAGGTTAATCCTACAATATTAATATGAGAGATATTTATAACCATTTTACAAAATAAAACTATACATAACTAGGATAGAGAATAATAGAATCGGCTAATCCTATTCTGATAAGATTCTTAAAATAAATAAAATCTTAAATTAAAATAACAGAAAATTAATAACTAATAATGCATCAATGGGCATAGACCCAAAAGTATGATACGGTCCAGATAGTAAATCATTTACATAGGTAATTAGAAACCGTGCACATAAATCAAAATTTACAACACTCTATAGAAATATAAATGGTGTAAATACAAAATATAGTATGAAAATACCTTTTTTTATATAATGTGAATTCAATTTTATTAGCCAAACCAATAACGTCCAGTTACAATCTTATACAAGGAAATTAAGGCACACATGTGGTGCAAGCTAAAGCAACAGTGATTGGAAGGAGCAGCTGCATGATTACCTCTTACAGGTTATGAGAATTAGTTGGTTGATTAGTTACGTTGAGCTGTTATAATGTATCAATATAAAAGCAACATTCGTGTGAGATTCAATTAGTTAATCAATAATAAAATTCTCTCTCTTCCAGAACTTTCCTTTTCTTTGATATTTTTCTACACATTCCTTTCTACATTTTCTTGGATTCTCTCACTTTTCTTAGTTCTTAGCTGTCACATAAATCTTTCAACCCAATATATATATATACATGGAGTGTATCTAGTAAGATGAGTGCTTATTGTGAGATATAAGAGGAGTGAATCTTGACTATTAAATCTTATATGAATATTTAAAGTTTGAACATAAATATATGTAATTTTTTTATGTAATCACATGTCTTTTAAACAATTTTTAATCTTAACTATTTATGTATGATTGTGTGGTCAAAATTTACTCCTCTCACTCTCTCACAATAAAAATTTCTCTTATTAGATATGTCTCCTATATATATATATAACCAAACTAAGCTATATAATTCTTTTGGGTGGAAAAAGTTTGCAAGAACTAATGAACAACGAGGAATAATTTAGTTCGGTTTACTGCATGTTTGATTCACATTTTAGTGAAGGCAAACGGAAAATTAACACTTCCTAATTGACTTTTAAAGAAAGCAAAGAATTATTGCTGGGGTCAAACATCCGTTTATAGCATCTAAGAATCGAAAACAAATAAACCTTTAATCAATTTACACGTCAATATAAAGAAGGAAAAAATAAAAGTTAAATTAGGCTGTAGGTTCTTATAGTATTTGAAATTTTTTTATTTAGGTCCTATATTTTAAAAACCTTTAATCAATTTACACATGTCTGATAAAGAATTCAAAGAAAAATACAAGAACATTTGTGAAGAAGAGATAAGGGTTTCATTGATTGTTGAAATGCAAAAGTCAATTTAACCTAAATACAAAGAAACTATATATAGGCTAAACAGGGAAAGGAAAATACTATTCTACCCTTAATAAATAATAAAACAAAATAACTCAATATTCTTAACATCTCCCCTCAAACTCACGATGCAGCAGCTACAAGCATCGAGAGTTTGCCAACCAGAAAACGAAAACGAGAGATGGAATGCGACTTGGTAAAGAAATCTGCAATCTGCAAAGAAGAAGAAACAAAGGGCAAGGTAATGGTTCCATGCTTGAGATGATGACGAGTAAGGTGACAATCGATCTCAATGTGCTTAGTTCGTTCATGAAAAACTGAGTTGTGAGCAATCTGAATAGAACTCCGGTTGTCACAATACATAGGAGTGGGATCAGAAAGAGAAACTCCCATATCTGCAAGTAACCAACGTAACCAAACAATCTCTTTAGTAGTAGATGCCATAGCACGATATTCTGCTTCAGTTGAAGATTGAGAAACAATAGATTGTTTCTTGCTCTTCCAAGAAAGAAATTCATGTATTGGTCGTGAGAGCGGCTTGGTGAGCAAATCTGCGAGTTGGTGATTGGAAGGAACATGAGACACTGTGAGGGCATTGTTAGTCACTAGATCACGTACAAAATGATAGTCAATGGCTAGGTGCTTCATTCGCGAATGAAAAACTGGATTTGCACACAAGTAGGTTGCACCTATGTTATCTGAAAATATGGTTGGTGGCTGATGTATTTAGATCCCAAGTTCCATCAAGAGTTGTTGTAACCATAAAAGCTCAGCGGTGGTGGATCCAATGGTGCGATACTCAGCTTCTGTTGAGGACCGGGCAACAGTGTGCTGCTTTTTACAGGACCAAGAGATGACATTGGGACCAAGATAGATAATGTATGCACCAGTAGACTTTCGATCAGTCGCATCACCGCTCCAATCAGCATCACAGAAGGCGGTGAGGTTAAGAGTGGTGGTGCCAACTAAATGCAAGCCATGCGAGATTGTATGTTTGAGATAACGTAGAACACGCTTGAGTGCTTGCATATGAGTGACAGTGGGAGCCTGCATATATTGTGATAATTTATTCACAGCAAAAGCAACATCTGGCCGAGTGATAGATAAATAATGCAGTGAGCCAATGATGCTACGAAAAGAAGAAGGATCACAACTAGAGGTATCTGCATCTGAGATAAGCGAACAAGAAGTAGACATTGGAGTGCCTACAGGTTTGGCATCAAGCATGTTACCTTTCTGTAGGATATCTCTAATATAGTGTTGTTGAGATAGAAAGATACCATTTGAGGTAGGAATGAGCTCCACACCAAGAAAATGACTCGGGCTACCAAGATCCTTCAAAGAAAATTTGGAGGCAAGTGCAGTCTTGAATTTGCGTAGAAAAATAGGATCATTACCCGTAAGAAGAAGATCATCCACGTACACTAAAAAGTAGGCAATAACATTGCCTTGCTTGTAGATAAAGAGAGACAGATCAGACCGAGCATTAGAAAAACCATAAGCCACCATAAAAGACTTTAATTCATGATACCAGGCACGTGGAGCTTGCTTGAGACCGTATAGAGCTTTATGGAGTTTACATACATGATTCAAAAAATTCTGATGAACAAATCCAGAAAGTTGAGACATGTAAACGTCCTGAGATATGGTACCATATAAAAAGGGATTATTGACATCCATTTGACTGAGATTCCAGCCTTTAAAGAGAGCAATACACAAGACCATTTTAATAGTCTGAGGTTTAATAACTAGACTGAAGGCATCTTTGTAATCAACACCAGGACGTTGATGAAAACCTTTAGCGATCAATCGTGCTTTGTAACAAGTAATAGAACCATCTGGATTTCTCTTCAATCGAAACACCCACTTGTTCCCAATAATATTGTAATGAGGTTCAGCAGGAACAAGAGACCAAGTACCATTTTTCATGAGAGCTATAAACTCCTCAGACATAGCCTGCTTCCATTCACTGTGTTGAAGAGCCTTAGTTACACACATTGGTTCTTCAGATGGTGGTAGAGGATATTTAGTAGCAGAGAAAAGTTTCTTTGGTTTAAAGATCCCAGCCTTCCCACAAGTGGTCATGGGATGGTGTGGCAAAACTGAAGTGGAAGAATGTGCTGGAGGAGAGTCTTCGGAAAGGGGTTGAGCGTCAGATGATGTGCACATAGGAGATAGACTCGGTGAAAGTGTAGTTTGGTAAAGAGATAAGGGTGGACTCGAAGACATTGTAGGTAGAACAGAAGGAGAAGAAACCGGACTTAGATTCAAATTAGGAGATGAGTGTGTAGAAGTCGGTTGGGATAAGGATGAGTTGGATTTCAAATTGGAATTTGAAATAATCGTGGTCAAAGGAATAGGTGATGGAACAAGTTCAGTAGAGGTCGGTTGGTTATTTGATAGGGACGAAAAAGTAGGATTCAAGGGAACAAGAGAAAGATTGGGAAAAGAATTAGGATTAGTGGAAGCGGTGGAATTAGAGTAAAGCAAGAGATTTTCCAAAAACTGAACATGCCTAGAATAATATGTTTTATTTGTTTTAAAGTTATAACAAATATAGGCACTTTGTGTCAAGTTGTACCTAAGAAATAGGCACGGTTCAGATCTTGGTTCTAACTTATTATTGGTGTACGGTTTTAGCCAAGGAAAACATAGGCATCCAAAAGTTTTTAATTTGGTGTAATTTGGGGAAGTTTTAAATAAAACATGGTAAGGTGTGGCCATATTGAGACCAGGGGTGGGCAAACGATTAATTAAGCAGGCTGCGGTTTAGAAGGCATAGGTCCAAAATATGTAAGGAAGAGATGCATGATTAAGAAGACAGTGGGCGGTTTCAGTTAAATGACGGTATTTGCGTTCAGAGAGACCATTGTGTTCAGGGGTATGGGGAGGAGTGGTTAAGTGAGTGATGCCATGATTTTGTAAAAAAGGTCAAAGTTTGATAAATTCATCGTCATTATCAGAGTGGAGAGTCTTGATTTGATTGTTGAATTGTCTTTCCACCAAATTTTTAAAGATAGGAAAAATTATTGAAACATCAGATTTAAACTGCATTGGATAAAGCCAAACATATTTGGAGAAATGATCCACAAAAATTACATAATAACGAAAACCATCAATGGAATTAAATGAAGCAGGCCCCCAAACATCTGAGTACACAATTTCTAATGGATAACTACCAGAAATAGAAGACTTAGAGAAGGGAAGCTTGTGGCTTTTATTGGAAAGACAATCAACACATTTATTGAAGGAACCAGTGAACGAAATATTGCTAAACTTAAGTGCATGAAGGAGAGTTGGAGAGGCCGGATGACCGAGACGTTGATGCCAGGGTTGGAGAGAGGAGGTGGACCGAGCAAGAGAAATTTGTGGAGTGGATATACTAGGAGTAAACTTGTACACATTATCTTCATTCAACCCTCGCAGAAGTATCTCCCCCGTTTGTAGATCCTTTACCTCAAAATGCCAAGGAAAAAATTCAATAGAAACTTTATTAGTCTGACATAACTGAGAAACATATATTAAATTGTGAGTGACATTAGGAACATATAAAATATCTGAAAGCTATAATTTGGAAGAACTAGTGGAAATAGTGGTAGAACCAACGTGAGTAATAGGAAGATGATTACCATTTGCAACCTGCAGATTATCAGTACCATTATATTCACCATTGATTGAAAGAGTGTTCAAATCATTTGTAATATGGTGGGACGCACCAGAATCAAAGGGCCAGTCTAGAGGGCCAGAATTAGATGGAGCCGTGACTTGAGCAACATGAGCAGTATGGTTGCAACGTTTAGGATAGCCTTTGATCTTATAGCAATTCCTAGCTATATGACCAGGTTTGTCATAGAACTGACAGACAATATCAGAATTGGAATAATTTTTCTGGCTAGAATTACCAAAGTCAGGAGAAGCAGACTTGCGAGCACCTGAATCAGAAAATGGAGAAGCAGAATTGCGACCTTTGCTATTACCATTATAGCGGCACTGAACATGATTAGTAGTCACAGGAACTGCAGCAGAAAAGCGATCCTCACGTTGCAAGAACATTTCAAAATCTACTAGCTTATCATATAAGTCATTAAAAAGGATTGGAGAGTCACGAGTGCGAACAGAAGCCGTGAACTCCCTAAACGAAGGTCCCAGACCATTTAGAGCATAAATAACTAAATCAAGATCATTAAGAGAATGACCAATGAGTGCCAATTCATCAGCAATTGACCTGATAGCCTGCAAATAAGAAGAGACAGAAGTTGTTCCCTTAGTAATAGAGCTAAGACGCTCCTTCAGGGACATGATACGAGAGCGAGATCTGTTAGAAAAGGCTCGTTGAAGAGCAATCCAAGCGTCACAAGAGGTATCAGCAGAGGACATAACAGATCTAGCCTCGGGATCACAGAAACCAAGTAAAGCAATGTAGAGAAGCTTGTCTTGACGGATCCACAAATTATAGGTAGGATTAGGAGTAGCCGAGGCTCCAGTACCATTAGTGGGTAATGGACAAGGGGTTTCACCAGTGACATAGCCAACAAGGTCACGAGCAACAAGGAGAGAGTGAAGCTGTTTATACCAGGCATGGTAATTTGTAGAGTTAAGTTTAATAAGGAGTTGAGTAGAGGTGTCAAATTCCACCAGTTCCTTTGGCTCAGAAGAGACTGAAGAATTGAGGGTAGAGGTAACAGAAGCAGCCATAGCAAGATCAGAAAAAAAAAAGCTGTTAAGCTAAAAAAAATCTGATACCATATAATAAAGTCAGAAAAGGTATAATAGCATTTATTTCACACTATTCATGTACAGTAGAGATGTATATATATAGTTTAGATAGCAGCTAACTGAACTTGACTAACTACCCTAAAGTCACGCGCCTAATGAGCCTAAAACCATGCTGGGAATATTAACAAAGTGATAAGCTAGTTACAAACAAAGATACACTAGTAACAACATGATAAGCCTAAGACTTGGTCAACACATCTATACTTATAGTATTTGAAATTTTTTTATTTAGGACCTATATTTTAAATTTGTAATTAGATTCTTATAATTTAAAAGCAATTTAATCGAGTCCTTTGAAAAATTGCTCAGAGTACTTCAACTGTGTATGATAATAAGCAATCTTCAAAAATCCAATTATTCTATCCCTTCCGTGAAGCAGCTTTAGGTTGGAGTCTTATAGTTTCAACTTCAAGAAAGAATTAATCAAATGCATTGGTATTGTCCTCACCCTAATATCATTTTTTTTGTATGCACTCTAATATCATAGTTGAAATATATTTTCTTTTTATTTTTTATTTTTCTTGTATAATGTTTTCAAAGTTGTTACTTTTTTTTGGTGTTATCATAGTTGTTACTTTAATTTCACTAATTTAGCTTGGGATCCACGTTAGTCATTAGGTTGACGAGACATGAGATTCTGAGAGTAAAGAGATATAAAAAAATTGTAGATAATCTTGGCCTTTTTTTAAGATATAACATGAAACTTGCACACAAACAGGCCCCGTAATTTAGGCTTTTGAGTGCGTTGTTGTAACATACTCGGTATTAAATCATATTTCTATTTCTATTCCCTAGTTCCATCACAAAATGAGTACTGTTGAAATTGAAATATCAGATCAGGACTTAATTTAAAGGAATGAAAAAGAAAAATGTGGAAGAATATCATCCAAAAATTAGTTAAATATTTTACAGAAAAAGATTGCTGCAACAACCTATTACAAAATTTAAACCATATCTATATAAAAAAAGGAAAGAATAGTTTACATTTTTTTCTTTTTTTTTTTGTGTATCACTAGTATCAATTTAAGTGAATTATCAAGCAATAGCATTTTCATTATTATTATCCCAATAATACCCCAAGAACGTCTTTGCTGCCTCCAGGCTAGGGAAATACGTGGGTTCAAGGAATATCTGGTTTAAGGATGAAGATCAACTGTCCTTATTTTCTGTTATCTTCCTTGTCTTTTTACTTAAATTTTGATAAATGTTCTAAATTTAATTGCATGTCCATTTCTTATTAATTTATTTTACATTTGTTAGAATTTAAGTGGAGAAACAGGTAAGGAGATAGGAAATGGGGACATGTAATCTTCATCCCTAGTTCAACGAGTCACCTGAGTCAAAATGGTTCCCATTGGCCTCTGAGCTCCCCTGAGCTCCCCAACCCCACCACCACCACCTGCTTGTAGCCGTAGAAAAACCTCTTCGTTGACAACTAAATCGCCTGCATCTCCTGCAACACATGAACCCTCTCAAACTCACTCCTTTTCTCCGCATACACATTCATCGTCGCCTCCACGATCCTTGGCCCACCCTTGGGGTCCACCTCCACCTCCAAGATCTCTGATACCTTCTGCTTCAGATCCTTGCATATCTTCGCAATCTCCACCAACTCCTTCGATCGAAAGCAAAATGGCACCGATTCACCACACAATCATATCCCAATCTGCTTCTTCAGCCTAAGGAAATCATCCAGGTCCATCATCAAGTGCAAATCTTCGATCTCCGTCAGAAGCTTCTAGATCCACTCCACCGTGTAGCAATCATTCTCGGCCTTCTCGAAGTTTCTGCTCTCGATCGCCTTGGTGACTTTCTCTAGCAACACGTGCTAGGCACATACCCACGAATTGACGATCTGGTGCGTCGCGTGCAGTGTCCGGTTCTCATTGTTCCTGATGTGATCGAACGGTGTCATCTGGAGCGAATGTACCTCGTTTGGCATGCAAACAACGTCGTACCAGAGGATCAACTTTCCAGCCATGTTCGCCTCCCCCAAACCCAACCTATACGGACACCTCATCATCTCTCGTTCGACGTAGAAAGGATCCTTTGAGCTACTTCTTTGGATTTGTGCCACGTGGCAAGACAAAGAAGCAAGCTAGCCTCGCTGTAGCTTCTGCTTTGGGAGAAGCTGTTGATGCCGCTGACGTCACTAACCAATGCCATGCCACATGTCTCGGGATTTTGTTCCTCGTCTTCGCATAGCTTGGCGATGATCTGGACCTGAGCCGTTGCAAGTGACTCGAGCCGGCGAGTCCACTCGCGCCGATTCGAGTAAGGTCTGGGGTCTGATAAAACGGTCGAGATGAACCGAAAAGTGATCTCAAGGGCTTGCAAGGTAGGTTTTAAAACAAGCTCGTTGTTCCAATTGGGGAAGCTGTTGGAGACCCATAACTTTCTAAGCTGAGGAAGGCAAAGATAGTTGTCGTAATCTGCGCAAGCCTGAGACGACGCCACAGAGATGTCATTTAGGCGAATTGGTAGTTGCAAAGTGGGTAAGGAGAGTATGGTAGGCATGGGTTTATCGGAGACGGGGAGTTTGGGAGACTTAGGGGATATGTTGGAGTTTACCATCTTTGATTTCCAGTCTAAATCAACCATTTTGTGAAGCTAGTGAATAGTGGTGGAATTGGAGAGGGCAAGGAAAATAAAACGGTATTTATATGGAGACTGAACTTGGCTCCAACACTGATTGAAGAGAATTTCTCTAATTTTTATCTAATTTATTATCAAGTGTTTATTATTCATTTAATTTGATATTATATGTCAATTAATTTAATTAAATGAGATTAGAAATAATACATAATAACAGATTAAATAAATAATTGATATGTGACATCATATTAGATGAGAGTTGGAGGGACTCCCTCCAACCTCCATCTAATTTATTATCTTGTGTTCATTACCTAATTAATATATTATTATGTGTCAATTAATTTAATTAAATAAAATTAAAAATAATATATGTTAACAAATTAAATAAATAATACACACATAATACTAAATTAAATGAGATTAAAGATCCCTCTAATTAAAGTTAGAGTCAAGTTTTATACTCTTCTAATAGGAGGTAAGTTCTAACCTTATATGTGATATGAGAGAGGTTGTCGAATTTGTAAAAGGAAAGAAAAATAAAGACGTGTGGACAGGAGATGGCAGGGAATGTGAATGAGGCAAAGGGCACACACGATGAACGAGGAATTTGAAAGTTGCACGGGTGTGGATTATGATTTTAAATTTCAAAACCCAAATTATGAAAAGTATTTTTTTAAAAAAAATTGGTGATTTTCTTAAATGGAGGCATATATGTATTTATAAAATTAAATAAATAAATAAATATTTGATGGAAGAAAAGGGTGGAGAATTGTGGAAGTGGAACGAGCAAAGCACATGAGGCATATCTATAAGGAAAATGTTACTCTTATACTCTTAAAAAGGAGTGTAAACATTATTGACACTATTTTTAAGAGATGTAATTGAGTGAGAGAAAGTAATAAAAAAAATATGTATAATTAATGGTATTAGATGAAATATAAAAAAATATATATATATTATTTGATGTAAGAATATAAGAGTTGTATTCATAACCATAACATCTAACATAAAAGGACAAGAAAGGGAAGTTGAAGGAGAAGACTGTTATCTTTGTTTGGAATCCAAAAATTAAATAGTGGAGTCGTTGAAATTGGACATTCTTTGGTACTTGGCGTTGGAAGCCACTCTGCTGTTTCGGTTCCTTCTGCTTTATTATAACCCTATCACTCCGCGCCATGTTAAACTACGGTAGAATGTTGGGTTTTTGGCTCCATGTCTGGAGAAATATTTGTATAGATTTTATTTACTTAAGTCATGTGCAGTAAATTGATAGTTGTATAAGTTAGATCAAAAGTTAATTTGATTTTAAAGTCAGGTCACGTTAGTTAATGGTCGGAGTGTAAGTCAATCAATTAAATCGAAAAATTTAGACAAAAATGTAAATATATTTTTAAAAATATTATACAAAAAATTACTTGATATAAAATGTATTATATTAAAATATATATTAAACAAAGAAAAATTATTTAAAAAATACTTTTAAATAAGCGGTGATAATAATTTATTGATTGTATAATAAATTAAAAAAATTGAGAATCATATATAGTGCATGTTTGGCATAACTTATTTTGCTGTGCCAACAGCAAAATTTCAAATAAAAACTATTGTAATAGTATTTAATCGTATTTGTTAAAATTAATTTTAATTTTTACATAAAATTCAATACATTTTAAAAGTTTTTTTTTTCATAATGTTAAAATTTTAACTTATGATTTTAAATTATAAATTATTTCTTATACTTTAAGATGTAAATATTATTTTGTCTTCTATCAAATAATTTTTTTAATCAATCAAATAACTTTTTAATCATTTTATACCTATTTTGATAATTTAATACATAAAAGTGATTTTTTTATATCATTCAAACGAAACAAATTATCTTATAATCGCTTTTCAGCTAACATATCCAAACATAAAATTGATTCTATTATAATTGATTATAACAAAAAAAATTTATACAATAATCAATTAATGAAATAATTAAATTTTCACAATTATCCCAAACACGTACATAGTCTAATGATAGATTATACTTTATGACAAAAACCTTCAAATATGATGTTTAAATTTTAAAATTACATTTTTTGGGTTTAATTTCTGTATCAAAAAAATGGTCAACCCAGGTAAACTCGGCAGGGTTGACCACCAGGTCACCTGGATCAATCCAAGTCTGAATGGGTCGATAAAAAAATGGTCCAATAGATTGACCAGACCGGTTTGGACCCTCAGGTTGTAAGTTTTCTAAGTCGATTAGTCGAGTCGATTTGTTGCGTAAAACTATGACTAAACTAATTAACAAGTAATACATTATCACTTTTAATATAAAATAATTATATGACATAAAAAATTATATAATTATTTGAGTATTGATTGATTTAATCTATATAATTACCTAGATAACATCTACCTGAATATTTGTCCAATATGTGACACTTTTAATTTAGAATCCACTCAACTATCCAATTGCAAAATTCGCCCCTTTCTTGTACGTACATACCAACAAAAATGCATTTTTTCTTCAGTCAAGTTATCCAAATGCATATTCAGTATTTTATACAAATATCCTATCGACAACATCTAAAATATTTCACTTTTTTTGTTGGTTAATGGTATACAAGACGGGAAAGAATCTTAGTATTAACATTGAGGCGGGTGCTAATAAAATTGACAAATTTAAATTATTTTAATACAAATAGAATGAACTCAATTAATTCAAATTTTTATCTTTAGTGTAAAAATTTAAAATAATTGCAAAACGGCTTAAAATACCATAATTAAGACATCAACAAATAAAATCTTTACAACCAATATTCTTATAACAATTTATACATTTCAATACAAACTTTTTTTTATACACTTAAGTTTAGGAGAGGGCACATTATTTTATTAAGCCATTAAGATTAGGTTAGTAATGAGAAATTTTAATAATTAGTGCGAGGTCATAGATTTAAATTTCAGTGTTATCATTATACTAAATAAAAAAAAATTGCTCTATTTCAAAGTTAGGGCATGTCATAAACCTACACTTATAATAATACTTACAAATGAATTACCAGTAAAAATCCACTAATAACAACCAAACCTAAGACCCTTTTTTTTGGGGTACAGAACCTAAGACATTTTTATTTACCTTGTTAGAGGAAAAGTAAATGGAGTATCTCTTGTAAATAGAGTGGATGGTGGCTACATTTAACAAATAAGAATTTCATAAGTTCATTCCAATGAGCCAAGCTCAAATATAGAAAATTACTGCAATATGAATACTTAGACATTAGTATAAAAATTAACAACTTCATAGCACCAGTTAATCATCAGTACTTACTTCTTGTTTTAGACTTGATCCCTTTAAGAGAATGAACTCACAAATAATCTAATAAATCAATTTGGTTTCCCAAAAACACATATCAAGCTTATCAATTTCATGCCTAAAATGAATCTTTAAAAAAAAAAAATTGACAAGAAAAAAGTTAGGGTGAAGAGATAGTTATTCTAGCGGAGGCTAGGATAACATCATCAGCTCCATGAAGACCTGCATGAAACTTATACATAAGTCACTGATTAGGAAATCTCTTATTTTGAATCAAGCCATATATATTTATCATGGACAAAGGGTGATAAGGTGAATCAACTCCTGTTTGCGACAAAAGTGAAGCTTTCCCTACAAGCATAGTTGGATATAAGTTGACATAGTAAATGAAGTAAAGCAAGATAAAGTCCAAGAAAATTGATAGGTTGTTGGTAAGTGTTAACCACTTGTCGCGACCGTAATAATCGCGGCGAAATAGCAACTTAAATTAAAACATTATTTTAATTAGGAGTCGCCACTAATTTTATTTTAATTAGGAAAAATTAGAAAACCTTTAATAGAAATTAGTCCTTGAAACCAGATTGAATTCGGGAGTAGGTTATGCGTAGGGAAGGGTAGAAACTTAATCCCACAAAGACCCTAACACACCCATCCTAAGACGGTACCTTAAGTTAATTATGCAAATTCTTAATAATCTTTGAAAATATTTATTTTACCCCTAAAAATAAAATAAAATAATGAAATCAACAAATAAATTATAAAAAATTAAATTTTGGCTTGACAGAATAAAAATCCCGCTCCTACGTATCCTCAGGTGCAATGAGGAAATCAAAGTCACGTAGTTCTTTAGAAAATATTGTGGGTTGGTTAATTTTATTAAAAATAATTTTAAAAATTTGAATTAACAATCGTCGCGCTCGATTATTCAAATTAAGGATTAAATAGGTGAAGCTCGCGTCGCGCTAGAGACGTCACCCATTGATTATCAGATTTGTTACAAAACTTTTATTTTTAAAAATTATCAATTAACGATTTAACTTAAAAAATTGAAAACATGATAATGATTTAAATATAATTTGAATAATATTAATAATAATGATAATGTAAACCATCAAGCTGTCGCAACTCAGATGTTTACAAAATACAAGGGTTAATAAGCTGTCGCAACTCAGGTAACCCATATTATTATTATTAAAGAAAATTTCAATTATTCATATTTATATTTTTTTATTCTTATCATTCTTTTATTTCATTTTTTTTTATTATCCTTTTTTATTATCTTTCCTTTAGCCCAATAAGCCCATTAACCAAACCACCCAAAAAAAAAAAAAAATTAAAACAGAACAGAATGCTTACGGTTTAGACAAAAGGGGGTATTTTTGTTTGCTTTGGAACTTTTTCCTGCAGAGAAAACAGAGAAGCGGGTGGCCACAGGGACGAGCACCAGAGGGGAGGGAGGAGCGGTTCCGGCGACGCTAACGGTGGCGCGCTGGAGTTCGACGAGCTCGGATCCTGGCGTGGGACGACCGGTTTGGTACTTGGTCGGACCTGAGATTCGGTCGTGATGGTGAGAAGCGGCTATGGTAGTGAAGG